>LPNX010900223.1:61444-161960 GCA_001517045.1 Pseudotsuga menziesii | reverse complement strand
ATATTCATCCGTTCACTTGAATTAACTCATCCAACATGTAGGCTCGAGTTAATCATGTAGGCTCGAGTTACACATGTAGGCTCAAGTAACCACACTGGGATGCTAATGACCCACCTTTACAAATAGAGGGGACAACCTCATGACTCTTATTAGTTCTTCCGATTAGAAGCATCGGTGTACAAGATAATACAAGTGGTTCTCCCGGTAGGACCATCGGGGACCACAAAAGATACATATAGAATATTCTTCGAAGTTACAATATTTCAACATTGTGGGACTTTACACATAGGTTCATAAGCCATATTTTTCTTCATAGGTCTCTGTACCCCATACGATTTTCTTTGTGGGACTGTTACACACGAGTTTAAGCTTCATGTTCTTTAATCATAAGTCTCACGAATGGTATTTGCGCATATCTGGCATTTTCAATGTGCTTCTTTATCATCTAGTATTGTATGCCAACATACGACCAATGTCATGGTGGGGTCTTTTCTCTCATGTGGCTTCCACATTCTTCTATATGTATTTCTTCAAGTTGGTTGTGTGAGGAAGTCTTCAACTTCTTCTGAAGTCCCCTTAGTACTCAATTCAATGCATCAACTCAATTCTTTTGACATCTAATCCTTGGCATTTGATCCTTTGATATTTGATCCTTTAACATTTGATTTGATCTTTTGACATCTATTTTGATCCGTTGACATTTGATCCTTTGACATTAATGACAATACATGTTCAACAAGATAGTCTTAACTTTGGTTATGGCTATCCCTAGAACAAACACAAGGCTATCATCTATTAATTTTCCCTAGCCTCTTGTATTATTTATAAGTATTCACATATTGTACTTACTGTTCACTAACATTGGTTTTTACTTAGAGATCCATGGTTAATTGTAGTTATGATAGTTTCATCGATGGAAGCCCAAAAATAAAAGGAACCCCAAAAACAATGAATGGAGAAAAAAATTGCATGGCTGAAAATATGGCTAAACTCCTCCCATTCAAATGAGACCATTGCTTTCATAAGAACACAACATATTCTTCATATGGGACACTAAGTCTCATTATTGGTCCACATTAAATAAACATGGGAAAGGTTGGAAAGCTTTGAGCAAAATAAGAGAAAGAAGACAACATATTCTTCATATATGGCACTAAGTCCCATTGTTGGTAAACATTTAATAAACATGGGAAAGGTTGGAAAGCTTTGCCCCAAAAATTGCAGCAATAAAATATTATTATTTTAACTTTTAAATATTGTTTTTATATTTCTTTTTTTCTCTTTTTATAGATTGGTAATTCTTTTATGTTGATTGGCCTATAATATCTTAATAATTTCTAATAATTTTTTATTTGGTTTAAATTTTGTATTTTATGAAAGGATACAATTTTTTTAATTATTTTATTTTTGATACAAACATTATATAAGTTAAGTAACTGTCACATCTCCTCCATACAAGATTGTAAGCGCCTAACTACTCTCAATGTAATAATAATGTACCAACTTGAAAACAAAAACACATCTATAAAAATGTTTTATCCAAATGAGTAAGTAGTGTCTCCGTAGCATGCAAAAACACATCTATGAAAATGTTTTATCCAAATGGGTAACTAGTGTCTCCGCAGCATGCAAAAACACATCTATGAAAATGTTTTATCCAAATGAGTAACTAGTGTCTCCGCAGCATGCTAAAATAAAACCAACAATTCATTTGTCCTTCACCCAAGCTATCCTTATAATGCATCATCGAGGTATAAAATATTAGAAACAGGGTATGCTGAATTCATTGCGCTCATGAAAATAACTGTCATTTCCCACCAACCTCCATGCCTAGGTTCTCCCTCATCCAAAGAAACCCTTAAAGATCTAAAGTATTTCTGGAATAGACCTAGATCATAACGTCTACTGGTTACAGGCAATGTGCACTATGGGATCACAGAATAATCAAATTGAAGCCCAAGTCTTAGGCTGCCTCGATGCTCTCAAGTGACATATGGCTACCAAGATCATCCGTGACGATCTGTTTGGGATACCCCCGCCTCTAACAGACTGGCTGGTGTGTTCCAACTTCCTCCATAACAACTCTTCCATCCAGTCGTTGCCCTGGATAAATATACGATTAGCTCCAGAGTCGCACCCTTCAAGGTAGTTCCTATCCTTCCTCTTCCCTTTGAATATATAGGAACTTGGGATGCAACAGCCGGTTGTGTTCATAGAGTATAGTATGGTGAGCGGTTATATCTTTCTGGGAATTTCTTGAAACATTTGTATTGCCCATTGCTGCAATAATTCACCTTCCAAAGTTCTTTCCTCCTGCTTGCACCCGTATCTCATTCCAGTGTTAGATTTTATCAGGTCCATCCTGAGGCCATTGCTCTTTTTTCTATTGACCTCCATCCCTTGGTTCTCAATCATTCAAATAACCTTTTCAAATAACCTTTTCGGATCTTAAGTTCTTGAATCGACCATAAAACTTCCAGTTACTGCAAATTAGCTTTGGGATCAAAGAGTAATCAAATGAATACCCAAATCTTGGGTTGCCTTGATGGTTTTCAATGACATAGGGCAACTATAGCCATCCAATATGAGACCATGCCTATATGTTTGTGATACCATGTCTGTGATAACTTCATCTGACCATCAAGATTTTCACAGTTTTATATATTCAGTTTTTCTGGAAATGAACATCCAATATGAGAACATGCCTATATGTTTGTGATACCATCTCTGTGATAACTTCTTCTGACAATCAAGATTTTCACAGTTTTATATATTCAGTTTTGTCACGTTCCTGACCCTCCGACCGGGCAGAGGACGCTACCAAACACCAAACATCCAGGAAAGTAGCCCCATGAGGGATTATATAACTAAAAACTGATAAACTCAATTGCTTTGATGCAAGACATGCAAAGATGCATAATTATTAAGCATATAGCGGAAGCAAAACCATACATTCAAGCATTCAACAAGTTCATCATAATTCATTCGACATCAATATAATTGTAGAGATGGAATAGTGAAGATTACTTATCTTATGCAGTATTCGTCCCGCAACCAGCTACGTCGCTGCAACGTTCCACCCAACCATAGGCCAGCGTGCTCATCAATCTCTCAGCAACACTGCCACCCCCGAGCTGGGCATGATTCCTCAAGGAATAAGGGTCAATGCAGGCTTACACATAGCCAAGGTTTGTCAATCAACCAAACCCACACAGTAGGGTTTTACCAAGTCGTCAAGGAGCTAGGAAAGGCTAAATGCTAAGATGGTGGCCTCAACACCAGTCTTCTCAAGCATACCCAGCCTCTAATCCCACTCTCAACAATCCGAAGACCAACCACTGCATACCACAGCAAAACAATCCATTCACGGCTCTGTGAAAAAGGCAAAGACAACCGGGTGACAACCCCAAACAAAAGGTGAACACGGCTCAAGTCCACAAGACAACTCAGAGTTGTTCTTGGCCCTAGCGTGGCCAAAACAACTCAACAGCAACCCAAAACCAGGGTACATCAACAGCCACAAACTCACACCGAAACGATGGCAACATTACGCCGTCCGCAATTGGGAAAGGAGCCAAACTCCCGGTGTGGACAGAGGAAAACTCAGTTAACGAATGTGGAAATCAACAGCCAACCAACATCCACGAGCCCATTGCACACACCATCCCCAATGTAATGGCTGGAGAACTTACATAGGCAGAAAAAGGGGAAAGAACAACTCTCAACCTGTGCGCAAGGGGAAAAGACACAATCCAAAAATGGAAGAAGAAATCGGACTCTCAACAGCATCCAAAAATCATGGGAAGAACGACAGCAACCCAAATCGCGGGTTAAACCAACAGCAAGCCAGAATCGTGGATGACAACCACGGCTATTTCACATACACAGCAGAAATCATGCCCTTGAGGCCGCTCTTCCAGCTCGCTGCATGCACAAAACCAAAGGAGAACCCTAATCGGTGCGTGAGTAAAATGATGGAAAAACTGTGTGTGAGGAAAAACAGGATGTCTCTTAGTGTGTGGATTGAATTCCCTTGGACCACAATCGTGAAGGTGAAAACCAGGCCCCCAACTGCCTGCGTGAGGGAAACGATGGCTTCTGCTGCTGGGTATGCGTACCGTCAGCGCTGACAGTAGCCTGCCATACTGACGCCCCCCATGCCCACGTTTCCTCAAGCAATAACTGCCCTCAACTAACGCCTGCCCCAAATGACTTGGTGGTTGAAAGAGACAAGAAGTTGGTTGACACATGGCACTTTCCCAATGGCTCCCACGGTTAGACAATTCCCCCCCTTATCCTTAGGAAAATCATGCCCTTTTCATTTTAACGTTGCACCGTCGTAGCTGGCTGTAGGTTTAATTTAATTGATGTGCGTATTTACATGATGCCAAACTATAATGTGCCGGATAGCACGATATACCATCGGCAACTATCCCTATTGCCGAAACATACACAACCAAATCGATGGTGGGGCTTTGCCTTTAACTCCTCACCATGATTAATTACATTATATACATCATGCAAACGAGGTCAAAACCGAGGTGTTACAAGTTTTTCTGGAAATGAACTGTGTTTGAGTTTTGAATCTCAACCTTTAAGTGAACAGTCCACCCTTTATCAGAGGAGTATCCAAAGTTTTGAATCTCAACGTTTAACAGTCCACCCTTTATCAGAGGAGTGTCCAGAGTTTTGAGTCTCAACGTTTAACGGTCCACTCTTTATCATAGGAGTGTCCACTCAAAACGCATTATCAAGAGTTTTTAATCCCACTGTTTCCAAGGGATAGTCCACTCATCATCTAAGTGTCCATCATCAGAGGAGTTGGGATTTAAAACTCAAACTACAACGCAATTCATTTGTCAAAAAAATGAATAAACTCCATCATTCATGCATTGCTAAGTAGATGCACCTACAAACTCCTGTGTCACATCCTTCAATGGAGTGTTTGACCTTTCTCTTTCCTTTGAAGATGAAACGATGTGGTTCTGTGATCCAGACCAGATTGCTAAAATTTTGCAAACTCAAACACCAGCATCTCCTTAATGTCACTTTATTTATAGTATATTTGCTAGCCCTTCAGCTAGGTTGACTGAATCCACATACATATTAAAGTTTATTTAATGTTTGACATACATAGTGAAGTTTATGTAATGTATGACATACATAGTGAAGTTTGTTTAATGTTTGGCATTGTCTAAATCTTATATAATTTGATTTTTTTTTATTATCATAAAAAATATCTGCAATTAATTGACAAATTTTTATTAATTAGATTTAACCTTTTATTGTACTTGGATTATAAAATTTTAATAATCTAATATATCAGATTCCAAACTCTTTAGTTTTACATTTTTATTAAATTTTCGAAAAAAATAATCAACAAAATATGACCTTTATTAAATTTTCGACAAACAAAAATCAACAAAATATAACTTAAAAAATTCAACATAATCTAACTTAAATACATTAACTTAACCCCTTACCCTTGGGACATATCATATGGAAACCTGGTATGTAACATTTACTACTTGCATTCACATTTTCCAGTGACTTAAAATATTCAGGAAATTTTATGAGATGAGAAATTGTATTTTTGTTTTTAAATTCAATAAAAATAATTGTGACTTATAATATTCAGGAAATTTTATGAGATAAGAAATTGTATTTTTGTTTTTAAATTCAATAAAAATAATTTTGAATCTAGATTAATATTGCACAATTTTATAAAAAATAAAGATATCCAATGTGTAGGATCTATTTATGTCTTATAAATTTAAAATTGACAAACTAATAAAGTAATAACGAAAAAATAATGCCTGGATGCGGGTGTCATGTGTCCTATAGTCGGCGATCATGACCTTGGGCGATGGGCTGACAGGGTGGCAAGAACGTTACCTCACATTAAGGGCCCTCGTCACCCACCTAGGCGGCACTTAAGGCACACTGATGACGAGGTCGGGGGTTTGTGCACTGGCGAAGACAGAGGTCATGAGCATTTACACTTGGCGTCCGAAGATGGCCTTGCGGTGACGTCGAGGGCTAGCAGACCTGGAATTACATCGAGTTAGGTGCTGGAATGGGCATTGTCAACTTAATTCGCCATTAATGGCTTCTCAACACAATCATGTTATCACCTTGGTTATGGCTCTAGTGAAGGTAGTCTTGGGGCCGCATTCACTGGTATTGTGTTTGGCTCTGTCTCACATCCTTTCCTCCTAGTTCCAACTCTGATACACCTGGTTGGTATTTCCCACTGTATTGTTTCCACATGCCCTACCATCCTTGGACTGTAACTCAGCAATACTGCCACGTCTCTGGTCCATCCACGCGAGCTGCTTTGCATACCATTGTTTGCCTGGCCCATTCGTTGCTATAGACGCAGCAAGAATATCTTGGCCTTGTTGTCAAGTTTCACCATTGTTTAACCATGTCTTGACAGTGTGGCACGCCCCCCCCCCAAGCTATCAGTGGCAGAGGACGTGCTCAACAGGGTTCGCATTTGATGCAGCAAGATGGCTACAACAGTGGTGTTTACATGTCGGTGTGCACTTTGATCGACAAATGGGAAGCCAGGTTGATCAATGAAAATTTGGCCAAAGGTATTCAAGTGGGGATGCCCTAATCATCACTGGATTGTTAAGAACATGATGGGTTCCCTGATGGAAGAGATTGTTGGCACTTGGAGTTACGCTCGAAGTTCTGTTCTATAGGCAAAAACCAAGCTTATTGAACTCGACACTTAGCTCAACATGTGGGATGCAACTGCAACATGGAAACGACTCGCTATGGGTCTCTGTATGCTGGGAGAAGGGGGTAGTGGCAGCGTCACGAGGGCACCCACGACTTCAGTGGATAGGGGCTCGGTATCGGCTACGCCTCTCTCATCGTCCGTTTCGTTTTCGACGCCTTCCACAATCACTCAGCTGCATAACAAACTTTTTCGTGACATTGAGGTAATGGTTCGCAAAACCTCTCCTCTTCCTGTTAAGCAGCCTGAACTTTCGACAGATGAAGAGTTTTATAGGGGTTGTCCTATCATTGACGAGAACCAGGAGAACCCGAACCCTTAAGCTTGGAGCTGATGAAGATCTGCAGCATGTTAGGCTTACCTCGGTTTTTCTTGCTCGTTCTGTTATTTTCATTTCTTTCAGTTTATATCCATATTACTGTTTTTATGTCTATGTCTAAGAAACTCATCGGTACTGTGAAGTTTAATACTTGGCCCCCATCTTCTGAATGGGTTATTGTTCCTTATTTTGCTATGAACTTATTTGCTCACTGTTTTTGACGAATTGGGATGGTAAGTTTAGACCACCCCAACCATATGTCCACGATGCTTTTCTTCTGTAATTTTTTTGTTTCGACTGATTAATACAATGCAGTCTTAAAAACAAAAAATAATAACAAAATAATAAAGTAATAATGACAAACTGAAAAACTTTAATATGACAAAATAATAAAGTAATAATGACAAACTGAAAAAATCAAAATTGTACGTAACTTAACTTTCTTCATTACATTAACAAAGCATTTTTCAAAAATATTTTAATGCCACTTGCTGCAATAATTAACAATGCATTTTTCAAAATATTTTAATGCCACTTGCTGCAATAAAAATTTGTTCTTTCTACCTACTTATCTCTTCCCTGTTTAAAGTTCTGGATCTTATTTGGTACATAGTGTTTTGTGGCATATAAGGTTATCTTAGAGTATATTGACCATTGCAGGTCTTACATTCAATCCCGGTCCCCCTACTAAGGGATTAAGCTATATTCACAATAAATCATGGGGCTTCCTACCCGCTAGACATTCCAGAGACACCATTGGTGAATGAGCTATTAAGCTATATTCACAATAAATCTTGGGACCTCCTACCCACTAGACATTCCAGAGACACCATTGGAGAATGAGTTCAATCTTATTTGACAAATTTCAGAAACAGACACCTTCAACCGTGCAATCTCCATACAATGTCCCAGATTGCATTTGCATAATTCAATTGATAATCTATTTTTTGTGCACTGTAATCAGAATTGACGGCAGTTCTCTTCTTAATTGTTCTTAAGCCATTCAACTAGTTTTGGATATCATTCGGATATCTTGCATAATAGACTTGCTCTGATATAAAAACATCGATAGAACTCGAAACTGCTTTACATTTGATATGGGAAGCCATCTTTTCAAGGAGGATAAACCCAAAAATAAACATTCAGATACCTTTTGTCTGCTCTAAAACATCACCAGCAGGTCATGACCGGATGTGGTGAATATGATCCTGACAATATCCTCTGGAAACAAGTGACAGGAAGCCTGCATAAATAGTAAGTTATTAGAAGAACCAGTTGAGAAAAATTATATGTAGAATTGAAAACCTGTTGCGCATGTATATGGACCATCAATCAAAAGATTAAATGGGGCTTTTCTCAAGGTACCCACTCTGTGTGACTTGACAAGGCACTGATTCTTGTTGCTCATCATCATTATGATATTTTGCAGCATCATGTTCATATTTAGATTAAATGGGGCTTTTCGCAAGGTACCCACTCTGGGAGACTTGACAAGGTACTGATACTTGTTGCTCGTCATCATTATGATATTTTGCAGCATCATGTTCATATTTTGCATAATAAACTTGTTAATACATAGAACACCAATGAAACTTGAAGCTCTCAAGCCAACCTTTCTCAAGACAATAAACTCAAATCCCCATAAAGCGAACCCAAAATAAACTATGTGCCACCCTGGTCCCTTCCCCGCACAGACAGCATCAGAGAGCATCTATATATGTGTAATATCCCTTCTCTGCTTTAAAATATCCGTCAGGTCATTACCCAATGCGCTGAGTAGCATCCACTATTCGTTGGAAACAAGTGATAGGTAGGCTGTATAAATGATGAATTAGTAGAAGAACCAGTTTTTTTTTCACCTGTGAATTTTTGTTCACCTGTTCACAGGTGAAAGTGTAACAGGTGAAAGTGTTGGCCAGAACTTAAAGGCCTGGGCATTCTTAAACTTACTTTTTTTTTTTGTGTCAAAGTGTTGGGCCTGGGCCTTGAACTTAAAGGCCTGGGCATTCTTAAACTTATTTTTTTTTTGTGTCAAGGCCTTTACTTTTTGTGTAAAGGCTCTGCTAGAATGCCGGATTTTTTGTGTCAAGATCCTTACTTTTTACTTTTTGTGTCAGGGCCCTTACTTGCCCTTACTTTTCCCCGGGTTACATTGGTTACATCAGTATGTATGGTAAGATAGGGCTCAACAAGCAAATATGCCACTTATAAAAATTGAATACTTTTCCTCCCGGGTACATCAGTACCGGGTTACATCAGTACGGGTTACATCAATATGTATGGTAAGATTACCCAATCCATTTTTTCATTATAAAGGGCTCAACAAACAACAAGCAAATATGCCACTTATAAAAATTGAACTAGGGTGATTCTTCCTAACTACCCAAACCTCATTTCTCCCAACCACCCAAACTACAACCAGCTACATTGAAACCCAAAGTCCACCAGCTACATTGAAACCCAAAGTCCAAAGTACCCACTGAGTTACTTTGAATGCTTCTAGTAGCAAGGACCCCAAAATACCCCGAAAGTCTGACGGAAGGAGGTCTCCTTAGGTCTCGACTAAAAGGAGAGGGACTTTCCCTCTCACCATTAAACTAGGAGCGAATCATAAAAAAAAAATGGTAAAAAAATTGGTTCCAACCCCTTGGGAAAACCTATTTCACTATGCTGCTAGTCCTATATATGTATACCGCGGGTCCACTGTTGGAATGGGAATGGGGAGGTAGAAATCTAAAATGGTTCCATCCCCTTGGGAAGACCTATTTCACTATGCTGCTAGTCCTATATATGTATACCGCGGGTCCACTGTTGGAATGGGAATGGGGAGGTAGAAACTCTAGATTTCGCCGCCTTAGTCATTTGCCGGAAGGTATTAGAGAGAGACTGCCAGAATTCGTTGAAACCCAAAGTCCAAAGTACAACCAGCTACATTGAGACCCAAAGTCCAAAGTACAACCAGCTACATTGATAATGAACGCCCAAGCTACAGCCACCATCACCAGCTACAACCAATCCAATGGACAGCCAACTACAACCAATGGACAATATTGCAGAATAAGAGCAACAGCAATATTTATATGCAGAACCGGAAACCTCTTACATATGAAGATGGATTCTCAATAATAATAAAATGATCGAAGATCAAATGAGTTTTCCTCAAACATATGGAGATGGATTCTCAATCAAAAAAGATCGAAGATCAAATGAGTTTTCCTTCTGATATCTTGCATAATAGACTTACTAAAGCATAAAATTGCCAAGGTATAGAAATGGAGAGGGAAATGGAAATGAAACCTTTTACATTTAAAATGGGAAGCCCCCATTTTATAGATTATAAGTTCTCTCGCACTTCAGCGAAGAAAGAATGGGTTGCTAGGAATAACAATAATTGCCAGGAGGTTACATCATTAGCTACAATCAATAATTGGATGCAAACCCCACAGAGGAAGAACATGCCAACTTGCTGCTACACGCAAAGTTCCATATACCGATGGATTGGACTCGAAAGCTGCAGCAAACAATTATCCCATTCACAAGCCTGCAGCAAACAATTATCCTATTTACATGCTTTGCTTGGATAATTGCAACGCGTGAAACAAATAATCAGCGTAGTAATATGATATGGGATTTTTTTCTATTGCAAATCTGCAACTGGGCTTTATTTCTCAGGCATTACATTGAAATTCAGCGTTCGAAGAAATCTCCAAAGTCCTCATCCAAGGTGTCGTTCAGGTTGGGAAATATCATGTTGCGCTGAGCAATTTCAGCGGAATCCACATGGGTAGTTACAGAAGCTGATCCTTCTCCTCCAGCTTCTGCTAATTTGCTGTTGTCGATCAGCTTGGATTGTTGAGGTTGAATCCCTGATGTCGAAGTCGAAATTGAAGTAGAAGATGGAGTCATTGTGGCGTAATTAGCTGCAATGGTTCGAATCTGTTGCGGGGAGAGATGAATATCATGAAGAGGGCGGAGGGGATATGGGAGAAACTGGGCAGGTGGAGAATCAGGGAAGTTGAGGAAAGCAGAAGGACCTCGTAGGCAGAAAGAGGCAGCATCGTAGGCACGAGCTGCCTGTTCTGCAGTGTGATAGGATCCCAACCATACCCGGGCTCGACATCGGAGCATCCTGATCTCCGCCACCCATTTACCCCACGATCTCCTCCTCACGCCTCGAAATCTCCTACTACCCACCTCCTCTGCCTCGGCTTCTCTTGATCTCCTCGCCACAATAGCCCGATCTGCTTCTTTCTTCATTTTCACAAACCCAAAACAGGAAGAAAAGTATTGGCTTAACCAGCCAACTGCAAATGTTACGGTGTTGGTGTATGAATATTGGGCTCTTATGTAGTTACGGACATTACAATCAGATTTCCTAGGGTAACCAAATCAGATTCACATGGTGGTGGGTAGCTTGGAATTGAATATTCATGAAATTGGATATTATTCGCAATTGGAAGGGGCAGACAGATATTCGATGACTTGCAGCTTTGAGGGCAACTGGGCAAGTAGCTGAGTGACGGTGAGAATGATGAGCAATCGGATAAGCATGAAAAATAGCACTTTGACAGATGTGTATAACCTGTTACACATGGCTCTTGATTGTGTGTGAACTTTTCGTCGGTTGGGCTGTGCCTTAGCTGTTGGGCGAAGCCTACAACAATTTGCGAGCTCTCCGACCAGATATTGGATTGTTTCTACAGGACAATAAATTGTCACTATCATTGCTTTTGTCGTCATTCCTCCACCTTGGATATCAAGATTTGACATTCCCCAGAATCACTTTTCACACACAGATATGTGATACTTTAAAATGGGAGTAGTAAAAAGTTCACAATCAACTTCGCAATCTTTTTCACATCCACGGGATAGGGGAGGGAGGCTAATGTTCCACTTTTCACACATAGATATGTGATACTTTAAAATGGGAGTAGTAAAAAGTTCACAATCTACTTCGCAATCTTTTTCACATCCACGGGATAGGGGAGGGAGGCTAATATTCCACTTGTAGAAATGGGTTTTCATTTACCATGTAATAAAAGCTTCATAATCAACGTTGCCAATCCCTTTTGCATATGAGGGCCACTAGTGGCCAATTCGTAGAAATGGGTGCGGGTTTTTATGTATGGCGAAAATTATTCAGTTTGTTGTAGGTTATTTAATGCGGCTGCAATAGGTATGCTAATTGTTAGATCTAAAATTGTTTGAGATCTAAGGGTTAGCATGCTTGCTGCAGTCGTATTAAATGGCCTGCGGCAGGCTGAATATTGATCGTCCTAATGCACTATGTAGATGCTATGGCATCAATTCGGAAATGTCATTGTTTGATACCTATGTAGATGGGTGTTGTTGAGATATTGAGTTCACATTGACTGGCATGGGTTTTTATGCCGCTTTGGTCTATTTTCTCACATCTCTTTATTTCTCTTTCATTTTCAATGGGATTTAATACCCATTTGCAATGGATACTTAAAATTGGTTCACTCTGCTTTCATTATGCATTCATCCCTCCTTGTTGCTTTTGTTTTTTGTTTTGTGTATTAGTGTATTGATGCCTTTGAATGCCCACTTACGTGCTCGCCTATTGCTCACTATGTCCTTTGTTTGGGCTCTTGTTCATCCATAAAATTCCGTGTGCTATGCCTATGTTTGCTCCAAATGGCATATGGTTTCCCCTACCTTGGTTGTAGAATTTGGGCACAACACCTTGGTCTTTGTTGTTCAGGGCCTTGGGTTACCATGTGTTTTAATTAATGATGGCCCTTCGTTTGGAGTCATTGTAATGATGAAAACTTGTAGATTGTTGAGCCACTAAGCCACCCTCAATTGACATCCCAACCATGGAACCGATAGCCATGATACAAGATGTTATAATTCAAGACCTTAGAGGCATATCTCTAATAAACCAACTAGGTAAGCCTCCTGGGAAGGACCATAATTATATAAAACACATGCATAGGTGCAATAATTTAAAATGCAACAAAATTAAATAAGCATGGATTCATAGAGATTCATGGAAACCAACTGCCCATGAACAAATTTATGCATAACCACACACTCCATGGTAGATATATAAATCTTTGTACAAAAATAATCTTAAATTTTGCATACTCATAAGCATTGATAAGGCACTTATATTTTAAAAGAAACTATTCATCCATGAAATTGGTTGCATGCAAGCAAGTTTCTACTCACCCTTAAATATCTAGTGGAGATACCACTCCCAAGCCAGGTTATGAAGTCACCACTGTTACTGGAAATACTCACCTTATGAAGTCACCACTGTTACTGGAAATACTCACCTTTTGCAGACAGAAGCTATTTCCCTAGCCCGAAACACTCAAAGCTAGAACAAAGGAGTCACAACAATTAAAAACACTTCCCCTAAGATCAAATAGATGTCTTGAATAAACTCTTTTACCTCTCACAAGTTGTAATAGGTTGGCCTTTGGTGTGTTTGATCTCCACATATTGTCCTGGAAGACACACAACAAAGCACACACACTAGATTAAAGTAACAAGCTCAATATATGATCTTATGTTCATGACTAAGGAGTTCAACAATGAAAATAGTGATTCAAACACAACAACATTCATGGGAAAGGAAGCTTTATTTGCATAAATGAAATAGAGAGAAATTACAACCAAAGCCTTAGTGTTGAGAGGTCCCTTCTCAAGTAAATCTTGCCTCAGAAGGTTCAAACTTGTCTACCAAATGCTCATTCTCCTTTGCTAGATTTGGCCAGAGTTTTGATGTTGTAACATAATCTTCCTCTCTTTACCCATGGGGGGTGAGTCGGTATTTATAACCATGGGAAGATAGAGTAGTTTGAGAATCTCATGGGTGAGGTGGAGGGAGCACCCTATAAGGATTGATCTCAAGCCCAGGTGGTCCAGAACTTCAGGGATGAGGTTTCCACGAAGCCAAGCTTCTCTAAGCTTATTTTTTTACCTTTAAAACTTGAGCACCGCTCTTTGTCCACAGAGGCAGAGCGTTAGCAAGGGAGCACCTCTCATTGCATGAAGGTAAGTGGCAGTGGCACCGTTTACTGCTTGAGGTAAAAAGGCATTACACATAGAGGTACCGCATATTGACCACACGGGAAGTGAGGTGGTGGCCAAAGGTATGAAATCACTGATCCTTGTCCATGTTTAACTTCACAACTTGAGGATTTGAGGGAAATACTGATACTTGGTTCTCATTACATGATGATGATGAGAAATGTGTGTAACAAAATGTCCCCCAAAGCATGGGGTTAGAGGGATAGGATAGGTGAAGTATTTGTAGGAACAAGTTATCACTTCGAGACAAGAGTCCCCCGATCAAAGATCTTCAACAACCAAGCTCATCCTGTTGTACATCAACACTTTGATTTATGTTCATATGACTCTCAACACTGGGCTACTGA
This sequence comes from Pseudotsuga menziesii, assembly GCA_001517045.1. Classification (NCBI taxonomy): domain Eukaryota; kingdom Viridiplantae; phylum Streptophyta; class Pinopsida; order Pinales; family Pinaceae; genus Pseudotsuga; species Pseudotsuga menziesii. The sequence continues at coordinate 147,484 of LPNX010900223.1, read as the reverse complement.
CCAATACACTGCATATCCATGTGAGATATAAACAATCATGGCTACTAAAATACAATGTAGATCCATGCAAAGAAGACTCAAACTTGGATATAGCAAACATACAATGTAGATCTATGTCATACAGATGCGAATTTGAGCACAGCCACGACCATACAAATGTGGATCCATGCCGAGACTCATACAAATACTCCATCATAGCTTGGGGAAAGCAATGAGTGCTTAACAAATACCCAGGGTCTTCGCCTTGTCTTCAACAAAGTACGATTCTATCCATGTGATTACATGTCTTGATGTCGAACATGGTAGAAACCACTTGATTACCAGTCAATGATGAGAATAGTTAACAAGTGCGAGGGATATCATCACTGATGTTGATGATTCCCAAGGTACTTTAGTACATTCCTCCGAGTGTGAATAGATGTTTTGATGTTGAACATTCGGTTGAATCTTTTGATTAAAGTTCAATGATGCAAACATATTTTCGAAAGTGAGAAAATCTGTCATTGATGTATACAAATCTCAAGGTACTACTTTGTTTCTAAGACTAATTCCCGAATGATGAGTTGAAGTCAGTACGAATAGTCTCGTCGAAGGAGGGCCATGATGAATCCCACATCAACGACATGAAACTCGGAACAAAGTTCTGAAATTTGAATATGAAGTAACCATAGGACTGACTCAAAGGTAACTAACACAAAGGTAGTTTTGACTGCAGATGTAAACTCTCAACACAAATTTTCCTTTGAACATAGGGCGACATGACCAAAGACTTGGCAACATTGACTTGACAAGGCAGATACCAGGACATAATGTGATGATAGACGATGCAGTCTTTGAAAAACTCAAAGGAGTGACATGACTCATGAAAGTGGATCAACTCGGAAGCAATTTGAATACCCAATTGATTGAATGAAATGCAGACAAGTGTCATTTTCAAAGGTGACTAAAAATTGTCATTATTGCAAATCAAATAAGTTCCCTTCCCTTACTTTCCCCATCATGATTGATGAGTGCCTCTTTTTCATTTTTACGAGTTCAAAGAGGGTAACAAACACTCAATGTAGCTTATCATGCAATAAGTCCATTCTCACATGTTTTTCGAACCTGAGAAAGGAGGGGTTCGTTCCCAAAAGAGGGTCTCTCAATGTTTAGTTTAATGAGTCCATTGAAAGTAAACTCTGTGTCATTCACGTTTAGAGAGTCTGAACGAAACAAAAGAAGACTCCAAAGTGTCCCTTTTTGTATGATTTAGTCTCCAAGTCTTGAAAAAGTATAAAATAATACTTTAGAAAACTCTTCTAGTTAGCGACTAGAGTATACCTTCTCCGTAACTTAGTCAATCCGAACCCAAAATTGGGTAAACTATCGTAAAAAAGACAACTCTTCAGGTCCTTTTACGAGCGTGAAGAAGATAAATTCACTGCGCGATCTTTTCACATTCAAAAGAGTCCGAAAAGAGCTTAAAGAGGACTCTATTAGGGTTTTTTTTTCATGAAAAAATGCTTTAACGAGTCTGAAAAGGATGAAAAATCTGACTCAAAAACTTAGTACTAGTTTTAACGAGCACTTAAAAACTAGGCTTTATACGACTGTTTAAGGGTAAAATTTTAATAAAATAATAAAAATAATAAAAATAAGACCCAAAAATAGTGAATAAAACACTTACCATTTGTCTTTTTACCATTTGGAGAGAAAATTTAGCCATTTTGAGTGCAAATTTCAGGTGTGGATTGCGGAGCCCATGATCAACCATTTTCAGAACCGTTAGAGCCAGGTAAATATTAAGACCATTCCTATCCTTTTCAGGATTTCCATTTTTATTTCATGCATTTTTTAGGGTTTTTGAGGCATTTTCCCAAAGAGGAAATGCATTTTTCAGGGTACCACTCTTTTCTCTTATAGGAAACGCGGTGCTCACCTGTCATTGCCTTTTTTCTTAATAAAATACATGGTGGCACCGTTCTGTTCAAACGCAGAAAGGGTGGTGCCGTAATTTTCCCTAGAACGTAATCAGAACAAGCCAAAAGAATAATTTTGAAGCTTTTTAAATTATTGCATATGGATTCTAATAGTTCAATTTATTGTTTTGGCAGGGTATACCGACCAAAATGGTTGTTTGGAAGGAGAGGGAGCATGATCTCAACGATATAAGAGGGGAAATTCATGCAGGGACTGTAGTTTATCTTTGAGGTTGTGGCTTGTTGAAAATTTTCAATGTGCCAAGTATGAGATCACAGTTGAGGCTGCTGGAATATATCCTCAAGATGTGGAATTTTGAGCAACAGTGGTTCGAAGTAGGTGCCCATATTCTGACTGTGGAGGTCGAAGACATCTACTTCCTAATAGGTTTGTCTAGGTGAGGAGCGCCTATTTCTTTGACTGATCTCTGAGGTGGGGACATCACCACTCACGGTCTTATAGACCAATTTTTGCTTTTTAGTCACACAGACGTGCAGGAAGAAGATACCTATAAAGGACATGATGGGCCTTCCTCTACGGATGGTCTTGTTTACTATGCAGTTTATCTCAGGGATCCAAGGGGCTCACCAGGAATCTTGAGCTCACATGCTATATGCCTTGGAGGCGATGGCCCCTACAATATTCAATTGGGTAGAATCCCTACTGGTCACTTTTAAGGAGCAGTTGACCAAGTGTCGGCGAGGAGAACTGAAATAGTTTGGATATGGCACAATCTTAGTGTCATTCTCTTTTGAGAGAGTACCTCTACTGAGGCCACAGGTGGCCTTTACTGAGCTGAGGGAACGTGATCCATGCATATTGAGATGGGTGGAGGTCATGGCTCGCCATGGTGGTGGAGGGTCCAAAGTCAAGTATGGGGCTGCATTTTTTCGATGGTCAGATGACCAACTCCTCATGATTGAGGATTATGCAGATGCATGTACTGACTTCAAAGGGGATCTATACCTAGCCCTATTGGTCAGTGAAGCACTAAGATATTCATGTTTTTGTATTTTTGTTGTTTTATGATTTTTATGTGTGATGACAAGACTTCTCTTTTCCTGCAGATGTGGAATTATCACAACCTAGAGGCTCATCTCCAATAGACAGGAAAGATAGGGCTCTCTTTGTGCACTATGGAGATGATGAGATGATCGAGCTGGAAGAGAATTTCAACCGACTCACATTAGACATCCTAGATATCTCAGTGGATGACCTCCCTAGGAGGTACAAAAGACACACAACGAGTGTGCCAGGTCGCTTTGACCACTTGCTACATAGGGTGGAAAGGGATATTATGTGCTACCATGAGCACCACTAGGGTTGCACATGATGTATACACTAAAATATCCTAGCTTCAGTATTTTTGTTATCTTATACTACTGAAATCCAACGTGCTTTAGTTGGAGTTTCGAGACCATATTTTTTGTAAAACACTATATATATATATATATATATATATATATATATATAGACTTATCTTTTTGTGGCCTACTTGTTTTTAGTAATGGAATGTTATTTACATGGGGTTTATGTCTTTTACTATTTATTTACAATGTGCCATGTCATCTTACTTATCAATGTCAAGAATGAGCAATATACCAATCTAACATATAATTGGCAAGTGAATCTACAACTACATTATAAGATCTTGGAATGTGTTGAAAAGTAACGGATTCAAATGACCTCTCTAAAAGATGAACTCTTCGAAAAAGTCTAAGGAGTACCGGTTTTCGAATGGCATAGACATGGTTTAAGTGAGAAACCACATGCTAAGAATCCATAAAAACAACCAATTTATCAATATCACGAGATGCAGCTTCAATTAGCAACCCTATCACTGCGTGATACTCGATGATGTTGTTGGTGGTTGGACCTAAACAAATCACTCTTGAACTAACTAGGTCATTGGCTTGGGAATACAGTACCCATGTAGCTGAAGTGAGATTTAGGGTGTGGCGGCAAGCACCATGAGAAAAACCATAGAAGAGAGTCATCTGCAGTATTGAAATAATAACACGGGATAAACAACATTGTACAAGAAAGCCAAAACCATACTTAAAATAACAAAACCACACTTAAAAACATAAAAAATATACATATATACAAGCCTTGATGCAAAATTTATCTCAAGCATAATACCTTTTCAGGTACAACCCATTGCGAGGTTGCCCGAAAGGTATCCCATCATAGTCTACAAGGTCGTAGGCCCTTTTTTCCAAGACTTTACTCATAATATAGGGACCATACCACATTGATTCCAGCTTCCCTTTCCCAAGTTTATTATGTTTCTGATAATAGGTCAGAACCAGATCTCCTTCATTGAAAACACGAGGTTGAACCAATTTATCATATTGAGCCTTGATCCATTTTTTGTGTGACCCATTAGCCAAGGTGACATCTCGTCGTGTCTCGTCAAGGTTCATCAGATAAAGAAAACGTTCTTCTTTGGTAGAAGCTCAACAACAAGCTTGAGAGATGGAATTTCACACTCAATAGGTAGGACAACTTCCATTCCATAGACTAATTAAAAAGGCGTAAAATGAGTCTCTATTTTAACTGAAGTTCTATAGGCCCAAAGTGCGGAAAATAGAGTTAAATGCCAATTGGATTTATGATCTCCAACCATCCTATGAAGCATAGTATTCAGGACCTTGTTAATGGCTTCAACCTAGCCATTAGCTTGTGTATAGTAAGGGATTGATTTTTCATGACGAAAACCCAACTTGGCACTCAGCTTGACCATCATCTGACTACGAAAATGAGATCCATGATCAGTTACTATGGCCTGCGGAAAATGATGATGTGATTAAATAAGAAGAGAGCGGAAGTATTACCATCCTCTGCATACGTAGGCATTGCCTCAACCCATTTTGTGAAATAATCCACAACTACAATAATGTAACCATGCCCCTCAACTGACGTAGGATTACAATGCATAAAGTCAATCCCCCATTTGGAAAAAGGGCCAATGACAATGACAGGGTGTAACAAACAAGGGTGGGTGCGCTTTTTTAGGATAGAAAAGTTGATAGGGTGGGCATCTTTTAACAACCTCATGGTAATCATTAAAGATCGAGGGCCAAAAGTACCCAACGCGAAGAATTTTATGAGTTGTAGCCATCCTAGAAAGATGACCACCACAAGCTCTAGAGTGGTAGTCATTCAGGACTTGTTAATCATCTTCATGATTGAGACATCATCGGAGAATTGAATCAATACCATGCCGATATAGGGTATCATTGAGAATGAGATAACACTTAGCATGGTGTCGAATACGTCGACCATCGTCATGAGATAAATTGGGCTGGAACCATTGAGTTTGGAGATATATGATCAAATATCCATACCATGGATAGTTCGTGCTTATTAGGAACAAGAATTCATCCGGAAATGAACCATTGGGCTAAATTTCCATGAGAGCACGGGGAAACCCACACATTAATTCCTTAAAGACTAAGGACTTCTTAGAAGTGGTCTTAGTGAATTCAAGATCAAATTCTTCTAGGATAACAATCCAACAAGAATATTTCCCCCCTAGTACTTGACACATCAGAATGTAGTACATAGGGTTTTGATCTGCGCACACGATAGTAGTGCGAAGTAAGATGTAATGACGAAAATGTTGCACAACAATGACCGTAGCCAAAGATAGCTTCTTCACATGTGAGTATCGGGTTTCAAAGTCAAGAAGACTCTTACTGAGATAGTAGATCACATGCTCTTGGCCGATCGAGTCTTCCTGCACGAGAACTATGCCAATGCTAGTAATGGAGGCGACAATGTAGAGCAGAAAATATTTTGAATAATCTGGGGGGTGTAACATAGGTGAGTGTGTTATGGCATGCTTTAGATTATCAAAATACCATTGAGCTTGATCATCCCAAAGAAAGGGAGTGTTCTTCTTCAACAATCGCATATAGCCATGCATTTTCTCTGCAAAATCGTATATGAAATGAGGAAGAAAGTTTTCCTTCCCTTGCAAACTTTGGATTTCAGTAATGTCTGTTGGGGGTGGTAAGGCCACAATGGTAGCAATTTTCAAGGGATCTATTTGAATTCCATCCTTGGAAACAAATAAACCAAGAAGGCGTCCAGTCTCAACACAAAAAACACACTTATGTGGATTCAATTGGATATGGTAATGACGACATCGAAGGAAAATGTGTCTAAGATGCCCCTGTGGGTCACTCTATATACTCATCAATTTCTTAACAAGAAGAGTGTTCAATATTAATTGTCAACCCAGGGAAGTCTATTTATTTCAAAGGAAATTATCAAAATATATGCATAAACATTTTCAGTAGCTGATGAATAAAATGCAAATCATTCAATCCTAATCACTTCTCAGCCAACCCAACTTCCTGTAGAAAACCAAATTAAATCATTAATTTAGGAACTGTAAAGGACTTTTGATTCCTACAATATTAATCCCGTGGCTTATAATCTAAGAATAAATCAACCTAGAATTACTTTTGCAAAAAGTTGAATCCTATTTTACCAAATCAGAACAATCACAAACCATCAATCAAAATAACTAATTCATTAAAGCAATGATCTATCTAATTCAACAAACTCAAATAAAGACAAATGATAATATGACATAGGAGATTAGTATGTCTGTAACAACTATACTAATTAACACACTTTGCATAAGGGAAAGGATTATCCTACACATTTGACTGCCACACCACACCGTTACAACAAGCCACATGAAAATGTAATAATGCAATTGTTAATGAATACTGTTGCAGTTGTCTATGAATGCATCACATTGAAATCCCACACTGAACATACAATAACTTAAACTAAAAACATCTAGTACTACCAACAACTTAGTAAGAAGGCAGGCCCTGGCCTTCGAACATAGATGTTGCTGAAAGCTCACAATACCTACAACATGGAAGTACTGAGAATTGGTACTCTATTATTTTTATCAAGATACAGTTATAGTCCCCCTACTATAATCCCTTGCAAATTGCCAACTCTTGGCTCTCATTTCTTGTGCGTACTTATACAAAAATGGAACCATTCAGTTACATCAATATCGACCAGCCATAAAGATCTACGATCTTCAGGATGCTGAATTAAACAAGAATAGTTACAACTATTATTACATCGCATAAGATCAATGCATAAATGAATGAACTTTTAATTCGAGCTGTTTCACAAACCGACGTGTTCCAGCTAATGAGGAAGATACTCGAGGAGTTTCAGCTATATGCATGGAGGAACATCCAAGATTCCTTCATCAACAACTTGGATTGGATCATCAAGCAAGAAACTAACACAAAGAAGTACTTATTTCTGAATGCAATGAGATGCTACATTTGAGACACCTGGATATTCTAAATCCTTCTTATAAACCAATGACATATCAGCACAAATGAAAGATAAAGTTCATAATAAGTAAAATCAAGCATGAGATGAAATAAGTAATAATGATTGATACCTTAGGACTTCATGCTTGTTTTTGTGGACATGATAAAGATTCAACTATCAATAGGAGGCAAGAATAGGGAAAAAGATCAAAACAGAGTAGGGGAAAAAGGGTATTTTTAGAGCGCAACATCTCCCCCAAGCTACCCAATTGCATGTCCTCATGCAACAAATCCAATTAGTCTGAATCTGAATTAGGCTCAAGAATTTTTCTATGAAAGTTTGTGAGTTTGAATGAAGACTTTGGTTTCTCCCCTATTTGTAAAAATCCATTGCTTGTGATCAACTTAGCCCAGTAGTCTCTTTCAACCTTCCTTGTCATCTTGTAAATACGCTTGTAATTTCTTTATGGCCACCAGATAAGAGGAAATATGAATTTCAAACCGAGCTAGCTTAGACCACATGTTTCCATGCACTTGACATACCCTGGTACTCTAAACAAAGCATACTTAAAATTTTCAAAACAATATGGTTCCTTTTCCCTTATAGATATGGGAGAAACCTCCCATCGATGACTAATCCCCTTCAGGGCACAATCCTCCTGCTGAGAAATCAAACTGACACAAGTAGAGGTGACTTTATACTGGAATGTAGCCAATTTATTGACCTTCTTAGGGAATGAAATATATTTCTTATGCCTTACAATCAGAGGTACATGAGCCTGAGGTTCACCCCGAATCCATAGAGTGGAGTTGTCCTCATTCCTATGAATGGTTTGAGAGGCATCCCACCAATGCATACGGTTAGTGACAAAAGAGGTAAATGATCTTAGATGAATATCCCCAATATGAGGACCTAGATTGGACCAAGATTCCATCAAACAAGCCATTTCATGCAAATATAATTCAGATAATAGATTTTGCTCAAAAAAATCACTTTGAGCGAAAGTCTCCAGGAACTGGGAAGGTATCACAATTTTCCAAGATCTTCCTTCTTTCAAAGCCTTTATTTTGAACAGATTCACCTGTTCAAAAAGAAACATAGGATAGGAAGGATATGGATCTCTACAGATCAATAATTCTTGAGTTAAAGTAAACATTTGTTTCTTGTCTTTCTGCATAGAATTGAATTTCTTTAACTCTTTCATTTTCTCCTGCATTTTCTCCCAACGAATTTTATGGAAGAAAATATCTTTGACCCATTTCTCCCTTAGTTATTAAATATTCTTTTTATGCTCAGTCAGAGAAATTATTCCTTTATCATATTGACTCACCTAATACTTCCATTTACTCACCTCGAGCTTCAATAATGACAATTCTTTTGCCAATTCTTGCTTGTCTTCATCTGTGACTGATTTTGATGACACTGCAACTTCCTTTTGTACTGTTGGTTGTTTTGTTTCAACAGTTTCTATTTGTGTTGTTGCCTCTTGAGTTTGAATACTTACAGTATAAATTGTTGCTTCTTGAGTTTGGAAACTTACAATTTGAGTTTTTTTTTCCTGAGTTTTGGCACTTACAATTTGAGCTATTATTTCCTGAGTTTTGGCAGTTTCGGTTTGAACTGCTGCCTCCTGAGTTTTAGCAAATTCAATTTGAACTGTTTTTTCAACAACTATTTTTAGAAACACTGGTTCTTGTGTAAAAACGTCTAATCCCTTTAATTCTAACATAGCATATTCAACAAACATAATTGAAGGACACTAGTTCTTGTGTTTCAATGTCCTATTCTGTCTCCATATCTTCGGGCTACTGGGATCTCTCCTGAATTATCGGAGAGGTTCGAATAGGATGAAGGTCGTTTAAGAAGTGCAAGTGAAATATTTTGAAAAAAATTAACCGGCTACAGAGGAATGCCAGGGATTAAAAAGGTATAATATAATCATTATTACTATATCATTTCACACTTGAACATACTCATAATTAGAACTCGTACTTGATCATCATCACCCGAGTTGTCATTTTCTCGATATGATTATATTTTGATGCCGAATAATCAAGAGGGATATAATTATGCACTCGCTTGTCAGAACAAATCGACCGACATGCATTAAACAGGTTGAGCATGCTTGTGTTAGCATTGATTTCCTGAACACATGGAGGGACTGTAGCAGATATCATCATGAAACAGTAAGAATTAGTTGGAAATTCGTCCGAGATGCGTGGAATTTTAGTGATATTTTTAGTAACAATACTGGAGTAGTTACAACAGAAAATGACCAATTTTAGTGGAAAAAAATAACAGAGTTGTAGCGAAAACTAGCCAATTTTAGTGGAAAAAATAACTGAGTTGCAGCGAAAAAAGGCCAATTTTAGTGGGAAAAATAATGGATTTGCAGCGAAAAATGGCCAGTTTTAGTGGGAAAAATAACGGAGTTGCAGTGAAAAATGGCCAATTTTAGTGGGGAAAATAACAAAGTTGTAGCGGAAAATGGCCAATTTTAGTGGGAAAAATAACGGAGTTGCAGCGAAAAATGGCCAATTTTAGCAGAAAAATAGAGAAGTTGCAGCGTAGTTAAAACAAATAAAATTAAGTAGTTAGTGGAATTTCTGTTAAGAAAAATTTGATGGAGCTTGATAGAAATATGGGAAATGATGAATTTTTCCATCAAAGGCCCTGCAATCTTGTTCACTTTCTCTTTCAAGGAGTAATACCAATGAAGAAGGATCATTCAGAATTCTACAATCGGTTGGCCCATCGCGACTGCTTCTTCTGCATAAACCTTCACACAAATTCTTGTTCACAATTCTCAAAACAACACCCAATCATAGCTTAAAAAGAAAAAAAAAACAAACAATAAAAATCAAACAATTTATTTTATACAATTTCTGTGTGTAATTTGTAGTAGATTTAAAAATTTCCATAAATAGGGGAAAAACCCTGCTCCTGTACCAATTGACATTCTAGATTAGCTGCAACCTGAGAGATAAACACATCCTTGGAGATAGGTTTATAATAAAGTTATAGTTGATGACCATTTGCAAATAGAGGTGTCTGATTTTCATCAATAGTGGTCAAACGAACGGTCCCATTGTCAAATACCTTATCTATTGTGGAGGGTTCCAACCATCTTGTGCATAACTTGCCTTTAAAATCCCTTTTGAATTGTGAATCATACAACAAATCCCAATATCCTTCGCAAAATACCTTCTTCTTTTTAAATCTATCATGCCATTTGGAGCGCTGTTGTTGAATTAATGCTGTGTGATGTACATCAACAGTGCTTTTCTCATCTAGTTCATTCAGTTGATTCAACCAATTCTTTTGAGCTTCCATTAAGTCCAGGTTTGCCTCTATAGCTGTTCTCAAAGTTTTGATTTCAAACTCAATAGGGAAAACAACATTCTTTTTGTACACTAGTTCATATGGGGAGAATCTTGTAGTGTTACGCCATGTAGTATGATAGGCCCATAATGCTTTTGGAATCCTTTTAGCCCAATCTATACGGTGACTCTTCATTGTTTTTGTAAGGATTGAATCAATTACCTTGTTCGTGCTTTCAACCTGGACATTGGCTTGTGGATGATATGGGGAGATCACTCATTCCTGAATATGATACTTCTGAAACAAGGCCTCCATTTTATGGGGAACAAACTGTGGTCCCCCATCTGTTACGATCTCTCTGGGTACTCCAAAGCGGGTGGAGATCTTTGCATATAAAAATTTTATTACAACTTGATCATTGGATTTTACCAAAGCCACATCTTCCACCCACTTAGTCATATAATCAGTGGAAACCAAAATGTAAACCTTCTATCTTAATGGAGGGTTAATAGGCCCTAAAAAGTCTAGATATACACAAGGTACGTGGGAGATCCACTCCGCAGTAGTGTTTTCTAATGCACAATCATTCGAAAGGGGCCTTTTGATATACCACTAAGTACGTGAAGTACATTTTGATATACCTCAAGGGTACGTGAAAGGCCATTCTATATACCAGTAATATGTGGAAGAACCGCACGATACCTGGGATGTAGTGCAGGAAAATAACGACAAATCCTATGTTTAAAGACGCTGGAACACGTCTCTAACGTATCACACCTTTCTACAAATTTTAATCTAAGAGTAGCGCTTGATTTTATCTTTCACGATTAGGTGGATGCATGAGGTGGGTATTGAAAAGTAAAACCATGCAAAATGCTTGTGCAAATCTTTTTAATTTCACTCTTCGCAAAATTCCCTACTTAAGGAAGAGATAGAGGTTCGATTCCTACTTATCCAAAATGAATAAATCCCAAGCAAAAAAATATGGAACTATATTTTCAAACCTATTGCAAGCATACCAAGACTTCAAAATCAAAATTTTTGCAAAGGAAAATGACAAGATCTCTTCTGAAAAGAAAGACTATGATGACTACTCAACACACCATACTTTTCCAAACTTCTTCAAAATGAAAACAAGATGCAAACAACACACTTCTCTTTTTGTTTGAGAGGAAGAATATCTAATAACAAAACACAAGTTAAACACCTAAAAGTCTATAAGACCAATCAATTCATTAATAGTTCATACCTATGCTTAAAACCTAGAACTTTTCTCTCAATTTTTCCAAAAATAAAAAAATGAAAACAATCTTAAATCAAACTATGAAGAAAATAAAAGTACCACTACTTTCTTTCTAGTTGACTAAGCAACATTTAGAGATCTGAATACACACTTTCTTTTGAAACTTCTTCTTCAACCTGTTTGTGCTAGAAATTGTTCTTAGACTACAAAAGGAACAAGCTAGTACAATCTCAAAACAAAAAGCAAAATGGAATTGGTTTTTTGTAATTTTTTGTTTCAAAGTTCATCCACAAGAAGGTAAATAACCAGCAAACTAATACAAACACTGAATCATGAAATAACATGAAGGAATGAGATATAAATGCATAAAAGACAAATCTAAACCATGAACATCATAAGCACAATATTGGTTTTGTCCACGACGCATGAGAATTTACATGAATAAAAACATTAATCAAGAAATGAAGTCATAAGTTGAGTGGTCAAGCAGGCCATAAACAAAATCAATATAGAGGATAAAATGGCTTATATGTATATATAAATCAGTCTCAGTATTCAACACTTACATGAGAGTTATCAGTGTCATCTTGAACATACATCTAAAATCTTCATCTCTAAAGCCCTTCTTGTAGAAAAAATCAAACCCTACTCCCATTAACCTTCCTATTTTTATCATTTATCAACTAGAGCAGTTCCATAACTTTCATAACTGTCTTTTAGGTCTAAACTTGAAATAGTTACAATAAGTAGTTATATGTTAAAGGCAACAAACCATTAACTACTAAATACACTATAACAAACTAAAATACTTGACAGCTGGCCACTAGGTGGCATTCATAACTTCTTAGCTGCTTCTCCTAGCATAACGATCCCCTCCAATGCATGAGACTGCTTCTTAGTTCACTCTTGTACCGTCTCCAAACTTCTAACTCTGTTTGATAACATTTCATTCTTCTTACTTAAATTCTGAATTTGCTGGGTTAAGTCTTCAACTTGATTACGGATTCCCATTTTCCTCTTCAATGCTTCTTTAGACACAGCTATCAATTCTTGCTAATGTGCATTAATATCTTCTAGGTCTTCTCTTAGTCTCCTATTTGTCATTACCAGCCTGCCATTAGTTTCATTAAGAAAACAAATCTGTGACTTATGTTGTTGCAAAGTTTTCCTAAGATTTCCAACTTCTGAGTCCATATGCACCTCTCCATGCAATGTCAAATCCTGGTTTGATAACCATGGAATATTCAACTTTTTAAAGACTGAATCTTCTTCCTGCCTCTCCTTTATTGCTTCCTATACAAATGAAGCTCCCGAAGTCATACCCTGTTCTATAATGGTAGTAACCTGCTTTTCTGAACCTTCATGGTTTTCTTGAATCAGCTCTGATGATATTAAATGATCCACCCGACTTTAATTTTGCTGTGGGATTAGATTTTCTTCACTTTCATTATTTTCCTCACTAGAAGAATCTTCAATGACTGTAATCTTCTTATTTTGCAGTTTAGGGTTTAAAATTCTCTTCATATTTAATCTGAGTTTATTGGTAGCTCTGGTCTTTGGCCTCCATTTCAATCCTTCCAACTGCATAAGACATTTCTTTTGTACCTTTACATCTGAGACTTGCGAGATTCTACCCTTCGAATCAGCTGCAACAGAAATTTTAGTTGATCTTTCCTGTACACATATAGAACATTGCTACTGTTTTGTTGAACCCATATCTTCCTTAGGATTCAAATCAGATGTCTTCTCCATTTTTTATCCTCCAAAACGTGCTCTTTCTCATCATTCAATGTTTTTCCTCGATCTTCATCAACAAGATCTCTAAATCCTTGACATGAACTATTTTCCTGAAGGTTATCTTGTACTAAATCTTCAAATACCTCTTTTTTAAATCTCTTACGAAAACCAAATTGTTTATTGGTCAAACTTTCTTTACATGATCATCTTGTTCATTGGTAAGGCCTGACCAGAATAAGAAATGATCCCAACTCCTGCTTTTCTTCTATAAAACTGTACAAATGATCAATTTGATTAAGCCATGGTGAAATACTGATTAGTTTGTATGGTCAAAATGTCCCTTGACTATATTTGACATCTTCTGGACACTTTTTAAGAGAAATAAGGGCAAAATCATCTTGGATTGCTGATTCAAATGCTGTAAAAATATAACGTGGTATTTAAATACTAATGCGAACCTACCATCGCATGTAATATAGTTTTGTACAATACCAATTGCTTCTTTCCATTCAGGCTTAAAATTTTCTAATTGAACCCCTTTTCCCCAGTCTAGGGTTTCATTTCCTGGTAGTAAGAAATCATCGGGGTCAAAACTAAAAGGAATTTTTTAAAACCAGGATTCTCCATCTATTGGGACACTAATGGCCTCAGTTATTAAATCTTTTGTTAGCTCGAACCTGAGAGTATCGAATGTTACAGTTTCATTGATGAATTTTTGGGCAAAATGATGTGAAACTTCAGGATTGAAACCAGTGATCTTCTCAAAGAAACTAAACCACCCTGCTGTTCTAAATAACGCTGCACATTTTGGAAATTTAATGGCCCAACTTGTGTCTGTAGGCTCAAACTTGTTAATGTTTCCACTCTTTCCCATATCTATAGTGCAACTTATCTTGTTTACTTCTTTAGGAAACTTCAAAGATTTTCAAAGTTCGTCTCTGTAATGGTAAAACTCATAACCCAAACTAAAAACCGTGACAGTTCAAAACCACGATTTTCTCAATGATATTCACACAGCTTCATACATTTCTCATGATAGATGGAACATGCTTATGTACATGTGTCATGATGTATGAAACATGTGTCTGCAAATTTCCCAGTATCTTTGATTGCAACGGACACGCTATATCATCAAACAACCATTCTTTCCAATGATTCATGATTCCTGCAACGTTTTATTATATAGATCCTGAATTTTACGCTACAGGAATCTCCTCATGACATATTTGAAAAAAGGCTCAAAACAAGGGTTAGACCTTAGGTACACACCTTGGAATAAATTTTAAACAACATTTTCATACTTTGAAAGACCTATAATACTTAATAAGCAATTAAAAAGAAAACTTAAGAAAGAAAAGAAATAAATGAAAGCAAACTATAACCTATAAAACAAAAAAAAATGCATTAAATTTAAAACAAGCTCAAAATGAAAAGTAAATAAGAAATAAAACTTTGAAAAACAACACACAAAGACTAGGAAGCTGAAATCTTTCCTTGATCTTTTTCTTGTAAGCTTGAGCTTTTTCAGCTAGAGTTGACGTTCCTGCTGCAATTCAATTAATGCAAAAATTCTTCTTTGAATATCATTAGGCTCTTCCTGACTATCCTAAAAAAAATTGATTACTGGAATACCTAATTGGATTGGAATAACAACATCAGTACCATACACCAACTGAAAAGGAGATAAACCAGGTGATTTCTTGGTGGTTATTCTATCTGCCTAGAGTGCATACTTCAACATTGAATCCCAAGATCTCTTATTCTGATTTAACAATTTTCTAATGCCCTGAATGATATTTTTGTTAGTGTATTCTGACAATCCATTCCCCTGGGGGTAATAGGGTGTAGAATGCTTTTGAATAATTCCATTTTGTTCACAAAAGGTAACCATGGCCTTAGACATAAAATCCTTAGCATTATCAATCAACAATTTCTTAGGACAACCAAATCTACTCAGGATATTTTCTTGAATGAAGTTAATGATTACCTTATCAGTTGCATTCAGTGTAGGAATGGCCTCCACCCACTTTGTGAAAAAATCAGTAGCTGTAATTATCCATTTATGTTTCCCATAGGAAGCAGGATTGATTTCACCTATAAAATCCAGACCCCACTACCGGAAAGGAGCATTTACCACAATCGGATTCAAAGGTAAAGACACAAGTTTTTGTTTGCCAACAAATTTTTGACATTGAATACAAGCCCTAACCTGCTGATAGACATCAGAAAACAAAGATGGCCAGTAGTATCCAGATCTTAGAATTTTATAAGCCGTGGCCTTCCAATATTTGCGACCTCCACAGGCACCTTCATGTAATTCTTAAATGACCTCTTCAATCTCTGGTTTCTCCAAACACCTGAGCAACACTCCCCTTGGATATTTCCAATGTAACTGCTGATTTATGAAACAATATTTGGTGGCATTCAATTTTAATGATATAGCTTCTTTCTTATCCAAATGTACAAGACAATGCAAATGTAATAAAAAATGAACTATATCAGCATACCATTCTGATTCTGCATATTTATCCATGATCTTTTCTTTATCTTTCCTTGTGTGCAACTCCTCCTATGTTGGTTGATTTGCTATCAAATGAAGACCAAAGGATTCACAATTTGAATCAGCTAATAGTCTTGCTAGACCCTGTCCTTTTACAAGATAGGTAGGTTTAATCTCTACCTCATATTCCATAATTTTTGCAATCCATTTCCCTCTTTTTACTTCATTGTCTAGTTCATTTAGAATATCTTTAATAGCATCATTCGGTACATAAGCAATGATCTTCGAATGCACAATATAAATTCTAAAAAACTTCAATGCTTTGACCAAGGCATATGCTTATTTCTCCAGTGTACTGTATTTTAATTATGAATCTCTAAGAGTTTTGCTGAAGAAAGATATAGGATGTTCTAACCCATATACATTTTTTTGTAATAGAACAACAGATATTGTATCCTAAGATGCGAAAGAGAAAGTCAAAAAGTCTTTTGAAAATCTAGGGCTTACCAGCACTGGTGCTTTTGTAAGGGTCTATTTAATATTCTCAAATGAGGCTTTGGCTTATGCTGTCCACTTCACCTCTTAGTATTTCCTTAACATAGATGTTATCTTCTTTATTGTTTCAACAAAGTTTGGAATGAACCATCTCAAAAAATTGATTTTTCCAATGAATGACTGGACATCTTTCTTACTTCTTGGAAGGCTGATCTTCAAAATAGTCTTGACTCTCTCAGGGTCTATTCTAATCCCATATGCTGAAACTAGATGTCCCAAAAGCTTACCCTCTTGAATAGCAAAATGAGACTTCTTAGGATTTAATGATAGTCCAAACTTCCTACACTTCAGAAAAGTTTGTCTGAGATGTTTTAAATGCTCTTCATTAGATTGAGAAAACATAGTAATATCATTCAAATAAATTACTACAAATTTTTATTTTTCTCCCACAAAAGGTATTTATAGCTCATTGAAAATTTGCACCAACGTTCATCAATCCAAAGGGCATTTTTTCATACATAAATGTACCCTAAGGAGTTGTGAAGGTTGTTTTCTCCCTGTCATCTGGATGGATAACAATCTGATTGTCACTTGAGAATCCATCCACCATTGAAATTCTTTGGGAACCTACTACTTTCTACAAAATTTGCTCAATCTTGGGCAATAGATAATTATCCTTTGGTGAAGCTCTATTCAAATTGCGGATATCCACACACAACCTTATCTCTCCATTCTTCTCGTACTGGAACTAAATTTTCCACCCAAGATGAGTATCTGAGTGGAACAATTATATTTGCATCCAATAATTTCTTGACTTCTTTCTCTATGAATGGAAACAAGGATGGATTAATTCTTCTTAATTTTTGTCTAAAAGGTTTCACATTTGGTTTCAAAGGAACCTTATGCTGAATAATGCTGGTATCATAGGTTCTTAAGTCTTCATAAGACCAGGAAAAAATGTCAACAAACTCCTTCAATAATTTAATATACCTGTTCCTTCGCTCAACTGAGAGAGATTTTGAAATTTTCACCATCCTGGGCTACTCTTCTGTGGCAATATTACAACCTATAATGTTCTCTTGTTAGGATTGCATGGTTGGCTTTAACAGAGTATCATCTTTAGAAAAGATCCTCTCAAGGGGAACCAGACCCTTGGGAATAAAGTTTCCCTTCAACTCAATAATTTAATGTCCAACAATTGTATTTTCTAAATATTCAGCAGCATGTTCAACTTCATCATCTTTGTCCTGGTCAACCAATGAAATAGAAAATTCTCTAGTTGACTCTAATAACCTTTTGATTTCCAAATCATCTTTAAAAACTCTCCAATGTTTGATATTATGTGGAACATAAGGTCTATATTTAACTTCAATTGGGTATTTTAACTGGGTCTGTTTTGGAATTTTGAAATGTGTGGCTGCCAAAGCGAGTCTGGTGTCTGATTGTGATCCCCGGGAATGAAAGAAATATTGAATGCTATGGAAAAATTGTCAATCATATCCCATGTTTCGCTTCTATATAACTTCAACAAACCTGTTTTACCTAATATTTGTCCTTCACTTGTTGGACAACTAAATTGGAGTCGCCATAAATAGAAAGCTGTTGAATCCCAAGATCCTTAAGACAAGTATTAATGCCTCGTATTCTGCTGTGTTATTAGTAGTTTCGAATTCCAACTTATACATCAAACAGATCACCTCTCCACCAGGGGAAACTAAAACAATGCCAGCTCCTGCTCCTTTCTTGGATGAGGAGCCATCAAAGTACATCTGCCATAACTCATCCTTCTGTTCAACAATGAGTTTGATTGGTGCTTCTTTTTCTGCTCGTAGCATGCCATTTGTATCTTCATCACTGAAATGTAACATACAATACCCTAAGTCTTCCTGTAAAACATAAAGAGGATGATTCGTTGGGTTTTTATAATCTGTGACAATATAAGCATGTTGTAGCTCTCTATACAATCTTCTATTTTGTCCCCCAAATACAGGAATGGTAGCATATGTCAAATCCATCAGCAATGTACCACCTACTTTCTTTTCCCAAGATCTTGAGAGTAACATACCAAACTTAGGAGTAATGTCAGTAACCAACACATCCATAATCACACTCTTTATGGGTAACTGAGTCAAATTGACCACAAGATCCTTAATCACTCCTAGGAATTTAACAACTCTGGAATCAAATGCATATAAATCATGGTATGGTTTTGTGATACTAAAACCAAGAACCTCCATGACTGCTTTAGGAATCAGGTTATGAGAATCTCTAGAATCCAATAAAGAGTTATGAATCATTTGATCATGTATAGTCAGGGTTATATAAAAAGGTGGAGAAGAATTTGAATCATTTTTAGTCTTATCAGCTAAGGCAGAACCGATAATGATTGTAGGTATTCTTCTTGGAGATTCATAGTATCTGAAGGTATCTGACTAGCAGGTGAACCTAACATCTTTAAAACAGGATTCCTATAACAAGGATTCTTCATCAATTCAGTAAATGGTACTGGAATCTTGATCTTACATAATTCATTCTCAAAATTAAAAGTTTGCACATTTTTGTTCACTTCTTCGATCTCTGCAGCCTTGTCTTGGTCACCATGATTTTGTCTCTTTTCCTGTGTTTGATTAGATAACTGCTTGGGAGGAGGAGCTGTCTTCTTTTTGGGAATCTGAGAAACTTGTTTTGGGCCAGACCTCAAGTTATAAGACTTCTTAGGTTCAGATTGAAATATACCAACTGAAACTTTAGGGAAACAATCACTTTCTTCTTGATAAATATTTGAATAAAAAAACTCAGAATTCTGAAAGTCATATTCAGTTAAGAAACCCTCTAATGATAATTCCCCAAAGTAATTCATATCCTGATTTGAATCTTCATACTGCAAATCTTCACCTTCCTCAATTTCATATGCTACATTATTTTGGAGTGGAGGATGAACTCTCTAATATTCATTCTCCTATATTTCCCTCTGGATGTCATTGTTTCTTCTTTCTCTAGGGATGAATCTAGGAGGAAATGGACGCCTAAACTGATTAGGATTTATTTCTCCTTCTTGTGTAGGTTTATTTGGATTCTTATCTAATTCCAGCTTATTCAGTTCTGCAATTAATATTTTTATCAATTTAGTCATCTCATCTATTTTAGTCTCTACTGTTTGTGATGTAGAAGTTGATGGAATCATTTCCTTTTTACCCTTTCGGTCAAATATTTGATGATCTGAATGTTCTTTAAGCCTATTTGAAGCTAAAATGTTTGATTCCACTTCCAATGTAGCCTTCCGCATCTTCAATAAAGTCACTGACCTTCTTTCTCTTATATGCAAGGAAAACTCATGATCAAATGAATTGGCATAGGTTAGCTTAGTTGAGGTTTCAAAAGGCTTAATTTTAGTTGGGATCCTACCATACATCTTATTAAAATGTTTAGAGAAGTCTGCTATAGTTTCATCTTTTTTCCTTTTCAAAGCTCCAAATTCTGTGATATAATAAGTATGATCATTCGTGTCTCCCCACTGCGTCATAAACACATCTTGTAGTTCTTCTATAAGAGTTACTGAATTAGCTAGTAATTCTCTAAACCATCTCCTTACCTCCCCATCCAAACTATGAACAAACATCCTCATCCACACATCTTTAGCTTCGATATTCTGATTATCTGCATAACTTAGAAATGCATCCCAATGTTCTTCAGTAGTAGTCTCACCTTGACCATTAAACCTAGGCAGGTATTTCTGATAATATCCTCCAGGGATACCATTCAAGGGATGAGGGATAAATAAAGGAGCATATCTAGCATCTACCATTCGATCCATCATGTCAAGAGGCTGATGTGCTACCATTTTGAAGCTACTTTGATTTGATGAAGAAAAAGGCTTATTAACTTTGCTTGAACTTGGTTGAAAAGGGATTTTACTAGGTTTAAAATGAAACAAGGGAATCTTACCAGGAACCTCAGTTTTTGCTTTTTTATAAGACTATGGATTAGTGAAAATATGAAAGGTCTCAACTGGTATAGAAGGGACTAACCAAGACAGATTTTGTTTTTCCTCTTCTGAATATACAAAAGGTGATACCAACTCTAACCGTATGAGTAAACAAAGAAGGAGAAGACTAAAATTTTCAAATTTTTCTAGCTTCTTTCAAAATATGTTCTAAATCTGAGACACCCAAATGTAAAGGTGAAGTAGGTTTCCCTCTTGTTCCAATTTTTTGGTAGCCATTGTGAACCACTGTTTGGTGAAAATGTAGTTTGAAAGATTTTCTGATTTTGTTCACCTCTCAAAACCAGATGAATAATGATATCCTAGGGAAAATATACTTCACTTCTGTCCCTGACAACAACGCTTGAAAGATGTTTGTACAAGAAATTGTTCCTAGACTACAAACGGAACAAGCTAGTACAATCTCAAAACAAAAATAAAAATGGAATTGGTTTTTCGTAATTTTTGGTTTGAAAGTTCATCCACAAGAAGGTAAATAATAAGCAAACTAATACAAACACTGAATCATGAAATAACATGAAAGAATGAGATATATGTGCATAAAAGACAAATATAAACCATTAACATCATAAGCAGAGTACTGGTTCTGTCCACAACGCATGAGCATTTACATGAATAAAAACATTAATCAAGAAATGAAGTCATAAGTTGAGTGGTCAAACAGGCCATAAAAAAAATTAATATAGAGGATAAAATGGCTTATATGTATATAAAATCAGTCTCAGTGTTCAACACTTACATGAGAGTTATCAGTATTAGCTTGACCATACATCCAAAACCTTCATCTCTAAAGCCCTTCTTGCAGCAAAAATCAAACCCTACTCCCATTAACTTTCCTATTTTTATCATTTACCAACTAGAGAAATTCCATAACTGTCATAACTGTCTTTTAGGTCTAAAATTGAAATAGTTACAATAAGTAGTTATATGTTAAAGACAACAAACCATTAACTACTAAATACACTATAACAAACTGAAATACTTGACAGTTGTCCACTAGGTGGCATTCATAACTTCTTAGCTGTTTTTGCTAGCATAGCAATCCCATCCAATGCATGAGACTGCTTCTTAGTTTTCTCCTGTACTGTCTCCATACCTCTAACTCTATTTGATAACATTTCATTATGCTTGCTTAAATTTTGAATTTGCTAGGTTAAATCTTTAGCTTGATTCTAGATTTCCCTTTTCCTCTTCAATGCTTCTTTAGACACAACTATCAGTTCTTGATAATGTGCATTAATATCTTCCAGGTCTTCTCTTAGTCTCCTATTTGTCATTACCAGCCTGTCATTAGTTTCATTAAGAAAATAAATCTGTGACTTATGTTGTTGCAAAGTTTTCCTAAGATTTTCAACTTCTGAGTCCATATGCACCTCTCCATGCAATTTTGAATCCTGGTTTGATAACCATGGAATATTTATCTTTTTAAATATTAAATCTTCTTCTTGCCTCTCCTTCATTGCTTCCTCTACAAATGAAGCTCCCGAAGTCATACCCAGTTCTATAATAGGAGTAACCTGCTTTTCTGAACCTTCATGGTTTTCTTGAATCAGCTCTGATGATATTAAATGATCCTCTTGACTGTAATTTTGTTGTGCGATCAGATTTTCTTCACTTTCATTATTTTCATCACTAGAAGAATCTTCAATGACTGTAATCTTCTCATTTTGCATTTTAGGGTTTAAAATTATCTTCATATTTAATCTGATTTTATTGGTAGCTCTCATCTTTGGCCTCGATTTTGATCCTTTCAACTGTATAAGAGCTGTCCTCAGTACCTTTACATCTGAGACTTGCAAAATATTACCCTTCGAATCAGCTGCAATATAAATTTTAGTTGATCTTTCCTGTACACATATATAACTTTGCTGCTGTTTTTTTGAACCCATATCTTCCTTAGGATTCAAATTAGATTTCTTCTCCATTTTTTTATCCTCCAAAACATGCTCTTGCTCATCATTCAATGCTTTTCCTCAATTTTCATCAACATGATCTCTGAATCCTTGACATGAACTATTTTCCTGAAGGTTATATTATACTAAATCTTCAAATACCTCTTTCTTAAATCTCTTAGCAAAACCAAATTGTTTATTGGTCAAACTTTTCTTTACATGATCATCTTGTTCATTGGTAAACCCTGACTAGAATAAGAAATGATCACAGCTCCTGTTTTTCTTCTGCAAAACTGTATAGATGATCAATTTGATCAAGCCATGGTGAAATAATGACTGGTTTGTATGGTCAAAATGTCCCTTGACTCTATTTGACATCTTATGGAGACTTTTTAAGAGAAAGAAGGGAAAACTCATCTTGGATTGCCGATTCAAATGCTGTAAAAATATAACGTGGTATTTAAATACTAATGTGAACCTACCATCACATGTAATATAGTTCTTTACAATACCAATTAATTCTTTCCATTCAGGCTTAAAATTTTCTAATTGAACCCCTTTGCCCCAGTCTAGGGTTTTATTTCCTGGTAGTAAGAAATCATTGGGGTCAAAACTAAAAGGAATTTTTTAAAACCAGGATTATCTATCTATTGGGACACCAGTGGCCTCAGCTATTAAATCTTATGTTAGCTTGAACTTGAGGGTATCAAATGTTACAGTGTCATTGATGAATTTTTGGGTGAAATGATGTGAAACTTCAGGATTGAAACCGGTGATCTTCTCAAAGAAACTAAACCACCCTGCTGTTCTAAATAACGCTGCACATTCTGGAAATTTAATGGCCCAACTTGTGTTTGTAGGCTCGAACCTGTTAATCTTTCCAGTCTTTCCCATATCTATAGTGCAACTTAACTTGTTTACTTCTTTAGGAAACTTCAAATATTTTCAAACTTCGTCTTTGTAACGGTAAAAATCATAACCCAAACTAAAAATCATGAGAGTTCAAAACCATGATTTTCTCAATGATATTCACACAGCTTTATACATTTGTCATGATAGATGGAACATGATTATGTACACGTGTCATGATGTATTAAACATGTGTCTGCAAAGTTCCCAGTATCCTCGATTGCAACGACCACTCTATATCATTAAACAACCACTCTTTCCAATGATTCATGATTCCTGCAACGCTTTATTATATAGATCCTAAATTTTGCTCTACATGAATCTCCTCATGAAATATTTGACAAAAGGCTCAAAACAAGGGTTAGACCTTAGATATACACCTTGGAATAAATTTTAAACAACATTTTCAGACTTTGAAAGAACTATAATACTTAATAAGCCATTAAAAAGAAAACTTAAGAAAGAAAAGAAATCAATTAAAGTGAACTATAACCTATAAACAAAAAAAATGCATTAAATTTTAAACAAGCTCAAAATGAAAAGTAAATAAGAAATAAACCTTTGAAAAACAACACATAAAGACTAGGAACAATTTTCAGTCTTAACACAACCAAATATAAAAAATACAAGAAGCTCATAAGCCAAAATGAAACTAGTTCTTGAAGGTCTAAGCCAATCAAGCCTAACACAATTTCCAGATTTTGATAAACAATTGAAACTATCAGGGATCAAGCCAAACAAAGCTCATAAACCCAAAATACAAATGCCAAATTTCATAATCAAGTTGAGATTGAAACCTTACCTGGCACTGTTGTTTGAGAGCATAATATAGAGCATTACTGATCCAACACCGTGCTTTGCCAACATGAACAAAGTGGTGGCACCTCTCTCTGTTGACTGGATAACAACGGTGGCACCACCTTATTAGGATTATTAATCCTCCCTTGGTCAAATGTCTATTACATTAATTATTTCCTAACTTAGGAACCTTAATTAAATATTTGGGTCCACTAGTACAATTGGGTCCACTTGGCCCAATGGGGCCACATGTACCAGTCACTGGAGTGTGGGGAACACTTCTGGAGGTTAACTGCCACTTACTGCATGTGCATGCATCAGTTTGGGTGCCTCCTAGATGAATCCCTACATTTTAGGAGCCACTGGGAGTCCTGACACCAACCTACTTTAGTTAGTTGCAGTTAGTACTTGTTAGTCTCAGTTATCCCTCAGTTACTTTCAGTTAGTTCTCAAACAATTATCTAGTGCATGCCTTGCATGGATAATGCATGGATGCATGTGGAGTAGGCTCCTTTTCCCACCTAATACACTCAATTGCACTGAGTTAACTAGTTGTCATTGTTTTTTTGAGTCGGTTGGACATCTGGGAGTTGATTTTGGACTCTGATACTGATTGGGAGACCATGAGTTAGAGATTCAGTTAGATATAGTCATATCCACTTGGGATATTCAAATTCATACCCCATGCATTCGAATTATTTCTATGTAAACTATTGTAACACTGTATATTATTATTGTGAATGATACTGTCGATTCCTGAGCAATACTTGTCTGATTCTTATGTGGTTTGTTTTGTTTAGTTTGTATCTTCATTCTCCATGTATTTTCTACAAACATTATTAGAACTATCTGCTTGAAGATCTAAATGGAATTCAAATTTTAATATGGTATCAGAGCCTTCTCAGGAAGGTTTCATGCTTGTTTCTCCCCATCGAACATCAGAACAAGCTGGGTTTCCACAAAATTCCAATATGAAAATTTGCAAGCTCTGGATTTATTCAGAGCAGCGGAGAGGGCGTGACAGACCCTGAAAAAATGTTCATGCCGGGAGGAAAAGCATGATTCTAATAGTTCGTATGTTTTAGTGTGTTATTGCAATGAAATTGACAGGTGCTATGCAACTTGTGAGAAGTATTTGCAATCTTCCAGCTGGAGAAATTATGATTTCTCAAAGTCCTGAACCACAAATCCTCACAACTTCCAAATATATTGATTGGAGGATTGATATGCAACTGGCCTTGCACAAGCATGGCTACCACATGATCATACATGGATGGGAGGATGATCCTCATCGGCCTGTAGAGTGGAACAAGTTCCTAAACCATTGTGTTGAATCATTTAGATACTTATGTACTTATATTTCTAGATATCTCCTCTTCCATCTACAAGGATTGAGGACTCTCAGAGAATCCTGGGAGAATATTGATAGCTTGTTTAACAAACAAGATGATCTTTAGGGACACATTCTGGAGAATGAGTTGGTATCTTTATATCCTAGAAATTTTGAGACTATTGAGCAATTCTTCACCAAATTCAAGTCTCTAGTACTCCAGTGTAGACACTGCGGAATAGAGTGGAAGGATGAGCAGAATGTCCTTTCCATACTAAACAAACTAGGCCCTGAGTATTCTGTGTTTGTTTCTGTTAGCACCGGGATTGAGCCCAAAGGTTGCAGAAGGCTTGCTCCCAGGTAATAGCAGAACCACTTTAGACTGTGCCTCTGTGCCTGTGCAATCAAAGAGGGATCTCTCGTTTTGTCTTTGGAGTCTACTCTGCGTAAGATTTTCAATCAAGGATAATCAGGGGGGTATGATCCTGAATGGGACAAAGTGTGTCAAGGTGAGATGTAAGGTGGGATTATTGGGGTAAGGGGCCATTGGAAATGGAGTCAAAAACCTGCATAGGGAACACTTGCATAAGGAAAGGAATGGCGTGGGGTTGCAAACAAAGGCAAGGTAGCCGCTGATCTCCCAATCAGGAGATATTTAGCGGGTGGTTGGAGGACAAGAGAGAGAACATCCCATCGCATGGAGCACCAACGAGATGAATTCCACACAACTTTAGAAGAACAATTGATAAATGTCTTGAACAATAGCCAAAGCATAACGAGTATGAAGTCCTAACTGCTATACACTAAGTTGCAAACATGAAAGCAATCAACAGACTGGAGTGAAAATAGGAAACACATTGCACATAAAAGAAGATACATATTGGGAAAAGCAATGACACATGAATCTATGCCATGAGAAACAACTCCTCCTCTGTAATTTTATTCATAACACAGGCATCGAATCTTATTTACAATGGAGAGCCTCAGCCCTAGAATGTTTACCAATCCAACCAACTCCTCTAACCCCCTCTATCGGGAGTGTATTTATACTATTCTAATGCTGAGACCACCGACTTGAAAATTGTTACAAGTCATCATCATGCGTTAACAGTACAGTGAGTGGAACTATCGCCATGTTTTACAAATATAAACAATAAACATCATGGCATTGGCAGTCGCATTCGGCCCGAGTAACAGTTTGACGTGCTTGGATGCTATGGCGGATTGCGATTATCATGCATCCTTCCATGCCTGAAGCGTGTGCTCCCATCGTGTTCAAATGTAGCTTTCTACATGAGCACACACTAGCAAGGTCACTTGCATCTTTCCCCGGTTCAATCACATCCACCACCTCCTTCCTCTTCGGGTAAGACTATTAGCCACGGGATATGGAAGAAGAGTCGCATTGCTTCTAGTTGAGACATACCTGTGGGGTGGATTTCCATTATTGTACTTCTCACCTCCAGTGAGGTGAGCTCTCCCACAGGCAATAGGGTGTAGCATATCTATACCAGCCCCATCACCGTCGGAAAGTGGACTTCACCAACAGGGTTGTTAGGGCTTTAAACCCCTGACATTCTCATCTGAACAAATTATTATACAGGGAATAGTCAATGAATGTCCCTTGCGGAGGCTTTGGTGGGCGCGATGCTATCAAGGGTTCTTGGAAAAACACTTACGGGGAGTAAGTGTCCAGGCCCCATGTCATTGGGGGTGTGGGTATCATGTCTGGACCTCGATGGCTGGTGTCATTCTCGGCATTCAATACCAAGGTGACAGGTGAGTGTGGAAGCTTCCCACCAACCATCAACACCCCCAGATGGACAAGCTTCTCAAACCAGATCTTCATCGTCAAACTCTTTGGGCCTTTGCAGATTCATGGAGAAGTAAAACTTAGGTTTTGGAGATATGTTAGTTCACTCCCATTGCTTTGAAAGTAGTATATATAAGGATTCGAGACTGACCCTATCAATGACTGGTCATCATTCCTGCACACTCTGTCATCGAGTGTATTTGGTATCAACATGTGTGAGGGCATGAGCAGAGTGATCCTTTACTTGCTGGGGATCTTGTCACTTAGTTTCATCGGTCTTGGCGCCTTACCGTCTGCTGTGGGAAGCATTTGTGGATGCCATCTAGTACAATAGATACATGCTACAAATTTCATGAAGTGGACGCTCCCACATTTCCTTGCTCTTTTGAAGTAGGAAACGGAATGGTCTCCTACGTTGTGCTAGCTTTGCCTCGTGTGAGTGGCAGATTCGTCGGTTACTTTCTTCATTTCTATAGGCCAACTCACACAAAATCCACCTATCTCTACGTGACATGACTTTTCCAAAGGGATGATTCCACCGTTACGTGTGCTATAAATGGCGTCGAAGAAATTGGCCAATCCGCAAGGATGTAGATTACATGTGTGAAAGTCTCCTCCGCTGTCATCTCTGCACTGGATGTGAAACCTACACCTTGGGAGCCTTTCCAGCCATTTGATCTGAGGAATCTTTCATGTCCACTGTCCACGTTCCATTCCTTCTGCCACCAAATTTTCTCCTCTAAACACCGTAGGTAGTTCTAGATCGTGACATGTTCTCAACCGTCGATTGCTACCAACCCTTCATGCAGCCGTAGATCTGAGTGGGCCCCATTATCTTTCACAATGAGAATCCTTGGTATTCATCTGTCCTAGTCCACACTACGAAATAAACCATGGCTATAGATTTCTCTCCTTTCTTATCGCGACCGTTGATCTTTGCGACCACTACCCCTCTTTCAAGATTTGAAATTGCGGCTTTACCCGCCAAGTATGTCTTGCGAAATTGATTGAGGCCATAGATTTGAATCAGATCCCATCTTGACCGTAGAATGTTTTTGACCTTTAACCTGTTTCGTAATATGGAAATGCAGATTTGGTAGAGCATGTCTTCTCGCACAAAATGGTTTGGAGCCATTGATCCACCTCCGATCAATCTCAGCCTTTGATTTCGAGTCTTGCTCAATGCCTTTAGCACACCTTCCATTTTATCCTTTGCCTTGCACTTCTGATAACCTGAAGGGGAGTTCACATGAAGTTTGCTGGAATGGGACCCTCATCAAACTCCTATCAGGCTCTCAAAACAACTGTTAAAAATAGAGTGTTAACAACTGGCTCCATGAGGGATGCTATCCTCCAAGTGAGGTAGCAAATAACCCCCGTAGACCAAGTGCCAAACCATTGGGATGCCTTCAATATTTCTTTGACATCTCCATTCTGCTCTGAGTTACTGCTTCAACGAATTCGTGCCACTCTTGCAAATCATGCTGGTGACTGTAAACCTATGCTGGTAACTGAAAATGAAAACAAAATAAAACAGTAATGAAGGAAATGCTCGATAACTGCCGAGCTTATTTTTTCCTACCTACTCTACCTAACTTTGTGTACAAATCTGATTAAGTGAAATCAGACTTCCAGTGAAGCCAATCAAGCAAATTGCCTAATAGTTTTGTTCTTTCATTGTGCTTGATGGATAGAAATGAAATAGATAATGGGAGAAGGAAATGATAAACAAACTAATCTTCAAAGTAAGGATGCAACCAATCATTGCCTTCGCTCGGACCCTCCATGTATTCAGCCATGGTGTCATAGAAATTACGACAACCTCCAGTACATTCTGTCACCTGCTCATGGGAAAGCCATCCGAAGCTTCCTTCTTCTAGAGATTCATCAGAATGACACTTGGAAGATTGTAGAAAAGGACCCATAGAATCTCTCTTCAATGGAACATCTCGCTTTCTGCTTGAAATTTCTATATCAAGAGCTTGATGTGATTCAAGAGGGAGGTCTTCTGCTTCTCCAGTGGAACCGAGTAGGCATATTCCTCCTATGTGAGGTGGCGCTACTGAAGGTGGAATATCAGAAAACATGTTTATTGGGAGGCTACTGCATTCATATTCATAGCTGGTTCCTTCACTACAGATTCCCAATGTATTAGTAGCATGAGAGGAATCACCTGGCTGGTTCTTCTTATCGTCTTCTTTCCTGTACACGCTTCTGGTCTGCACCATCTCCGTTTCTTTCTGCTTTTGCTTGGAGGCCTTAATCATGTGTTGTATTAATTCAAAAGAGGCATAAGACAAGGGTAGGCTATCAACTCCAGTTCCCTTATCGTCCTTTCCCGCTTCAACCTTCTGACTTTGTATTGAATCTTGATTCTTTTCATCAGTAGGCTTTGTTTCAATAGCTGGCTTGTCATGCATATTCTGCAGGTACTCTTCTACATATTCATCATACACGGGTGCACCAAACTCCTTCTTAAAATCATCCTTTGTGGACCAGGGGCAGTGCAGGTCGCCATTTTCAGAGAACAATCAAGCAGGACTACCTGCTCCTGCATCAGGCTGGTCATCTTTCTGGATACCAGGAGAGAGTTTTGACATGCCAGAGACTGTCCCATTATGCTTGTAGGGCCCAACCAATTTGTATGTGTCTTTTATTTCACCACCATTGTCCTGATCTGACAATTTCTTGGACATCTTAAGGTTTTCCTCAACCTCCAAACAATCAGCGAACATATGCTACAGGGTGGTTTATTTTCTCTCCAAAAGAAGCAAGGATAGGTCAGGAGGAAAGGCGGCTGCATAATAGATCTTAGCAGTGTTCTCAAGAGGTTGGACTTCCTTTGGCATGTTATAATAAAAGCTTGCGAATCTTCTGTTAAAAATAGATATGGCCTCATCCTCATGCCTCCTTAGGGAATAAAACTCTGAAAGTATTTGCTCCAATGGCCTTCTTCTACCCCAAAAATTTAATAAGGTACAAGAAAACTATTCCCAAGTGTTGATGGACTTAGGCTGCAAATGTTTAAACCATACTTTGGCATCTCCTTGCAATGACAGGGTGAAAGCTCGCATGCATACATCATCATGATTTATCTCAAAATAGTCAGAGAGATGTTCAAAGGCTTGTAAATGTTTCTCAGCAGTAAAGTCTTGGGATTCTCCATCAAACTTGGGGAGGTACTTGTAATATCTCACAGGAAAATCATGGAGGATGGGAGACAATTGTAGTGGTTTGTATCAGCTTGGAGAAATATGAGAGACAAGGTTAGGCACAATAGCTAAGATATCATCCGAGGTTTCATGAATTTCACAGGGGTGTCCTTTGACATCATGAGCCCTTGGATAAAAATCTAGGCCATAATTAGATGTACAAGATGATGCAACACTTTTGGTTTGTAAAGAAGGATAAACAGGAATATATTCATAGCTCTATTCAGAATGAGCTGAACCATAGAAGGTTGTTTTGATAAATATAGGAAAAGATAAGAGCAAGATTACAAGATAGGATAAGGCATCCTGGAAGAAACATAGACCCGAGTATCTGGACCTTCCGTCATGCATTTCTAAGCCTTATAAGGGGTCCATTTTCTAGATGGAGTCTGCCAGCTTTCCTCGGCCATTTGATTTTTCGGTCACACCACCAGCAGAGTCGCTGAAGTCTGAATCCTTCAAGTGTGGAGTCGCCATGTGAAAAGTGCTCACCTTCTTGATGTTTGGTCAATTGTTCACCATCAACAACCAGATCTAAAATCTTTGTCATTCTTCCCAGGGAGGATCTTCAATTTTGTCCTTGGCAATGGCGCCAGTTTGTTAGCACCGGGATTGATCCCAAAGGTTGCGAAAGGCCCGCTCCTGGGTAACAGCAGAACCACTTTAGATTGTGCCTTTGGCCCTGCGTAGTCAAAGAGGGATCTCTCATTTTGTCTTCAGAGTCTACTCCACGTAAGATTTTCAGTCAAGGATAATTAGGGGGTCAATATCCTAAATGGGACAAAGTGTGTCAAGGTGAGATGTAAGGTGGGATTATCGAGGTTTGGGACCATTGGCAATGGAGTTGAAAACCTGCGTAGGGAACACTTGCATAAGGAAAGGAATGGCATGGGGTTGCAAACAGAGTCAAGGTAGCCGCTGATCTCCCAATCAAGAGATATTTAGTAGGCGGTTGGAGGACGAGAGAGAGAACAGCCCATTGCATGGAGCACCAGCGAGATGAATTCCACGCAACTTTAGAAGAACAATTGATAAATGTTTGGAACAACAGCCAGAGCATAACGAGTATGAATTCCTAACTGCTATACACTAAGTTGCAGACATGAAAGCAATCAACAGACTGGAGTGAAAACAGGAAACACATTGCACATAAAAGAAGATACATATTGGGAAAAGCAACAACACATGAATCTCTGCCATGAGAAACAACTCCTCCTCTACAATTTTATTCATAACACAGGCATCAAATCTTATTTACAATGGAGAGCCTCAGCCCTAGAATGTTTCCCAATCCAACCAACTCCTCTAACCCTCTCTATCGGGAGTGTATTTATACTATTCTAATGTTGAGACTACCAATTTGAAAATTGTTACAAGTCACCATCATGCATTAACAATACAGTGGGTGGAACTATCGCCACGTTTTACAAATATAAACAATAGACATCATGGCGCTGGCAGTCACATTCGGCCCGAGTAACAGTTCGACGTGCTTGGATGCTACGGCGGATTGCGAGTATGATGCCTCCTTCCATGCCCGAAGCATCTGCTCCCATCGTGTTCAAATGCAACTTTTCGCATGGGCACACACTGGCAAGGTCGCTTGCATATTTCCTTGGTTCAATCACATCCGCCACCTCCTTCCTCTCTAGGTAATACTGTTAGCTGTGGGCTATGGAAGAAGTGCCGCATTGCTTCTAGTTGAGATGGATCTGTGGGGTAGATTTTCATTCTTGTACTTCTCACCTCCAGTGAGGTGAGCTCTCCCACAAGCAATAGGGTGTAGCATATCTACACCAGCCCCATCACTCTCAAAAAGTAGACTTCACAAACAGGGCTATTAGGGCTTTAAACCCCTGACACTCTCATCCGAAAAAATGCTTATATAGGGAACAGTCAATGACTATCCCCTTCTGCAGAGGATTTGGTGGGCGCGATGCTATCAGGGGTTCCTGGAAAAACACTTACAGGGAGTAAGTGTCGAGGGCCCCCATCGTTGGGAGCGTGGGTATCACGTCTGGACCTCAATGGCTGGTGTCATTCTTGGAATGCAATACCAAGGTGACAGGTGAGTGTGGAAGCTTCCCACCAACCACCAACACCCCCATATGGACAAGCTTCTCAAACCAGATCTTCATCATCAAACTCTTTGGGCCTTTGCAGATTCATGGAGAAGTAAAACTCAAGTTCTGGAGATATGTTAGTTCACTCCCATTGCTTTGAAAGTAGTATATATAAGGCTTCGAGACTGACCCTAGCAATGAATGGTCATCATTCCTACACACTCTGTCATCTAGTGTATTTGGTATCAACATGTGTGAGGGCACGAGCAGAGTGATCCTTTACTTACTAGAGATCTAGTCACTTAGTTTCATTGGTCGTGGCGCATTACCATCCACTGTGGGAAGCATTTTTGGATGCCATCTGGTACAATAGATCCATGCTGCAAAGTTCATGAAGTGGATGCTCCCACGTTTCCTTACTCTTTTGAAGTAGGAAATAGAATGGTCTCCTGCGTTGTGCTAGATTTTCCTCGTGTGAGTGGTGGATTCACTGGTTAATTTCTTCATTTCCATAGGCCAACTCACACAAAATCCACCTATCTTTACATGACATGACTCTACCAAAGGGATGATTCCATCGTTACATGTGCTACAAATGGCATTGAAAAAATCATCCAATCCGTAAGGACGCAGATTACACGCGTGAACGTCTCCTCCACTGTCATCTCCACACTGGATGTGAAACCTACACCCTGGGAGCCTTTCCAACCATTCGATCCGAGGAATATTTCATGTCCACCGTCCACGTTCCATTCCTTCTACCGCCAACTTTTCTCCTCTGAACACTGTAGGCAATTCTGTATCGTGACATGTTCTCAACCGTCCATCATGATCAACCCTTCATGCAGCCGTAGATCTGAGTGGGCCCCATTATCTTTTGCAATGAGAAGCCTTGGTATTCATTTTTGCTAGTCTACACTGCGAAATAAACCATTGCCATAGATTTCCCTCCTTTCTTATCGTGGCCATTGATCTTCCACTACCCCTCTTTCGTGATTTGAAATCGCGGCTTTACCCGTGCAAGAATGGCTTGCGAAATTGATTGAGGCCGTAGATCTGACTCAGATCCCATCTCAACCGTAGAATGTTTTTGACCTTTAACCTGTTTCACAATCTAGAAACACGGCTTTGGTCGAGCATGTCCACTCGTGCGAAATGGTTTGGAGCCATTGATCCACCTTCGATCAATCTCAGCCTTTGATTTCAAGTCTCGCTCAATGCCTTCAGCACACCTTCCAGTTTCTCCTTTACCTTGCACTTCTGATAACCTGAAGGGGAGTTCACATGAAGTTCATGAGAATGGGACCCTCATCGAAATCCTATTAGGCTCTCAAATCAACTGTTAAAAATAGAGTGTTAACAGTTTCCATATTTCATTCTAAGCGGGAAAGCTTTCCTGATTGGAAGGTTCCTTCATTAGATTCTTTTTTCGAGTCCTTAATCAAAGAGAAAGACAAATTGACGAGAATGGGAGTCATGAAGGAATCTAAAGATCAAGCTCTTGTAGTTTCTGACTCTTCCAAAGTGCAAGAAAAGGGGAAATCAAAGAAGAAGGAGCCAAAGGCAGCTGATTCGAAGGCTAAACAAAATTAGCAAGCTTCCAAAGGGGCCTCTGGCTCGAAGAAGAAGAAGTTTGAAAATAATTTATGTCCTTATTGTGAAAAAGGGGTACCATCTTGAAGATCATTGTATGATGAAAGAAATTGATGAAATACCATCTCTTCTCAAGCAGCATAACATTGCTTCCCCAAGAGCAAAGAAGCTTGATGACGAACCAGAGACAGAAGATACCAAGAGGTTTCATGCTTTGAAAGAAACAATATCTCCATCCTCAGCATACATAATATATTCTAGAGCTTCCAATCACATGGTTGCCTCCAAATAATCCTTCTCTACTCTTTCACTAACAAAGGGGCCTAACATTCACATGGGAGATGATTCCCAAATTCTAGCAGAATGAAGGGGCTCGGTCAGAGCGAAGCATGGTGAGTTCAAGAATGTCTTATATGTGCCCTCCCTTGCTACTAACCTATTGTCTATTTACCAGATGACACATACAAGCTCTCCCAAGAGAGTTACATTCGATTCAGAATCAATTGAGATTACAGAAAAAGCCACTGGAAATCTTGTAGCGAAAGGTATTACAAATCACTCTACCAAAGCTTATGAGTTCTCACATTTCTTACCTTTTTCTCCTCCTACAGCTTTATTGTCTCATGCTAACAACACCGGCAAGATTTGACATGAGAGATTTTTCCATCTCAATTTCAAATATTTGAAGAAGCTCCACAATGATAAAATGGTTGAAGGTTTTCCCTCCATCCAAACTTTCGATGGAGTATGTGCTAGTTGCTTGGAAGGTAAGCATCCAGAAAAGAAGTATGATGTTGGGAAGGCACATAGATATGCCTCTACACTTTGATTTGATACATAGTGATGTAGCAGGACCTATGCCGACAAAATCCATTAATGGTTGTAGGTACTTCCTCACTTTTATTGATGATTGTTCATGGTACTGTTGGATCTAATTCATGAAACAAAAATCAGAAGTTTTTGAGACTTTTAAAGTTTTTAAACCTATGGTTGAGAACAGTTTCAATAAGAAGTTCAAGTCAATAAGATCCGATAATGGAGGATAGTACATCAAAGGATATTTACAGAGTTTCTGTGAATCAGAAGGGATTCGAATGGAACACTCAGTTCCATACACACCACAACAAAATGGTGTGGATGAGACGAAGAACAGATCACTGAAATAGATGGCAACATGCCAAGCATCTACCTCCTTCTCTTTGGGATGAAGCAGTAAACTGTGCTTCATATTTGTAGAATAGGGTGCCCCACAAGTTAGTGGTTGGGGTGGCTCCATTCGAAGCATTGCA
Organism: Pseudotsuga menziesii; assembly: GCA_001517045.1. Classification (NCBI taxonomy): domain Eukaryota; kingdom Viridiplantae; phylum Streptophyta; class Pinopsida; order Pinales; family Pinaceae; genus Pseudotsuga; species Pseudotsuga menziesii. The sequence continues at coordinate 112,005 of LPNX010900223.1, read as the reverse complement.
TGGGTATAAGCCTAATGTCTCTCATCTGATATTTTTTGGTTCCAAAGCTTGGGCTAGAATACCACTTGACAAGAGGAAGGCCTTCCAATCCCAAATTAGCGAATGCATTCTGCAAGGATATTGTTGGGTGTTATCTTGACTAAATTAATACCAAAATGTTTGGATGTGTTCTACTATATTGAATACACCTAATATTTAATTATCGACCGGGGTTGGTAGGATTCGAGTTGATACAAAATATATGCGAAGGTAGAGGGGTTCCTAGGGCGTTGTAGAAATACTTATATAAACAAAAGATTGAAAAATCTTCAAAATGAAAACCGAGTCAAACTCCTAAATTAGTAATATGGTTGAACTAAAACAAAACATCAGAGTAAGATAATATCAGACTATGTTATTTTAACTAACATATGAGAATATAACAAAACTTATTAAATAACTTCAAGGGATACCAATTCACAGAAAGTACATATTTGAAAATACAATCACAATAACTCGATAATTTATGAACAAATAATTTCTGACTGGAAAATGTATTATCAACAACTACTTGAAAATATGGGGTTCAAGGAAGATCTAGATAATAAAAGAATGAAAAACTGAATAAACAAAAGCAAGTAGAAAAATTAATAAAGAAAACTAAATAAAAACAAGTAGAAAACTTAATAAAGATAATTAAATAAAAAGCAAGTAGAAAACTTAATAAAGACAATTTTAAATTATTTTCTACAAGTCTTTTCAATAATCACAAAGTGAAAGGAATAGGTCTTATTACTATGATAAATTGATAAGATACTAGTATAGTGGCAATTCACGCACCTAACCCTACAAATCCATATACAAAGAAATAAATCAAACATAATTTCAAAACATTACAATAGTATTACAAAAGAAAATCGGAAATTAAAAAGAACAAAATCACAATGCATAATTCAAAGCATGAGTTGGAAAGAGAAAATTAAAAATAAAACTTAGTAAATACTTTAAAACAACCTAATGTATGGCTCAAATAAAAACATAATTATTACCTAATGACTACAATCAGAGCATAAAAAAACCCAAAGAAACATAACTAAAAACATGTTTAAAAATAAACTAAGAACACTAAAGGTCGGATGGAAGACTGGACAACAATCTGGAAGGAAGGTCTGAATGACAGTCCAGACACATAGTTCGAATGAGAGGTTGTATACATAAAATAATAAAAACATACCTAAATGATTTAATCATCAGTTGATTTTGTGCATATGAAAACAAGATGCATAAAGACAGAATTTAAGCCTAATTAATCATCGTATTTGACAGTGAAATAAACAAAAACAAATACATGAAAATAAGAAAATCATTGCATACTAATAAACAAACTGAAATTTAAATAGCATAAACTTATAACAAGAATAAACAAAACTTAATCTATCTAAATTGATGAAAAAAACCTATTCTATGTGCTTATTTAAATTCTATCTCTATTGATAAAGACCACCTATTCTACATGCTTGTAAATAAGAATGAACAATAAGATAAAAATGAAAGGATTTACAAGCAAACTTGAAAGCAAACGATACATGACCGGCCATTTTATAAACAACATTAACAACATAGTATGAATTTTATTAACTACAACAGATACATGCTACAGGAAACAGAGAAATAAATGATTACAGAAACTTAACTACCTAAACAAATTGGAAATAAAACTACTTATCTGTAAGGATGAGATAACAAAAACTCATACGAAAATAGAAACCACAGATTATCAAGGGGCCCTCTCAACAATCATGGATAATGCCTGGCGAATGCTTGCACACGCAGTCATAAACAACAAAGCGTAGAGTTCTTATTAAACAGAAGGAACATAGTTACAATATCCTCCCCTTAAATCAAACTAACTATCTATCTAATGGATTGATCAATCCCCTATCTCTCTGTATGGAGGTGTTTATATACACTGTTTTCAAGAGGTTGAGCAAGTTGACCCTTTAGTGGTCGACTGCTCTTCTAAATTTAGTCAATCATAAAAGGAAATAACAGTTTATAGGCTAGCACATAAGCATATCCATTCTTTGGTGTAAGTCTGGTTTTCTTCATTGTGAACGTGGCATGCAGGCTTCTCTTCAGCATGAACAGGGCGTGGTGGTGGTGTAACTACTCCTCTTTCTACGTGACTGGTGGAGTGGTGGCAAGAAAAGGAAATTACAAGCTATTGTGCTATCCAAAATGCGGCTTTATTACCCAGGCATGTTGATAACAATTTATTTGTAGACTGTTTTATATTTTACAATGCGTAGGCTAATAGGAGATCTGGATGGAAGGCTAAATAGCTAGCTGCACTGTGAGCTGGATACACTAAGCGTTAATCTAGGGAAACATGGAAAACCATGAGAAAATTTTGCACAATGGGCTGGATTACAAGGTAATAAGAAACAACATCGTGACAACGACAATCCTCTAGAACGTTACCTCCTTTGAATGCGTGAGCAGTGAAAATAGAATGGAGAAATTAATGCACGCACAATCCTTCTAGATTGTTGATTATGCTATAACCTGAGCATGTGGTCAACGTAATGGTTTGCATATTTCTTCAATGTTTAATGCCTGAAATTGGTTATGGACAACGTGCAACTTGATTGACAAGCTGGATGGCGAGTTGCATGATGAGCTGGACGTCGATTGCGTAGATCACGCTGAACGGTGAGCTGAATGTGTTTTGTTTATAGATTCACCCCAAACATACTACATAACCTACAAACAAATATGTAAATCAATTAAGATATTAAATATGCTTTAAATAATACAGATTTGAGTTAATAAAATCATAAAAATGATATTAATAACCAAAGTTGAATAAACATTAAATTTGTTCTTACCTTGTTCTGAATAATGACCCACATGACATAAAATACACGAAAGATAATAAAATATGCATTTAAATGTGTTATTTTAATGCCAAAATTGATAACAAAATGAGGCTCAACATTCCCCCAAACCGGAGAAATGCCAGGTGCCACTGAGCAAAGAAAAGATAAGAGATCATACTGTCAAAGTGAACTAGCAACAGGCATATGCATGAATGAGTGAGTTCATAAAGTTTATAGTTAGTTCAACCATGTCCAAAGTAAAACTTTGGACAAGTTGAACATATGACACAAAAGGTATAAAATTAATCATTTGATAGTTTATACGCATGATTGGGTAAAAGAATAGGGTTACTAATAGTGAAATGATAACTAAAAAGACTTTTAAGGTCAAAGCATTCTCATGGAGGTAAAAACTATTTGCAAAACCAAAATTTGGTTAGCAAATTTTAGTGCTATAATATCACCAAGTTAAGATCGTCATGTGATATTTCATTTGGATTATCCTTCGATCTTAATATAGTCCTCCATATTGATCTTCTGTAAAATATACTTCATGATATAACCAAGTTCCATGGCTAATTTATCTTGAAAAACACTTATCATTTTTTGGCAGAGAAAATAGATCTATCATAAATAAAAAACAACAGTCTAATTTTCCTAATCCTCTTTCCCCCAAACCAAAGTTATGGCGTGTCCTCAAGCCATGAGCAAGAAGATTCGATTGTTCCTTAAAAAGAGTCCTATCATGTTGTTTTCTTATTTCGTAAAAAGAAAAACTAACTAGTAAATGGAAATGATTCAGATATGTATATTCATGAAAAATAACAGTGCTAGGAAAGACCACTTAAATGTTTATAGAAGACCTAAAATCATACAGAGGAAAAACTAGTCATCCATGCCTTATTTAAAGGATATCTTGTCATCATAAGATATTTTGAGTTTACCTCGGAGTGTCTGATATTTCATAGCTATGGGTCCCATTTCTAAGATAATGACATCCTAGGTATGTGTTGAATTAGATGGCTAGGTCCAATTCCAACTTACAGCGATTCTCAAATGACAGTGAAAACAATCGGCCTTAAAATAAAATTTGAAAATTTTTCTTCATATTTATCATCATTCTTAGAATCATGTGTATATTAGTGCATTAAACAGATCTCTTTTACCCGACATTGCCCCGCTTCCAGCAGGCCTGTTCATTACCCCAGTGGGTTTATCTTGGTACCATGCAATAATAGTCCTGCTGCTAGCAAGCATGTTTAGTACCCTGATGGGTTTACTTGCCTTTATCGAGCTTCCTTGTTGTAAGTTTTTACTTACCATTGACCTGCTACCAACGATCCTATTCAGTACCTTGGTGGGTTTGCCTTGTATAATGATATTAGGTATATGGAAGCCGATTGGTACTAGAGAATGCTAAGCCCTGCTAAAACACATAATTCAATTTTGTAAAAACTTATAAATAATTCTCATAACGGCCTTAATCATAAATCATGTCAAAAGAGAATAAATTAAAGTTGTTTTTTTTACCTTATAACCCTTCTTCTTCGTGAAAGATAAATAATGTTTGCCATAGGAAAAAATTCCACCTACTATCGAGTTATCACATAAAGATACTCAAGAGACAAGTTCTAATAATACAGATAGAATGAACTAGTAATCCAGAGGTATAAGAAACATCCTCATTTTGAACTCCAGAGGTAATCCAGATAGCTTGTTCCTCATTTTGAACTCCGGATGTAGAAACATCCTTCACGATGTATGGTAACAACGATTTGAGGAACCATTCAAGAAGAAAATTTGGTGGTATAAAGGCTTTGATTAATTTTTTCCATCTATGCCACACTTAAATATGATCCAAAATGTGCATGGCTTTGTCTTGCCAAAAGGTCGACAAGAGTTCGGTACCGACGTTATAATGTATGGGTAGTTGGAAATGATTAAGGAAAGTCATGGAAAGGCCATCAAACGTATCATAAGCCCCCCTGGTAACTCTATATACCATTTCATCATAGGACCTGCAAGGGTGCGTTGAAATAGCCTCAAACATATGGAATTGTCGTGTAAGGAATTAGAAGAGCATAAAAGGTGGAAAGTGGTGACATGCTCACCAGGATCTTCACCAGCCTTACCTTCGAAATTGGGAATTTCCAAAGGAATCTTGGTAGGGATTGCCGGTCATACTAGGTTATGAGACACAGGATCATTCATCAATCTCGACAAGTCAGGTAAGTTCAATGTTGCAAGGAAAGGGAGCCTAGGTTAAGCCGGTCGATTCCACACTCCCTGGTATTTTTTATTCATGTAAGGTTGATTGCTATAAATACCATAGCCTTGGCCATAATAAACTCCTCCCATTTGACCCATGAAGGGTTGTATGGAAGCATTGTGATGTGGAGTACCTTGATTATGAGGCACTACGAAGCCGTAATTGGAAGAGTAAGTGGGTTGTTGATATCCGTACCCATACGATTGATAGTTTTGTCCATACTTTGGTCCATAAGAATGTCCATGAGAAGCTCCATAAGGTGTTCCATGGGATGTACCATGAGATAGTCCATAGTTAGGTATATGGGGAGCTCCATGACCTGGAACATGAGATGATCCAGAAATAGGTACATGACCTGCTGACACAACAGGAGGTACTTGGCTCTGTGATACTACTGTGTTAGCAGTCACAGAATGAACATGGCTAGTAGCAACATTTCATCCTAAAGGCCCACGTGAGTTAGGCCTAGGATGAGCATGTGAATATGCCTCCACCACTAGGATGGAAGGTGTAATGTGACTAGTGCCCCCAAATCTCTTCGCATGGAAAGGAATGGGAGTGCCCCTAGGTGTAGCACCAGGTTCAACTTCTGACTTGGCATGATATGTCAGATCAGTCTTGGGGATATCAGGCATGCCATATCTAACATTGCTAGTGCTTGTGGGTTCATAGTGAGTCTCATCGCTCGGAAACCAATACCGACGACCTATGAATGAGGGATCATAACCAGATCGTGAAGTTTGTTCATGTGGTGGATCATATGTGCTAGTAGGATCTTCCTCCCCAACCTCATGAGGTCGAGAGGACATCTCTGGAATGTCATCCTCATGATATCCCATGGTGTGTGAATCAAAGTGAGAAGTAGTCTACCCGGACTATCTGGTTTCCTCTCCCAAAGGAGGAGGATACGTGGAAGGCAGAAGTCCTGCTAAATGACAAGAACGATGAGGTGCCGCACCCGAATCCACAATGACTCAAAAAATAAAAGACTCAATCTAATTATGCAAACCCTAGGAAAACTAATGTGCATAGAGCATACACCTAAAAATGCAAATCCAAATCACAAGGAAACCAAGGGTAGGATATGTGAGCTCTCGAATGAAGTAGGTATGTATCACCTAGGAGAGGCTTGAGACTCCCATACACAACAAGCAGAGGTTCATAACCAATTATAGTGTCCCTCAACTTCAAAGCATATAGCGACTGTGCTGTCCGACCCCTACCTGGCTAGGACACCTGCAGAATAACCTCGACAAATACCCCTTCAATAACCTAGTAAGGAAACTAAGGTCACCTCAATATAATCAATTCTTAGGCAGATAGTCACGGGAAAGATTGACCGTATGGGAAAGGTAACAAAGCTCGAAGCCTGAAAGCACAACTGGTACCCCAGGGGTGCACCAGCCAATACCTCAAAAGCCCCGAGATACGAATACAATCATGGAAATATCTCTGGTGCTAATCAATCACAATCAGGGGTCATCCAAATCATAATTTCTCACACTTCCTCGTGCTTAACTCCCTTGTAAGAGGAGGATCCTGAGAAACACTGATTATACCAAGGATTTCACACTCTCACCTAGACAGACACCTAGTTGTTTTGTTTAGTGGTATTGGAGAATTAACTTACAATGAACTATTCCAATACCCTAAAACCTAATCTTGTTGATGCACCCTAGAAAAGAAAAGAGTGTAATTCATTTTATTATGCGTTGATTTTAATTGTCTTTATTACTCAAAGGGTAAATGTACGTGCAACTAATGAAGTTATGATGCAACAAGAAGTAAAATGCACACCTAACAGTCAATGCAAATGCACTATGTCAAATGTAAAATAGGGTATGCTACTACGTGAAGTGCAAATTTTTTCCTTCAAATGTATATGCAATCATTCCTATATGAAAATATGACTAATATTCACCAAGCAAACCTAATGCAAGTACCATGCTAATGCAAAATGAAAACTATGCATAACTATGCAAAAAGCAAAATGTTTTTGTATTTTTGAATTAAATGAGATAAAAAGCAAAAATGTGACTCTACCACCCTCAAAATCTGCAACCACTCACAAAAAGCAGCCAAGCAAAGCACCAAGGTAAAAGAGACCTAATGCACTAATCTCAAAACAAAAGTAGAAAATGAAATGATAAGCTGATTTACAGAAAATGAGACCTAATGTTACAGTTGATTTTACCACACATGGTTGATCACACATTTATGGCCTTTCCTGTCCCTCTACAGACTCTCTCAACCCCATGGACCAATATTGTACCTTTGATGTTTCCAAGGTCATCCCTAAAAACACCTGTTATTTGCTGTATGTGACTTTTAATCCATTTCTCGCGTATATACACGTATATTGACCTTAAACCCACGTACATCAGGATGTGTGCATAAGTCCAAATAATTTTGGAGTTTTCCTTGATGTGTATCTGAATCAATTGTCTCTTGGCCTTCCATATGCCACGAGATATCTTTGATTTGACCCTCCATTACCCCTTTGGAGTACTATATAAGGAACCCCTTGGATACATTGAAGGGGAGGAATTGAAGAGCAAGAGAACTATAGTCCATTGTTGTCGTAGCTTGCTTGTACTTGAGTTTGCATCCATTTTTCGCTTGGAGCACTTTGTGTTCTTCCCAAGCTTGCCTTTGCTTGTGAGCTTGTTATCGAGAGATGGAGGATTGAGGTAGTGGAGGCCTAGGTGGAGGACTCGATTTCTATGGTCCGCATACGTGCCGACAGAGGTTGTCACTTGTGTAATCTTTGATTTTATTAATAGAAATATATTTTCCTATCCAATGATGTGCATTTAAATGAATATTGAATCCATTAATGTGTTTAATTTCTTATACATTATTGATTATATATGCTAGAGCAGGCCTAACACTATATTATATAGCATGCTTTGCCTTGTTTATTGTTGTTGGGAGTGAATTGTTAAAGCAAGCAGGATCGGAAAAAGCTCAACGGGGATCTACTTCAACCGTTCAGAATAAGGTATGATTCGAGATCCTTTAGTGTTAGATGTTTTATTTCTCTTGCATATTGGGAAGGGATTGATTTATGCGGTTTCTTTGCCTGTTGTGGTACACCCCAAGCCATAGGATGTTTCTCTCCATAACATAATTAACGACCATACTGGGGATGATCTTGGAAACATCAAAGGTACAATATTGGTCCATGGGGTCTACAGAGTTTGCAAAGGGACAGGGAAGGCCATAAATGTGTGATCAACCATGTGTGGTAAAATCAGCTATAACAAGAGGAAGAGGAGGTTTATGAGGATTCTTTTGTCAATGAGCATATATTCCTCATCTCAACCATGGACCCTTGGTACGGGGATATTATTGTGTATTTGCAAAAATTGAAGGTCCCTACTCACCTATCACGAGATGAGCGACAATAGTTACATCACGTAGCAAACAAATACCTCATAGTGGATGAGAATTTGTACCGATGTGGGGTGGATTCCATTTTACGTCGTTGTTTAACCCATGATGAGGATGAGGTTGTGCTTAATGATTGTCACAGAGGGGCATGTGGTGGTCATTTATCCTTGGCTTTCTATAGCCAAAAAAGTATTGAGAGTGGGTTATTTTTGGCCATTGATATTTAAGGATTGCATTAATGCGGTTAAGAAGTGCCACCCTTGCGAGATGTTTGCACGTAATATGCGTTCACATCCAGCCCTGTTGCATCCTATTATCACCGTCGGTCCCTTTACCAAGTGGGGGCTTGATTTTATGGATGGAAACCCAGCCTCAGCTAGGGGGCACCATAATATTATTGTGGCTATCGATTACTTCACAAAATGGGAAGATGCTATGCCCAATGTTAAATCCGACAGTGAGACAACTGCGCTTTTCATTTTCAACCAGATTATCACCCGGTTTGGCATTCCGAGAGAGCTTGTCACTGACCATGGTAGGAAATTTCAGAACAAAATGATGGAAGAGTTGGATTCCAAGTTAGGATACAAGCAAGATAATTCCTCTTCTTATTACCCACAAGCGAATGGACAGGTTGAAGCAATGAATGTTGATGTATATGTAACTTCTAAATGTATTATTCTATGTATATTATGTATTGTAACCCTATGTTTATTCCGGGATGTTTCTATTATGTATTTGAGTCATGTTGTCATGCCCCGATGTTCCGATCGGGAGGATTAATATTGTAAACAAGTCTTGTCAAGTCATTAGGTAAGTCCCCACAGTTTCGGGGCACTTAAGTTATTATACACTAATTAAGGTGTAGGCTCGAGTAAGTAATTGTTAAGTTGAGCCTACGTGATTAAGTGCACTTCAAGTGAACGGAAGAATATAAATAGAGAGTGAGACTCTCTATTTATCACACACATCATTCACTCTCTCAAGTGTGGCGCACTAGTGAAGAAGGAAATTACTGGGACAAGAAGTCTACTGCTGTTGGGGAGATCTCTTACTGTTTTGGTGCTGATTCTTTCTCTAAGGAAGTTGCGGGGTTTTCTCCTTTATGGTTTCCCTGAGGAAAACTCTTTGTGTCTCTTGTCTCTTGTGACATGCTTATGTTTTATTTCTGTGCTTGTTATTCTCTCAGTGAAAAGATCCTAAGATCATAATGCTAGCTTATTTGATGAAAAACTAACAATGAACAAGTCACTTAAGTCCATGATCCAATGAACCATCACACAAAGCAAGAATAATTGGCATATAATGTTGTATCCTATTTTGTGGGACTATAGAACCATGATTAAGACTACCACCGGTTTTTCTCCCTATCAGTTTGTGCATGGGGTGGAGTTAGTATTACCGGTTGAATGTGAAATCCCTTCTCTGAAGCTAGCTGTGGAGCTTTTACCAGACACTTCTGCATTGGAAGAGCATTTGGTCCACTTAGAGCAGCTTGATGAGAAGCGACGAGATGCCTTAGTGGATTTAGAGGTTAACAAGCGTCGTGTTAAGGTCCAATATGATAAGTTTGTCCATTCGAGGAGGTTTAGTGAAGGTGACTTGTTTATTTTATGGGATCAAGCTAAGGAACCCTTGGGGGCAGGATAGTTTAATCCCATGTGGCATGGTCCTTACGTGGTTAACCATGTCCTAGAGAAGGGTTCCTATGAGCTGGTTTATTATGAAGGGACAGCCTTAGCGGAGCCTAGAAATTGGCTCTATCTCAAAAAATACTATGCATGATCTTCAGCGAGGGATGATTTTTGTATATTATTATATATTTTTGCATTGCATACTTAGGTTTTGTTATGGTGATCAGGTTTGTTTATTAGCTTTCATTTCTTATGGCATATGTTGATGGAATCTCCCATTTACATAGGATTCGCTGATGGTGCTAGCTGCCACACTCAAAACTCAGCTTCGACTTCTTGGGTGATCTATACTCCTACGGGTCAAGTATTGTCTTCATGAGGTGTATGTTTACGACCTTCATCAAACAATGTTGCTGAATATAGTTTCATTATTGAGTTATTGCGTGATGTCATTTCGCATGGTGTTCATTATCTTGAGGTACATGTTGATTCACAGTTAGTGGTTTCACAACTTAATGGCTTGTATCGTATTAGGGATCCGACATTAATACAAATATTCTTACGTGTTAGATTGCTAGAATGAAAATTTGAGAGTATAACATACATTCATGTGCCAAGAAATTTTAATCAAGTTGTTGACTCATATGCTAACTATGTGTTAGATTGGAATTTGTTTCAAAGACCATAAGCATATCACAAACACATTTTACACACATGTAAATAAAATAAAAATGGATCATCATAAAGTTTTTTTCATTAAGTTCAAAAAGTGACGTCATAATACATAAGTGTCATATACAAAATTGGGGCTTTCGAGCCACCAAAATATACTACACGGTCATACAAAACATATACACCTAGGCCTCTAAGCCCAAGGTGGAGGAGGGTGTTGATCATGATAACACACTATGGCTCTATCTAGCTGGCGAAGCAATCGAACCCATGCTCATGGTACTCCAACCACCTGGCGTTGTATGGCCTTAAGAAAGTCCTCGACTTGTGCCATGTGTACTCTATGTGTCAATTGAACAAAGTTCATGTGGATGGTTTGGAGCGTATGCTTCGCATCCGCACCCATAATCTCATCACCTCTTCCCCCCCTTTGATGACGAGGAAAGGCATCTGGCCGTTGTGGTCCTACATCTGCATATACATGACAAATTGTCACTATGTGTCGTCACACCAAAAACATGTCTTTTGATTTCATATATAAAAAAATACAAAAAAATTAAATAATTCAAAAATTAAAAGTGGGTTTGGGATTCTTTACCTATGTGTCCATAAGCCGCTCCTAGTGGTAGGGGCATATCTGGGTCTCCGTAGAAGTCTATCCCTACATAGGGGTAGTCATCTATGGTGACGATCTGTCTCCACCACCATGGAAAGAAATATGTTGGGTAGGGGTTAGCCACCCTGCCAACTCCCAGTCTATGCATGAAATTAGCCCAGCGTCGCTAAGCTAGATCTCGAACTCCATGTGGAGCAATGTCTACTCTATGGCTCATCCTTGACACTCATTCAAAGAAGAATGTGCTTACTATGCTGCCAAACCTGAAGTTCCGCACCCTACCCATCTTGTAGTCACTGAGCTATTGTTTCATGTTGCTCAACAACGTAGTACTCTATTCATATACAGTAGGTTGCATACAATCTACAACATAGAACATCATTGGCCGTGAGGCCTAGTGGAGTGAAGCCAAACCTGCAATCCTTCCTAAAGCCAAGCGTATGGCTTTCAGCCCCAGAATATGAATAGAGTTTGCCGGGATTTGACTCCCAACCTTCTCTGTATTCAGAATATAGTACACATCTATGTACTCATCTATGGTCAATCCGCCTCCTAGCCCACGGGATCGGAGTTTAACCACCTCCCCTCGTCAGGACAAACCTGTGATAAAATATATGTCCTCAACCTCAATGTTGAGTGACATCCCATCTATCTGAAATGTTTCAGACTCTGGATCCCAGTAATCTACTAGCAGCTGGAGTAGTCTTGGTTTGGCCCTCAAGCTGCCAAGATGCCAAAACTTGTATAAGCCACATGCCCGTAATGCTTGTTGAGCCATGAGATCAGCTTGAAAATCATCCTCAACATCACCATGTTCTCTCTCTCGCCACTCTAGTACCAACCTGCATAAAAAACCAAGTTTTTGATCATTATTTTCCCATTAAATCCTTGTTCGCGGCCCTATACGCGACTGTTTTCAAAACACTTGCGTATGTACACGGGTTTAGGGGCGTTTTTCACGTATGGTGAGCCCTCTACACGAAAAAAAGCTTGATTTTCATGTGGGCCAAAATGCCCAAGTCAGGATGGACCAAAAAATTAATTTGACCATGGAATTTGAAAATTTTTATATCAAAATGCAAGAGAGAGGTAAGGGAATCTACTTGGATCAAACGAGGAGGGATTTTGTTGGACAATGCTCCCGGAATTCGCTTTTGAAGTTCTAAGCTCAAATACACTATCCTAGGTAAAAATAGAAATGGTATGATTTTTTTTTAATTTTTTACTATTTATAGAAAAAATTTGAAATTTTTACCCACTTTCTATAGTTTTTTACCGTTTCTTATCATTTTGGACCGTTTGAACTAATTTGATGTTGTAGGAGCCCGTTTTGAGTGCGGTTTGACTGTGCCTTTGACCCGTTCGTGCCTATTTTAGGTATTATGTCTAAAATGTCATTTAGGTTAGGTCTCACATCCATTTGCATTTTGCATAACCTTATGACCATTTCATCTTAACCTTAGGTATGAACCCATTCTATCTTGTCACTAAACCTTCTTGCTTATTTTTAGAAGTGACATAATGTGAATGGTAGAGCTTTCCTATACATGGGTACCCTAGTTAGATCCTATTTTTCATTTGGTGCCCATGCTGACATTTATCCTTTAGGGTGTGGGAGTCCTTTTTATAGTACCGCCATGACTTTGAGCAAGAGCTTCATACTCCTCTTGAACTTTATGCTGGCCTTTTCCCCATGGAATCCCCTTGTATATGTCAAGTTGTGATTGCATTATCATGAGTTTTGCTTGCTTTATTGAGCCTTATGTCGGCTTCCCTGACTTTTATTGTCAGCCATAGAGCCTGAGCTTGTCTCATGTCTAGCCAGGAAGAGCCTTTTTACATATCTTTTGTAGCTTGATACCCCATTTTTTACCGGGAGGGGACCTTCCCCTGAGTGTCGTTATCCTACACATGTTGTCCTTGCATTGAGAATAGGTATGTTTCACTACTTGGAACTAGCTTGTTTAACCCCTGAAACTCGTCTCCTCCTAGATTTGTAACTATAAAGCACTTTTATTTTTTTTCAAGCTTTTCAAAATATCTGAAAAAGTCCAGAAAAATCAAAAAACCAAAAAGCTAGACAGGAAAAGATGTTATCTTTGGAAGCAATCGAGTTGTGTCACCTTCGAACATAGCACTGTATATCACAATTGTCGGTTGGGTTAGTAGTTTGAGTTTAGGAGTTGTACTCTTTTCTCTGAGTTTATCTCCACCGATTGGTTAAGCTTCTAGTCCTTATGAAGCCTCTATTGATGCCTCCTGTGTCGCAGATATGTCCCAATTTTTCATATCGAGTCTATGCTACCTACATCCAATCACCATTTTCCTTTATGATCTTGTTCAAAGGAATTTGAAACCTGAGTCAGCCATTCCATAGTTTTCTTGACTTTGCATGTCGGCCATTCCCAAAACCGTTACTAGTTCATGCACATCTTGTTCGAGTCCTTCCACATTATACAACGTTGCTGAGTACATCATGTTGGTTGATGGGGGATTCCTTAATTCCATCCTTTCATCGAATTTCGTCCCATCGACTTCAGATCATTTATTCTGGGATAGGATTCTAGAGTCATTTGAGTGCCTTGATACTTAGAGTCATCAGTGGTAGGTTCTCTCACCATTGACAGTTTTGGGAATACATCAATGTCCCTTGTTCGATGGATTTTTCCAAGTGTTTGACCTCAACACATCTATTCACACTTGTTATATTTCACTCTAGTACCTTGATTCCCATTTTCATTATCGGTGGGTGATCTCGCATCTATTAATGGTATACATCAATGACCAATAATCAAATGATGGACTACTATGTTCGACCTCGACACCTCTATTTACATGGTAGGACATATACTCATAGCGATTTGTGTAGAAGAATTTCCAGATTGGTGGCATTCCACACATGCTACCTCCTTGATTGTGCCAGTGTTCATGAGATTTCAGCTCTCGTGATTTGACACCAGTGTATGTCAGATATCTTCAGCCATTATGGAGATCTTTATCCATTATATATCTTCAACCATTACTAGGAGATCCTGATCCATTATATGTCTTCATCATGAATATTCATATCTATTATATATTGTACGTGGTGATGACCACACATGTCACATTTTGTATATCATACCTATTCATGGCCATTATACTCTTATGTATCCAGGACTGCTATATGTATTTGTAGTCATATGCAGAGATTGATTATTTTACTATACTAATGGATGGCTGGTTCTTCCACCTGGTTCTTCATCACTCCCCTTCGAGGATGGATTTATAATGTATTTCGGCCATCATGTTAACCCTTTGACCTCACACATTAGGGGGCATCTGTTACAACTGATTTTACCACACATGGTTGATCACATATTTATGTCCTTCCCTGTCCCTCTATAGACTCTTTGGACCACATGGACCAATATTATACTTTGATGTTTCCAAGTTCATCCCTAAAAACACTTGTTTATTATTGTATGCAACTTTTAATGCCATAATCGTGTACATACGTGGATATTGACCTCAAACCCGCATACATCGGGATGTGTGCATAAGTCGAAATATTTTTGGAGTTTTCCTTGATGTGTGTCTGAACCACTTGTCTCTTGACCTTCCATATTCCTTGAGATCGCTTGGATTTGACCCTCCATTACCCCTTTGGAGTGCTATACAAGGAATCCCTTGGATACATTGAAGAAGGAAGAATTAAAGAGCAAGGAAACTATAGTCCATTGTTGTAATTGCTTGCATATACTTGAGTCTACATCCCTTTGTCCCTCTGGAGCACTTTGTGTTCTTCCCAAGCTTTCCTTTTCTTGTGAGCTTGATATTGAGAGATGAAGGATTGAGGTGGTGGAGGCCCAGGTGGAGGAATCCGTTTCTCTGGTTTGCAGACGTGCTGATAGAGGTTGTCACTTATGTAATCTTTGATTTGATTAATAGAAATATCATTTCCTATATAATGATTTGCATTTAAATGAATATTGAATCCATGGATGTGTTTAATTGCTTATACATTGTTGATTATATATGCTAGAGTAGATCTAACATCATATTATATAGCATGCTTGTCTTGTTTACTGTTGTTGAGAGTGACTTGCTAAAGCAAGCGGGATTGGAAAAATCTCAATGGGGATCTAGGTCAACCATTCGGAATAAGGTATGATTTGAGATCCTTTAGTGTTATATGTTTGGTTTCTCTTTCATATTGGGAAGGGATTGATTTCTGCAGTTTCTCTATATGTTGTGGTACACCCCAAGCCATAGGAAGTTTCTCTTCGTAACACTTGGTTCTCCCCACTCTCCCTTCGGAGAGTGATACTTATGTGATTGGACCAATGTCACCTTTGGTCAATACCACTCTCCCTTCAGAGAGTGAATTTCATGAAGCAGTTGAATCGATTCCATTGTAGATCAATCCCACTCTTCTTTTGGAGAGTGAAGTTTCTACTAGTCACATTTTCTTCACTGCCTGTTTAAAACTTATTAAACAAGGGGGAACTGAAATCACTTCGAATCATGCCCCACCAAGCTCTTAGATTGCTTCCTTTGATTGGGATAGACTAGTCGACCCGTGCCTTCTTTCTGATACACCTTTCCAGATAAAGGTCAAAATTGGACAGTACACGATTGCTCATTGTATTGTTGATGAAGGAGTCTTAGTTAGTATCTTGTCTGCTTGTGCTTGGGGAGGCATGGGATCTCCCAGCCTTTTTTTGACTGCTAGTCAGTTATTGGCATTTGATAGAAGAACTAGTATAGCCTTGGGAATTCTTGCTCAAACACCTGTTACTTTGGGTGGGAAGACCGTCTTAGTTGAATTCATGGTGATAGAATACCCCTTGGACTTCAATATGCTCCTCGGACGTGATTATGTCTATGCCATGCAAGTTGTGGTGTCAACATTCTTTCGTGTGATGTACTTTAACCATAGAAAATAAATTGTTACTATCGATCAGTTGGATTTTCTTGATCCCTATACTGACCGAACTAGAGACTAGGCATTTCCTTTATTGATTCCTAGTGTTTCTATAGACACTACCCTACCACGGGTGAGCTATGTGGCCTCATGTACTTTGCGTTCAAATGCTACTAAGAACAAGCCTCTATTTTCATGCTTACCGTCTTGGGACTTGGTCCCAACAGTTGACCAGGTGAGTCGTCCTATACAGATTGTGGAGCCTGCTCTCCAATCTGTCGATCCATTTGAAATTTTAGACATGTGTCCTATCTTGGATGATCTCCTTCCTTCGGATGAAGTCTTCCTAGAGTCTTTGATAATATATGACCTTCTTTTGGATGTTGGTTCAGTCATGACTAAGTATAACCCTGATCTTTATATTGATTGATATACTTCTATTGGGTCCTGGTGAGTCTTCAAACTCTCCCTTTGATCAGCAAGTCAGTGATCCTGATGAGTATGATTTTTCTTATAAATTTCTCAACTACTGTGATACTGAGTTTGTTCCTGTAGAATCTATCTCCCTTGTTTATTTTTACTCTCCTCCTGAGTTTGATCTTACTGATTATAAACCCTCGAGCCTTGGTGCTATACAATATTTTTCGGCTGATTCTACCTTGACTTTCCCTTCTGTAAAAGATAGCAAAGTCACATGTGTTTCTTCCAAAGTGGCATGCATCGAATCTTTTCTTCTGAATGTTATTCTAATGTTGTTGTTTTTTGGAGACAGGATTTGTAGTTGGATTCACAAATGTTTACTGAAATTACTTTTTTTTTAAAGTTGTCACTACATTTTTCATGTGCCCTGCTCACGCTAATGATCCTGATGCCGAATTCCATGTGTTTAGCTCATTGTATAAGCCCTCATATTTGGTCTCATCATCGTTCAGCCTTGTACCATTTTTCCTTTGCAACTTGACACCCTTTACCTGGAGGAGATGTTCCATGAGTGTATTTATCTTTGTCATGTTCCTTGCATTATGCATAGGTTTGTTCCTCGCACTTGGAACTAGTTTCACTTGTGTCTGACACTCATCTCCTCGCATTTAGAAAATTCTTTTTTCTCTCCTTCGAGCTCGCTAAAAATAGTAAGAAGGCCGCGAGTTGACTTTTCTGGACTCGTTAAAACTTCATAGGAAAGATATGGATTTTCTTTAGGCCCAGGTATGACTCCTCAAAATATACTTGAGGGTCGAGTAAACTTTTTCGTTCAGACTCGTTAAGAATAAGTGAACATGCATCTACATTGGTGGTAGTTTATCACTTTTTCGGGCCATGTGGAATAGTTACAAAAAAGGAGCACACTCTTTTCTTCGGAATTGAGAAGAGTATTCTCAGGAATAGTTTTTATCACTTTTACAGACCTAAGGGACTAAAATTATGGCAAAGGAACCCTCGATATGAGCTTATTTTTCTCTTTTTCGTGCTCCGGACCTAAACATGAAAAAGATTTCGAGCGTACTTTATTTCTTTGTGATGCTCGCTAAAGCCTTAAGAACAAAGCATTGAGTTTAATGTTGTAATCCCTATTTATTGTAATAAAATGGATCTTTCTGAGTGATCTTTCCTTCCTTCACACTCGTTAAAATCAGGTTATATGCTGCTTTTGAAGGAGCATTGGGCAGGTAGTAATTTAACCTCTTTCAGAACTCCCCAACTAAGTACGAAAAAGGTGCACCTTAGTACATCTAGACTAAGAGATTTCTCCTTTGTATTGTTTTACACTTTTTCAGACCTAGGAGACTAACTTTATGAAAAATCACCCCCCTAGAGTCTTCTTTGGAGTTTTCAGACTCTCAAAACTATGAAAACACCGTCGAGCATCCACTAATTTAGGCTCGTAAAATCCATGAATCAGTGCTTTATTAAGCATTCTTTTGTCTCTTCTTCGAGCTTGCCAAAAATGAAGAAGGTCCCGAGTTGGATTTCTTGGACTCGTTAAACCTTTACAAGAAAGAGGGAAGGGAAGTTCATTCACATGTATTTTACATCATGGAAGAAAGTCTTGTTTCCTTGAACAAAGCACCAATTTTGAGTCTATCAACAATTGGGTCTTAGTTTTTGACCTTATCCCGATTCAGAGTTTTTTTACTCCTCCTGTTGGTCTGTTTTCAAATTATATGGGGAATCTTGGCAATGTCTCCTACATTGTAGATTTATGTCGTTGGTCCTTTTCATGTCAAAAGATGCCTAAGTCACTTTTGTGTCATGCTCATTGTTCAAGGATTAAACATTTATCAGCCATTCTGTAGTTTCCTTGACCTTTTGTGTCGGCCATTCCCTGGTATCAGTTCATTACATCATGTCTTCAGTGATTCTTTTAGTGAAATTTAGTACCAATTGCAGGTCCAATTATTCTTTGACTTACTTCGTGTTGGATGATGGAGGATTCCTTAATGCATTCCTTCCAATGGATCTCTTCCTATCGAATGCAAGACATATTTCTGTAGGAATGTGATTTAGAGTTTATGACAGTACCTTGGGGATTACAGTCATCAGTGGCAGTTTCCCTCGCTATTGGGTAGCAGGAATACCTTATTGTCTCCTACTCGATAGATTCTTCAAGTGTTCGATTTCAAGTCCTTGTATTCACACTTGTTAGAATGTACTGGGTACCTTGGGGACCATTTTCATTAATGGTGGTTTCCATCACGTTTGTTAATGGTTCTCATCATTGACCGGTAATCAAACGGTTTCCTCCATGCTCGACTTCAAATTCCTTTATTCGCATGGTTAGGATTTGTACCTTTTTGGGTAGCTTGGATTGAAGACCTTGGGCCGACAGTGGCATCGTCATTTTTTTATATTACCCGAGTTGCGCAAGACCTTGTCACACTTCATAGGAAATTTTGTTGAGACATAGATCCACCTTGTATTTTTGTGGCTATGATCGATTGTTGAGCATGGATCCACCTTGTTCATTTGTGGCCATGATTGCTTTAGATTTGATATGGCGCCTTTTTAAATATTGAGTGACCATGATAGTTACATCAGTTATACACATGGTGGATCCTCCTGTATTCTTATGGAGATCATTTATATATGGACTTTTATGTCCAAGAAATCTATTTTTTCTAACATTTATCTCTCTTTTTGGTACCTTTGTTCGAGCCTTTTGATCTTGGGTTCTTTGCTCTCTCCATACTCAGTTGTTTTCTTTATAATGTATTTAGGCTATCTTCTTCCCCTATAACCTCATAAACTAGAGGGAATTTGTTATAGCTCAAAATGACACATCTCTTCCTGTGACCACTTTCCCATGATTCTGTCGCATGTCGACACTTCCAATACGACACTTCATGAAAGTCACTGAAAAAACACCTAACTTGGAGGAACCATATACGGAGTTATGTAAATTTGTTTGACATCTTCTCTACACCATTAGAAAGGTATCTGAGTTAGATAAAACATTCAGAATACACCAAAGTATGAAAATTCCCAGAAGTACCCTAAAAATTAGATTTGTTGATGTACACGCGATTTTCCTTAAGGAAACCCACGTGTTCCACTCTTTATATGTGACTTGTTCTACATAATACTCGCGTGTTACATAAATATGCAACTATTTACATTAAAACATGTATCATATGCTATTATTGTTACTGCAACCTGTGTGTACCCCCTCAATACACGACTGTTGTCTTTGAAACTCACATGTTTTTCCTGTAGATGTCAAAGAAGACGTTTTTCGAAATTCGGGTAGTTTGGGTGGTTATGCAACTGACTCCTTTAGTCATAACTAATTTGTCTTCGACCGTATCTCTTTAGAAAGGTATACATATAGGTAGGAAGGTCCATGAGAGGGGACTTGAACCTTTGCATTGTTATGGTGGAGGAATTGGGACTCTTTCTCCCCACCTTTGCCCTAGAAGCTTTCTCCTTGTGTTACAGAGCTTGGAGGTTGAGTTCCTTAGAGAAGAGAAGCAACGGAACCAAATCAAGGTTTCATGAGGTTCCCAACTTGAAGAGAAGGCATATTTCTACTTGTTTTCAAGATTAATAAAGATGTGATGTCCTTCTTATTCTTCCCAAATCATTGTTCAATGTGTGATTGAATCTCTGTTTTTGATCATATGATGATGTTAGTCAGATCATTATTTCATGTTTATTTGATTATCATTGCTTTATATGTGGTCATATTGGTTTGAGGAAGGTATAATTCATTTTGCATGCCTCTTGGAGCAAGAAGACCAAGAAGAGGATTAAAGGGATGCTTGGATCAACCTTCGTTTGTCAAGGTATGAACCATTATAATCTTTGAATATTGCTTATATATACTTGCAGAACCATATGCATCTCTCTTTCAAGCCCAGTATGTTGATGGCATCTTAAATCATAGCCATAGGAAACTTTCCTCTATAATAGGAACAAGTCAAAGATATGGACTATCCTCGAAAAGGAAGAATATGTCGTGACTATGAACCCTCCTTGGACAAAGGGGGAGCAAGTTGATGATATGGATCCTCCCAAAAAATGGGGAGTGATGATGGGATGACAGTGATGATCCAGAATGAAAGAGTCCAAGTACACTTGAATATGCTGACAAGGTACGTTATTTATTTGTGGACGATAGTAACTTCTCTTGAGGATGGTAGGTATAACAATCTGTTCATGAGAATGGTCCTTAGTAGGTAAGGATGGCCCTGCAGATATTACTCTCGCATGGAGAGTACCCACATTCACTTGTGAACGATAGTATCCTCTCTTGAGGATGGCAGGTATAACACATTGTTAGTGAGAGTGGTCCTTACTAGCTAAGGATGGTCATGCAAATTTTTCTCTCATGGAGAGCACCCACTTTCAGTTGTGGATACCATGGAATAAAAATCGCTCAGGAGTGGTCCTAAGCTTAGTGGTATGGATTCTCTACGACGAGTCCTCACGAACGCCAGGAATGACATTGTGTATGCAGTTGAGATCTTCCTTGCAGACTATACTCCTATATAGAGAGTACGCCTACATTCATATGTAGATTCCATAGAATAACACTTGCTTAGGAGTGGTCCTAACCTATGTGGTATGGATGCTCTATGATGAGTCCTCATGGATGACGTAGTATAACACTCACTTGGGAGTGGTCCTAACCTATGTGGTATGGATGTTCTACAATGGGCCGACATTTTGTATGCGGTCGAGATCTACTCTGCAGATAATACTCTTACTTGGAAGAGTATTCCTACATGTAAGTGTAGATACCGTAGTATAAAACTCACTTGTGAGTGGTCCTAACTTGTGTGGTATGGATGGAATACTATGAGTCCTTGTTGGAGGAGCTAGTTGGTGAGCCGACTAAGTTGAATAACCAAATAATTAGAGATTAGATTGGCCACATAAGGTCGTGTCGGTTGACCAAACCGACAGGTAGTTAATGTAACTGTTTGTAAATCATATATATTAGGCTGTTGAGTCAGATGAGAACTTGGTTTAGTTCTGTGTTTGTATGGACCCTCATGATATAATATAATATGCTATTCTACATATATGTTCTTGTCTCTTGTATTTGTTATGTCTGTATGCTTTAATGTGTATTATTGGTAACCCTCTGTGATCTATGATATTACAACAGTCCTCACGGATGATAGGGCCCACACTGTGTTCGGTCGAGATCTACATTTAGTTGTAGATGATTTAGGTAATCGATTTCATGGATCATACTGATGGAGGATTGCATCGTCCTTGGAATTATGTCCTAAATTGATTGGGATTGATAATCCCACAATTAGATCATGTGTACTGCAGGTAGCGTGGCACCAAAGGATCAAGTAGATCAAAGTACAACAATGAAGGGTCGAGTAGATCTAAGTGTGACTACAAAGAATCAAGAAGGATCGAAGTGCTGCTACAAAGGATCAAAGTGCTATTGCAAAAGGATAGAAATGATTGAAGTGTTGCTACAAAGGATCAAGAAGGATCTACGTGTTTTTGCAAAGGATCGAAATGATCGAAGTGTTGCTGCAAAGGATCGAGAAGATCAAAGTGCTACTATAAAGGATCGAGAAGATCAAAGTTCCAATGCAAAGGATTGAAAAGATCGAAGTGCTGCTGCAAAGGATTGAGAAGATGTAAGTGCTGCTGCAAAGGATCGAGAAGATTGAAGTTCCGTTGCAAAGTATCTAGAAGATCGAAGTGTTGCTATGAAGTATCGAATGATCAAAGCATTGCTGAAAAAAGGATCAAGTGATCATATGATGTAAAAGATGAAGAGTAAATGGTCTAGTTCCTGATTGTGAAAACTTCCTGTGACGTATAGATGTATAGCCTCGATGATGTTGCAGATATTATCTCTCTAGTCTCCTATAGTCTATGAGGATGTTGTCAGTAGAATAACCTTCTCATTAAGGGGGAGTTTTGAATATTGTAACTTCAAAGGATATTCTAAATGTATTTAACTGATGGAACCCAAGGGAGATGTTATTATTCCTCTGACAGGGTGTTACTATTGTATTTGTTCATCATAGAGTCATGAGTTAAATCCTCCATTATAATTCGGGGAAATAGTACCCAAATGAATATAATATAATATTGTATTGAGTCTTCCTAAGTGAAGTCGTCCTACTTAGTTAAGTGGGGCCGACTTGTTAGGTTAAATGCCAAGGGATGAAAAAGGTATAAATAGAGAAGATGTGTTCCTCATTTGAACATACACTCAATTCTGCAAAGCGCATAAGAGAGAGAGAGAGATATCTATATCTGCTGGAGGGAGGTGCACCTATTTGGGGTCTTGTCTTTTACCTTTTATGCATCTTATACAGAGGAATTTTTTGCTGGGTTTTCTTCCCCATGAGTGTTTCCTAGGATAAATGTTTGTGTTCTTTTTTGTGGCTGTTCTTGTCTATCTTTTAGTGATCTATTTTCTATTATGGTTATACTGCTATGATGCTAAATGTTATAATATCTGATATAATCATTGAAAAATTGAGAATATGGACAATTCAAGACCATTCCCAAACGATTTGAACAGTTACTCAGGAAGAACCCAATGAAAAAGGTTAGTAAGATTAAAGATTTTTTTCAAAAATTATTTTGCACTAATCAATGATAAATATGATGTCGTAGAACTGAAAACACTAATAGAAGAAAGTCTATATGACGTGCGACCTGAAAAAAGAGTTAACCATATCGGGAAGACTAAAAATGGGTCAAGAATTGTGAATGACAACATAGATAGGAGAATATGATATGGATTATATCATATTATATTTGGGATTAGATGTTAAGATATTGAAAAGACAAACATGGGATACCATGAATAGACCGCGATTAGACTGGTCTCCTATTCAACTAAGGCTTACGAACCAGTCAAAGGTTATACCAATTGGTATACTAACTCAAGTGCTTGTAGAAGTTGAAGCCTTAAGAACATATGCAAAATTTGAATTAATCTACATTGTCGATGACACAAATCCATAGCATACATTGCTGGGAATTGATGGGGAAATAGACAACCAAACCATTATAAATTTTAAGAAAAGGATCTTATCAAATATTATGAACTAAGGGTCGTTGCACCAATTGATCCACTTGAAGGGAAGATATATGTCGACCTAGTAAATAGTAAAGGTCAAGGAAATTACCTGGATCAGTTGTATAATATCATGTCTTCAAGAGAAGACTATATAAATCCAACAACTGACGGAAAACTGAGTTGGCAGAGTGTAAGTTCGTGCACACCCGATTCAGGTGATTCCCTAGAAAATTGGCAGAACAGGCTACATGAAGTCTCCATGAGAAGATGCGCAAGAATCACAAAATATATCCTTAGCATAGGAGTTGAAGCAAGTGAGCTACCTACATATCAATGATTACCTAACCTTGCATATTTTCTTGTGGAGTTTGAAGAAAAAATTATAGAATCACAATGATTTTCCACCTTGGACTTTGTGTTGAAGGATAATCCCACTAGATGGTGGGGTACGCATAAAAAATCTATCTCTGAGTGGCCACAGTGTAAATGATTACTAGAGATTAGATTTGGGGAAGAGATAATTTATTCTGATAAGAAGTATACAAGACTGACAACATAACATATTACCCTCTTCTATAATGTATCATATTTGAAAAAAGACTAGAATATTACAGGAATATTTCGTAATCTGGGAATTTTGTAACTCAGAATTTGGACCATTTGAATGGTATGTAAATTATATACAACTTTTATGTTTTGAGTGTTTCCTAATTCCTTACCGTTTGTCCAGGGTAGGCGTTTTAGAAACAAAGCATCTTTTAAAAGATGCTTTTAAAAAAACATCTTTTAAAATATGCTTTGTTTCTAAAACGCCTTCCCCAGACAAACAGTAAGGAATTAGGAAAAAAAACCATAAAAGTTGTAGAGAATTTCAATACCTTTCCAATGGTATAAAGTATACCCAATTCCAAGTTACAAGTGAAAATTTATGCCCACAATACAAAAGATTCCTAGAATATTCTGGTCTTTTTTCAAATAGGATACATCTTGGGCAAAATAAAACCTTATGAAATCCTATGGAGCATATTGAGAATTGTTGCAAGACATGGAAAGAATATCCGTGACAGGAGTGGGTTCATCGATTCATCCACACTTTGGAAATGGTACTAAGAAATTGGTATACATTAGTGGAGCTGTGACAAGGAATTGTTGAATGTGAAGATCTAGTTACAAGCTTCACCCATACATTTGAATTCATAAGTGAACATTCGACGATTAATGCTGCGCTACTGAAAATGAAGGAAAATATATTTGAATAAATTCTAGTCGCAGCCACGAACTTCCATCAATGCACCACGAATGTACACCACTTGATGGAATGTTACAATATTACATGAGAACCAGATGATGATGATCCTCTTGAAATAAACATACTTGATTCAGAAGGTATGCATGCAGTGGAAGGAGCTACTATGTCTAGGGACCAATTCCTAAGTCCACTCAAAATCAAGAAATTAAATATTGGGTCATCTGAAAAACCCAAAGTTTTCCAATATTGGAGACTACTAGGATGATGAGACTGTGGGAAATATCACTAACTTACTACATGAATTTTAGGATCTGTTCCCTACAAAAGTTTTCGAGATGAAAAGCATAGTCAGGGACCTTTGTGAAATGAAGATACCTTTGAGGCTCGATGCAAATTCGGTCAAACAACGACCGTACAGACTAAATCTGTGCTACAAAGAAAAAGTGAAAGATGAACTAGAATATGTGTTGGAGGAAGGTGTGATAGAAGCTATTGATAGAACCTTTTGAAGAATCAGAATGGATTTGTCCAATTGTGG
Source organism: Pseudotsuga menziesii (assembly GCA_001517045.1). Taxonomy (NCBI): domain Eukaryota; kingdom Viridiplantae; phylum Streptophyta; class Pinopsida; order Pinales; family Pinaceae; genus Pseudotsuga; species Pseudotsuga menziesii. The sequence goes on along the minus strand of LPNX010900223.1, from coordinate 86,363 downwards.
TGCAAGACAAGAAAAATTCAGGTGAAGTGAGAATTTGTGTTGACCTAAGGAAATTAAATGATTCCTATTTTCATGATCCATTTTCACAGATGAAGTATTGGAGAATGTTGGAGGACAAGAAATGTATTCATTCATTGATGGATTCTTGGGATACCATCAGATAAGAATTGCAAATTAGGCTTGATACAAGACTACCTTTGCGACGGAGTGGGGATGCTACTAGTACACCGTAATTCCCTTTGGACTCAAGAATGCTCCTGCAATTTTTTCTAGAATCGTAGTTGCTACATTTAAATATTTTATACATAAATTTCTTGAATTCTACTTTGACAACTAGACATTATTTCGTCTTGTAAAAGATCACATAAAGAGCCTTAGAATGATGTTGGAATGATGCTGCCAGTATTAAATTTCCTTAAATTTGAGAAAGTGTATTTTTGTGCACCTTTTGGAGTTCTATTAGGCCATGTGGTCTGTTGCGATGGAATTTTGGTCGATCCAACCAAGATTTCTATCATCATTGACTTGCCACCACCTACCACGGTTAAGCATTTAAGAGAACAATTAGGACATACAGGATGCTACAGGAATTTTATCAAAGGATATGCACAGGTGACTTCCCTGATAGAGATACTGCTGAAAAAAGACACTAATTTTGAGTGGACAGAAGAATGTCAAGAGAGTCTATACAAGCTGAAGAACAAGATGGCTACCACACCAATACTTGTATTTCTAGATTAGAGAAAATAATTCCATGCTTATGTCAACGCATCATTTGCCACTCTTAGTATTGTAATGACATAGCTAGGTGAAGGATCGATTGATCACCCCATTTCCTTTTCCAACAGAAATTTATCAACTACAAAGAAAAATTATGCCATGATAGAGAGAGAAGGGATAATGATGGTGTATGCGCTGCAAAAATTTAGACACTATTTACTGGGTGGCTATTTCAAGATGTACACTGACCATTTTTTGCTGAAATATTTGGTCAATAAGCTAGTGTTAGAGGGGAATATCTTTCGGTGTCTTCTCCTCTTCTAGGAATTTAATTTCGAGATAATTGTTAAACTCAGTTGGTTGAATTTGGGACAAGACCACCTATCATGGATTGAAAGTGGAGAAGAAACCACTAGTTTGGAAGAAAATATTCCTGACGCGCAGCTATTTTTTATAACCCTATTTGATGATCATTATAAATATATCATGTATTTTTTGAGTACATGCTATGCACCAACTGAGTTTACCACTACACAGAAGAAACAATTGGTGGTACGAGCTGCAAATTTCTTGTTGATTGCTGGACACTTGTATAAAATGGGTCCTGATGAGATACTTCGATATTCTATCCTGGAACATGAGTGACCGATGATATTAACTGAAGCACATGCTGGTGTCACAGGAGGACACTATGCAGGAAAAGCAACAGTGCATAAGATATTATAGGCAGGGTTATGGTGGCCTAATATGCATGCAAACACTCAAAATTATTGTTGTAGTTGTGATATATGTGAAAGAATAGGGAATTCATCCCGAAGAGATGAAATGCCATTAGTACCATAGATAGCATTACAGACATTTGATAAATGGGTTGTTGACTTCGTATGACCTATCAGTCCAACAGGGAAGCACACAAGATCAAGGTACATTATCAATGCGACTGAAAAATTATACCACGATAGAGAGAGAAGGGATAGCGATGGTGTATGCGCTGCAAAAATTTAGACACTATTTACTGAGTGGCCATTTCAATATGTACACTAACCATTCTACACTGAAATATTTGGTCAATAAGCTAGTGTTGGGGGGGGAGATCTGTCAATGGCTTCTACTCTTCCAAGAATTTAATTTTGAGATAATTGTTAAACCCAGTCTGTAATACCCCAACTTTGACCCCGTTTGCATTTAAATAAAATGATGTAAATAATCATGGTGTGGAGCCAGGAAAAAGACCCACCATTGATTTAGTGTTTATGTTTCAGCAATTATGGTTGAGTCGCTGGTATTTTATGCTAGCTAAACATTAAAAAGCTGGACATTATGTTAAAATTGCATTTTTTAATTAAAACCCACAGCCATCTATGTCAACGCAACTAAATGAGATGGGGCCATGATTTTTCCTAAGGATGAGGGAGTGAGGGATTGGAAGAGTCAGCAGAAACTTGAATTGGGAAGAGCACCAATTCTGGAAAAAGTTTTTTGAATTTCTTAGGCAATAAAACATCAAAAAGGCCACCTTTCCCTCATGCAGCAGCGTTTCATCTTCCCTCATGATTGGGAATGGAAAAACGATTTTTGGAAAACCAATTGGGAATTCACGCAGCAGCAAGCAAGAAAAAACGATTCTAAGTCTAAACTTTTCACGAATTTTCTCCTTTCCAATGATCTAAATCCTTCACATTTTTTGGTTTTCCTATGTGGATTGTTCTCTCTCATGTTTTCTCTAGTCTGCTAGTCATTTTCCTAAACATGAATGCCCTGAATCTAATTTTGGGTCTCTGATTCGAATGACCGGCAAAGTTTTTCATTTTGGTATTTTGTAGCAGTCGATCTGGCACCGACAATGTTCAGAAATTCATAAATTTTTGTGTGTGTATGTAATCCTTGGCTTCTTCTTACGTTTTGATAAATCCCAGGACTGAGATCACTATGTGTGCATCCTCATTTGGCATCTAAATTGATTGAAGGAATGGAAATGGAGTCTATACTTGCTTGATAAACCTAGTGTGTGAAATAACCTCACATACCAATCTAGAAGGCTGGTTTTCTTCTTTGCATGCCCTGAATAGCACTGGAAGGGAAGGCATGGCCTAAGGGATTGTGTAACAAAGAAGGGAATTCTTCCTTGTGTTGGGTGTGTAATTGCTTAGAAATCAAGCTAGATCCAGTGTGGGTGTTCGTAGCTCTGGGGTTGAGCTCACTAGCTTAGCAGACATTCTTTCCACCTCCTTGACAAACTCATAAACCCAACTGGAAGGATGTCTTGGCTGGTAGCCTAATAAACCCATATGTTGGCTTGGTTATGTCTCATGTGAATTTGGCTAAGTATAAACCACTTCCTATGTAAGTCTGATAAACCCAACTGTGTTGGCTTGACTTAATTTTATTGTATCCTTGGATATGGGTGAAGTCTGCTAGTGTTCCTTATTCCTTGGGGAATATCATGCCCATCTCGGGGGTGGAATTTTTGCTGAGAGATTAAAGAGCACACTGGCCTATGGTTGGGTGGAACGTTTCAGTGACATAGCTGGTTGTGAGACAAGCTTCTTTCAAAGATAAGTATTCTTGTGTATTTAAGTTCTGCAACTGTATTTGCTTATGAATTATAATGAAATTATCATGAACATGCTGAATGCATGAATGTGTTGAATGAATGATTTGCTTCTGCTGTATATATCATGTACATTATGATCATGCATATGTGTATTTATATGTTTTTATAAAATGCATTATTATATTATGTTCATGGGGGTTAGTTTTCCCGAGTTGTTAGATGTTAGTCACGTCCTCTCTGCTGAGTAAGGGTTGGGGACGTGACACAATCGGTTCAATTCGGGACCATACCATAATCTTTATGATGCACAATTGTTGGGCCTTAGGACAGAAGGGAATAATTCATGTACAATTCTGCTTAAGTATGGAAGAAGAGCGTAAAGGACAAGAGGAAGGAGCTACGACATAGGATGCAACATCAGAGGAAAGGGAAAAATGCTGTGACAAAAGAAGGAAAGAGAAGAAAACGATAAAGGGAAGGCACAGGATGAGGGGTCTATTCCAGATAAGTAATTCGCGATGGAAGGATAGAAGAAGATATGGGACGACATGGCATAATATCAGTAGAAGCAAGAGTGCAGATAATGTAACGGCTGAAAAGTGACAGTAAGGCATAATGCTGAGAAAGTCAAAGTCCTTAACAATCATGGGTGTGAGCTTAGCTAGAACTGGAGGAATACAAATGTGTGAATCTTTGTAAGTTAGGCCAATAGTGCCTTTCGTTATGTGTTACTAGAATAGTAAAGACAACCTATTGGATGGATATAGTAAGTTGACTAAGAAAACGTATGAAAAGGAGTCTGTAATGAGTCAGTTAGAGTTTGTATCGAGTCAATATTGAGTCTGTAACAAGCATGTATGGGAGTTGTATCGAGTATGTAATGAGACCATGAAAGAAGGAACCCAAGATGTAGTTGGGTTAGACACTAGATGCTAGACAATTCTATAGTTAGATGGATAGCCAACCTGATAGCTATTAAGCTGAACTAAGATGAAAATGATGGTTTTTGGTAGAGGAAATTTGTATCGTTGAGTGCATCAGAGTAGAGAGTTTGCAACTAAGTGTGAAAAAAAGTAGAGAATTTTGATTTGATTTAGGATATGTGCAGATTGCTAGTAGGAGTAGATTAAAAAGAGAAGAAGAAAGAAGACTAGAGAGAATGAGAGGGAGGAAAAGTCTGTAAAGGGAGAAGAGAATATCTATAATAGAGTCTGTATCTTTTTGTGTAGACAAAAGGTGCATCTATTTCCTCATGCCAGATGAAGAGCACCTTGTGGTTTATTCCTAGTTGGATTTCCACGTTACGTGCTGTGTATATGTGTGAATGATTGAAGTAGCTTAGATATATGTGTGAATGGTGTGTTGAATGACTCGCTGAGTATTATGTTGTAAATGGATAAATGTATCATTGTCACATTATGTCAATGAATATGCTTATTCTATCTGTTCACTATTTTTTTATGTGAATCACATAGATAAGGGTTGGATCATAACTTAGCATTGAAGTACTATGAAAACCAATAACCCGCCTTCCTGGTCTTCATTGGGAACCTTGGCACAGAGCCAAGGTACTAAAACACCCTCCTACACAAACTAAGGAAACGTGGTTCTTGAAGTTACCCATAGAACTGATATATCTCAGGTGAGATGACATCTGTGTCATAGGTGCTTGCAGCTGAGCTCCGCTCCATTGGGCCGATATCTTGGGCTTTCTTGTGCTGACCAAGAAGGGGCTGAACCTGGTTCCATTGAGTGAAATAGGGACAGAAAATCCAACAAATGGTTTCGATGTTGGGACCTTAAAGTGTTGCGGTGAGGGATATGTTCTGGCAACCTACAAAACCAGAGATCAAAGAATGGGTGGACACCAAAGAGTTAGAGTTTGCACAAAAATAAAGTGAAGGATCTCGATGGATGCCAACAAGGTGGTTAGAGTGGTGCATTTATTCATACATTCAATATATTTTCTTTTCCGAGTTTCCCATTGTGTTGCACGAGTGTTTGTGTAAGCTAGAAACCCAAGAAAGTAATTTTCAAGGAGGAGAACTGAAAGAGTGGAGTATGTTCTTAATCGAGCGGCTGAAAAGAGTAAACAACCCTATATCAATGGATGTGGATTTTTTGGTAGACAATATCCTAGAAGGATATATTACTAATTTTTTTGTTGATACAATAACCTCATACAGTGAGGCAGAGTGAAATGTTTTCCAAGGACCACGCAGAAGATACATGTTATGTTTAAAGACGTGGATAAAAATGCTTTTATGTGAAAAAGGAATTTTGCGAAATCTAGACTGAATAGAAAAGAGTGGCTATGTCTCAACGGAACCTTGGAGTGAGATGTTCCCAAGAGATATTGGAACTGAAATAGAGCCTGGATTTTTAAAAAGTGGAAGAATATTCAGGTTCGGAAAAAGACAAAAAACTTTGTTTGGACGAGGGAGTTGAAACACAGAGCGAGAAGAAGAAGGCTACGAGTTTGCATCATACTTAGAGAAATGTTCTTGTGATGAGGAAGAGGAATATCAACCGATCTCAGAAGGAGAAAAAGAGTCAACAGAATCTCTAGAAAAATAACGTGCACACAACTTGCCTACAGTACCATAGGTAAGATCATGAGACCTGTCTCCATGTATTTCTATAAATACAAGTACTACTAACACTATAAATAATTGACAAGGAAGTCTGAATAGTCCAAGTTTTGTTCTGACTGTACCAGCAGTCAATACAACATCAATCGATCCAATGGTTGGAACTGGCATTAAGCTCCCAATATTTAATGGGAATGGGATGGAAGACCAATATCAGCATTGTTTTGTGTGTGACGCTTTATAGACTGTACGACAGATCCCGGATGAGAATATCAAGAAATCACAGATGATCATGATGCTACAAGGTCATGCATTGGACTGGTATATGAAATTATCCATAGTACAAGTAGGAGTTGTCCTGAAAACACTTAATGAAATTCGATTAAGGCTGATAGAAGAATTCAAAAAGCAGAAGTCTGAATCACAATGCATCACTAAGATCAAAGAAATCAAGTAGCTACCGACATAATATGTTTAGGATGTTGACCAGAGATTTAAGACATTAATGGCCAAAGTGAGTTTCCAAATATCGGATGTGCAACACAAGGAATGGTTCATTTCCACCTTGTTTCCACATATACGAACCTTATTGATGCAATAGAAACTAGTTTCGTAGACATAAGCTCTTGAAATAGCAATGAAACTAGAATCCTCACTAGTTGGGGACACTGGCTGAGGAATGATGCAAATTCAGCCACAACTGGCCAATCTTATGATGCAGCTCCGTAACATTAAAAGAGGAAAGGAAGTTCAAGAAGAACTATGGTGTACAATATGAAAAATAGAGGGACACTATAAAGATAATTTCCCAGCGCTAATGAAATATGTCGCAGTAGGTGCATTGAACCCATTAAACACCCACGAATTCCTTGGCATAGAGTATGCCATCCTATAGGTCACAAGTGTGAGGAATGTATGTACTTACAAAATTTTGTAAGTGCAACCGCTATTCGGTATTGTAAATTTTGTATATCAGTAGGTCATGATGAGAAATATTGAAGAGCACTTTAGCTACTGCAAGAAAAACCGATGGATACCTACTTAATGAAAAATTATGAGAAAATGCAAGCTGAATGAGCGTAGCCTCAATATCATCCTGCATAGTATAAAAAAAAATAGTATCCTCAACTACGATACCAACAGAATTAGTATCATAAACAACAAAAATACCCTCCCCAAAGGGTGGGTGGGAATTTTAGAGGTCGAGGACAGCAACAAGGAGGAGGATTTGGTTGAGGAAGAGGCCAAGTTGTATGTTCTAATTATGGGCATCCATGACACTTTTCCTGAGTTTGTCAAAGTTCTGCAAATTTTTTTACATATTGTAAAGAATTTGATCACACTTCCGAACAATGTCCCCAAATTATTGTGAAATGGAAGGCTAGAACTTTCGTTAACCCCAAACTGGTGCAGAATCCAAATCCAAACCCCAATCTAAATATTCAGATGATTTCTTCCGAGCTAAGACAACCCAACATTGTTGTAGTCACAAGAGGAGGTGATGCAACTGGATCAGACCAAAGTATGTAGCAAGGACAACCGTAGGTAAGACCTATGACAAAAAATAAATCTCTGCTAAATTTTTAATAAGATAAAGAAGTCTTCTTGGAGGAACGACAAGTATTTGTTGATACCAATCATCCATCGACATCAGGACAAGTTAGAGCTATGCTCGAGAGATTTGAACAATTAATCAAGAAGCCACAAATGAAATAGGTTAGCAAGATGAAATAATTTTTGAAAATTTGTTTAGAACTAATCCATGATAAACATGATGTCATAGAATTAACAACACTCATAAAAGAAACCACAGAAGACATGCGACTTGAGAAAAGATTTAATCATATTGAGAGAAAAGTGAAGACACGCCGAGAACTTTGAATGACTACGTAGATAGAAGATTATGATATGGACTATATCATATTAGAATTGGGCTCATATGTCAACATCTTGACAAGACAAACATGGGAGAGCATGAATGATATGCAACTAGACTTGTCTCCTATTCAGCTGAGGCTTGCAAATGAGTCAAAGGTTCTACCAATCGGTAGACTAACCCAAGTACATGTGGAAGTCGAAGGATTAAGAACATATGCTGACTTTGAAGTTATTAACTATAATGTACCAAGTATGATATGAATACCTAAACACTAACTAATTCTGCAAATTAAATTATATTTCGGATATTTGAATTAAATCAACTCAGAGTAGAAACAAACTAGGCAAATAAAGGTTTCTTGTTGGGAAAATTTGCAAACAAGGAAGTAGGTAGTGGGATGAAATCAAGAGAGAGTTCATAACATTGATTTCCTTTCCCATAACACATTTATATTGGGTACCATTCAGGTTTCAGAGTTCTCTATGCGGAAACGTACTCCCATGCTTCTGGGTCACCCAACCGTGAAACTACGAAAATTCCTTCCGTTTTTCCAACCAAGGGCTTAGGGAAAAGTGCGGATGGATTATTATAATTTCATACAGAATAAAATATGGTTTGGAATATTTTTTGATATATCTGGATTTGTATGGGGGATTTAGGGAATAATTGGAAATTTCAGGTAATTTTGGCCTAGTGAGACCCTACGCAATGGAGGATTCAAAAAGATAGTACAACCCAAAATAAAAATTGAAATGGAGTTATGTATGTAAATTTGGGTTATTCAGTGACACAATGGAACTTACAGGGCTCTATTTGTGTGGACATAACTCAATTTATATCAGAAATTGCAAGACTAGTCATTTAAAACTAGCATTCTAGCTAGGGTACAAAATGAAGCAAATAATTCGTAGAATATTTACTTCTGTACTATAAATAAAGTATAAAATAGATGAATAACACTTCAATGAACATATAAAATCCTTCCAATCATTCCCACAACCTTGCTTATTCCTTATTGCACCCAGATTCATCAAGTTTCCCCATTACAATGATAAAACAAGATTTTAATGTGAAATTGAAGGTAAGATTTCATCAAAAGAGTTATTTAGATATGATAAATAAAAATCACAGAGTTATATGTTGTTACACATCATAAATCATATGATATACTGGCCATTACATAAGGAGACTCCAAAAATGGTGGGTAAGAGGCATAGAACATGACCAAAAAAGGGTTGAGAGTGTAGGTGAACATGGGATTCACTAGAGCTCAACCTGAACGTGATGGAGGCTGCAAAATATGTCTGAGAGGACATCAATGTCTGATCCTCAAGTGTTCCATACCTACAAATAGATGGGAATATGAATGAAAGATTTGGGAATGGAAGGTTTGGGGCTCATCTCCCAAGTGTCTGAGGCTCATCACTTAGAAAGGTATGCTCACATAGGATAGATCAATGAACACATCAACCAAACTGAGTCAATGGGTTCAAATTTTCCTTTAATAGCATCCTAGGTGACCGATTTAGCAAGTGGAGGACAAAGGTGACCTGTGAGAGCAAGCCAACCACCTAGAATCCCTAAACCTGGCCACATAGGCTCCCTCCTTAGGAAATTTGGAATGTAGGACCATGTGGAACTCTTTCCATTTCCAACTCATCCCTCTAATTTATAAACTGCACCCTCCTTAGTTAAATAATTGATGCTTTTGTTTATGACAACTTTCTATTTTTTCTTGGCTTTTGAGACTAAGTCTCCATAAGGAAACTGTGCCCTTCTTATCCAAAACTTTTCTGCCTTTGTCCTTACAGCTTTTCTAAGTTCTCGAAGAGGAAACTGTGCCCTCCTTTGCAAAACTTTCCTTCTTTTGTCTCTGGATGCTTTTCTAATGCTTTTAGGCACTTTCCCCTTTTCCTCTCTAACTGCTTTTGTCATAGAGTTTCCTCCTTTCTACCTTGGCAAGTTGACTTTCCAATGCACCCCCCCTGAAATGGAAAGCTTATTTACACCTCATTAATTTTCCTAATTAATAAATATGAAGAATACAATTTACATACATACCTCAATAATAATTATTAACAAAACTTCCATGGGAAGAATAATTAATTGTCAATTTTAACCCTTAAGAGTTTCAGCATGGTCAACACTTTCAATGATCAAATTGAGGGGACATGATACTCCTCCCCTCCCAAATCTTATTGTCCTCAAGCAGAAGTAAAGCAGGGTGCTGCAAGATCTGCTCACCCTCCCAAGTAGCATCCTCACTGGGTAATCTTTTCCACTGTATCAAATATTACTTGATTGTTTTGTTCCTTAATTTCCTTTCTTTTCCCATCAACACTTTCTCTGGTACTAATACCAAATGGCCTTCATCATCCAAAGGTGGCAGCTCTTCAGACGCTACTATCTATTGCCCAATTGCTTTCTTCAAAAAAGACACATGCACAACATTATGGATTTTGTTGTTTTCTGGAAAATCCAATTCATAGGCCACTTCACCAACCTTTATGATAATCTTGTAGGGTCCATAAAACCTTGGTTGAAGTTTTTCAGCCCCTTTTTTCTTTAAGGAATATTGTTTATAAGGTTCTAACCTTAGGTACACTATGTCTTCCACTTGGAAAACTCTGTCTAGTATATGCTTATCTACATACATCTTTTGTTGGTTTTGAATGTTAGAATAATCAACCCATAGTTAGCTACCTTAGACATTAATTAATCCATTTTTGTCTTATTTGCCTAGTTTCCATATTCCACCTTATGCAAGTTGTCATCTACACATCCATAGTGGTCAAACTTGCTAATTTTGAGTCTTGGAGCGCTTGGGAAACCTCCTGGAATCAAATCTACTTTATTCCTGGCCTCCCTAGCACATGTCTACTTTTTCTGCTTTATTGCCTACTTTTTCAGTGTTTTAAGGCAATTGGGAAAGTTTGACTAGGTGAAGTTAACTTGTTTTTTGTCCTCCACATCCTCCACTCTTTTCTCCTATGAAAAGCATGTATGAGTTGTCCTTCCATCCACTATTAGCTTGCCTAATTTATTTTTCCAATTCGTGAGCTCCTAGACAGTTTTGGAAACTGCTTTATGCACCTATGGGGGATTTGCTTAGATTTAGTAAGCCTGCTTTTGACTAGATTCGAATGGCATATTCATGCATTCAAATCCATCATGTAATTATTCATTGTGGCAGCCTATGACTTCACAGGGTTGGCTAGTGTAAACTTATTCAATACAGTTTAGTGTTCAGCTCCATATTCAGTCTCTTTTGTGAGTAATTTTGCATGTGTAATTGGCAATTGATGTGAGTGTAATTGTTTTAACACTGGGTTCAATTTCCACATGGTATTAGAGCCTTTGTAGATCAATTTCTCTCCTTCCAATTTGTTTTGCAGGTTCAACATCATTGACTAGGAGCATTCTGCTGACTGGCGGGACAATTTCTGAGCTATGGATCAATCTCAGAAGATCATCTTGACTCCATTTAATTTATTAGAATGGAAAGCAGAGATGGAGATACTGTTGAGAGTGAAAGGCCTCTACAAAGTGACTATGGCAATAGAAGCAGAGCCCAATGCAGCTGCAGAGAAAATAAAATGGCACAGCAGGAGGGATGAGGCCTATGGTCTCTTGTGTCTAAGTATATCCAGAGACCTCCTTTTCCATCTTGATGGATTGACATCACCAAATGAAGTATGGGAGAATCTTGTTGATATTTTTGGAAAGACAGACGAGATGAGGGGACATCAAATTGAAAATGAACTGATCTCCCTAAGTCCCAATAGCTTTGAATCCCTGCAACTCTATTTTTCCAAGTTCAAAGCACTTGTTTTGCAGCTAAAACAATGTGGGATCGGAAAGAAGGATGATCAGCTAGTCTTGGCCATACTCTCAAAGCTTGGCCCTAACTATTTAGTGTTTTTTTTACCTTCTATGCCACAAAGTTGATAGCTCGAGCCTGGAAGATGCCTAGCCTTGCAGATTTCATGGAATCTCTCACACAAGAACAAGATAAATTGGTGATGATGGGCACCATCAAACCATCCAAAGACCAAGATCTGGTTGCTGGAGATTCAAGGGTGGATTCAAAAATCAAGAATAAAGCTAAAAAGCCACCTGAGCAAAAGAGAGACAAGAACAAGTCTCCGGAGGAGCCTCAAGGTTCCAAGAAGAACTACAAGAAGAAGAAGAACAAAGGAGAAATGAGCAAGTGTGCATACTGTAGTAAGGGCAGTCATTCTGAGAGCTCCTGCATGAAGAAGCAAATAGACATGCTGACCCAACTCCTGGAGAAGAATGGCATCTCCCTTCTAGACAGCTCAAAGAAGAGGGAAGGAGGATCAAGTTCAGAAGACAGAGAGAGAGTTCATGCATTGGTTCCTGGCACATCAAGCTCACCTAGTTTCATCATTGATTCTGGAGCTTCAAGACATATGGTTTCGACCAAGGAGGCATTCACCTCACTTGACATGTTGAAAGGTCCATCAATAGTACTGGGAGATGACTCTCTCACTGAAAGTTTGAGCAAAGGGAGGATTGATCTTGATCATGGTAAGTTCAGCAATGTGTTGTATGTTCCAGGTCTTGCCTCTAACCTCTTATCAATGTATCAGATGACCCACATAGGGTCTCCAAAGAAGTTCATATTCTCCCCTGATGAAGTTGATATCACAGAGATCTCAAGTGGTAAAGTCATTGCAAAAGGAGTTGCAAATCATACTTCGAAGGTATACATGTTCTCACACTTCCTACCCTACTCAAACCCCTCTTCTCTTCTGATTCATGCTAATGAGGCAAGCAAGCTTTGGCATGAAATATTTGGCCACCTAAATTACAAGTATCTTTCCGATCTTAGTGAAAAATAAATGGTCATAGGGTTACCCAAGATAAAGTTTTCCAAAGGAGTCTGTCAAGGTTGCATCCTAGGAAAACACCCAGAGCATAAATTTGAGAGAGCTAGTCATGAGAGAACCTCTACACCTCTTGAGTTGATCCACAATGATGTTGCTGGCCTATTCCTTCATATGTCCATGAGTCAGGCCAAATATGCATTGAAATTCATAGATGACTTTTCCAGGTATTGCTGGGTTCACTTCCTGAAACACAAGTCTGAAGTTTTTGGCCTCTTCAAAGTCTTTAAGGCTTTGGTTGAAAACCAGTCTGGGAGGAAACTCAAGGTCCTCAGATCTAACAATGGTGGTGAGTATGTCAAGTCTGAGTTTATTCAATATTTTTCAGATGCAGGTATTCAGATGTATCATTCTATCCCTTACGCACCACAGCAGAATGGTGTTGCTGAGAGGAAGAACAGATCACTGAAAGAGATGGCAACATGCATGATGGAGGCTAAGACTTTGCCACCAAAGTACTGGGCCGAAGCTATAAACTATGCAGCCTATATCCATAATAGGGTGCCTCATAAATAGCTTGATGGTATGACTCCTTTTGAATCATGGAGTGGGGACAAGCCAGATGTGACCCATTTCAGGATTTTTGGCTCAAGGGCTTGGGCTAGAATTCCATCAGAAAAGAGAAAGGCTTTGCAGCCCCAAAGACAAGAGTGTCTATTTTTTGGGTACTCTAAAGATTCAAAATGGTACAAGCTGATCAATTTGAGCACAAACAAATCCTTCATTGAAAGGTGTGTTCAGTTTCAAGAAGAACCCCTAGCAGCAGTGGAAGTTGGAGAATCCTCTTCACCACCAGAACCTCTGAATGTAAGTGAAGAGATAGTTGAACATGCTGATTCTGATATGTCTAATAGTGATGAGTTTATTGCATATCCTAACAGCCCTACAAGGCCAAAATGGGCAGCCAAGACCATTCATGTAGCTGGAGAACTAGCTGGAAATCCTAATGACCCTAGGAGGACTAGATCTCAATTTGAGAGTGCTCTATGCATGAAAGATCCTATGTTTGCTGAGAAATTATATTTGATGGTTGAATCAGATCCTCAGACATATGAAGATGCAGCAGAAGATCCAAGATGGCAAGCAGCCATGAAGGAAGAGTTCAACTCACTCCAGAAGAGCAACACTTGGGAGCTGGTTGATCTTCCCCCAGGGAGGAAGCTAGTTCAGTGTAAGTTGGTGTACAAGACCAAATTTGCTGCTGATGGTTCACCTCTGAATTACAAGGCCAGATTGGTATCCAAGGGCTACTCACAGGTTCATGGCATAGACTACAATGAGACCTTTGCACCAGTGGAAAAGATGGACTCCATCAGGCTAGCCTTAGCCATTGCAGCTTCAAAGCAATGAGAAGTACATCACATGGATGTGAAGTGTGATTTATTGAATGGAGATATCACTGAAGAGATATACATGCAACAGCCTCAAGGATTTGCTACTAACCCATCTCTTGTGTGTAGGCTAAAGAAGTCATTGTATGGGCTTAAGCAAGCCCCCAGGGCTTGGTATGCCAAGATTGATAGCTTTCTGCTATCACTGAATTTTGTTCGATGCAAATCAGATCCAAATGTCTATTTGAAACTAATTAATGGTTCATTAATTATCATTTTTTTATATGTTGATGACCTTCTCATTACAGGAAGCTCAAAGGTTGAAATTGCTTCCTTGAAGGATGCAATGAACCATGCCTTCTCCATGACAGATTTGGGGCTATTGAGCCAATTATTGGGGCTTGAGATTGCTCAAACCAAAGCTGGAATCAAGGTGCACCAGTCCAAGTATGCCTTGGATTTGCTGAACAAATTCAAAATGAAGGATTGCATGCCAAGCAAGACTCCTTTTCTTTCAGGAGTGAAGCTTGAAGAAGCTGATTCTTCACCTGTGGTAAACAATACACTGTATAGGCAATTGATTAGATGTTTGTTGTATCTTACACATACTAGAACTGATATTTCTTATGCATTAAGTGTGGCTTCTAGATACATGGATCAGCCTCATGAGATCCATTGGAAAGAAGGCAAAAGGATCCTTAACTTTGTTCAGGGAACAAGGACACATGGGATCTTCTATAAAGCTAAACCTGATCTTGATTTGATTGGGTTTACTGACAGTGATTGGGAAGGTGACAACACAGATCAAAAGTCAACATCAGGATATGTGTTCATGCTTGCAGAAGGGCCAATCAGTTGGTCAAGCAAGAAACAGAGTGCCATTGCACTCTCATCTACAGAAGCAGAGTACAGAGGAGTTGTAAATGCAGCAACTCAATGTTTATGGTTGCAGGGGTTACTTGGAGAGTGTGGCTTCGAATCAGAATAATCAAATACTATCTACTGTGATAATCAGAGTACCATTCGAATCTGCAATGATCCAGTTCAGAAGCAGAGAACCAAACACATTGAGATCCATATGCACTACATCAGATAGCTTGTGCATGATGGCACCATTCACCTACTCTTATGTTCATCTTCAGAACAAGTAGCTGATATCTTCACCAAAGCATTTTGTGAGAAGACATCAGCAATATCAAATCACTGCTGGGGATTTTTGATCTTGCTGTGAAGCATGATTGATGACAATATTTCCAAATTTTGTTTTACAGTCCATGTTTAAGGGAGGTTTTTCCCACTGGGTTTTTGCCTCTTTCCTTGTTTAAATGGACATGCAGTATGTAAAGGGTGACTAAGCCTTGTTGCTAGGCCCTATAATTTTTTGATATATTACTCATAAGTCAGGCTTAAGGGGGGGGTGTTAGAATAATCAACCCATAGTTAGCTACCTTAGACATTAATTAATCCATTTTTGTCTTATTTGCCTAGTTTCCATATTCCACCTTATGCAAGTTGTCATCTACACATCCATAGTGGTAAAACTTGCTAATTTTGAGTCATGGAGCACTTGGGAAACCTCCTGGAATCAAATCTACTTTATTCCTGGCCTCCCTAGTGCATGCCTACTTTTTCTGCTTTATTGCCTTCTTTTTCAGTGTTTGAAGGCAATTGGGAAAGTTTGACTAGGTGAAGTTAACTTGTTTTTTGTCCTCCACATCCTCCAATCTTTTCTCCTATGAAAAGCATGTATGAGTTTTCCTTCCATCCACTATTAGCTTGCCTAATTGATTTTTCCAATTCGTGAGCTCC
This sequence comes from Pseudotsuga menziesii, assembly GCA_001517045.1. Taxonomy (NCBI): domain Eukaryota; kingdom Viridiplantae; phylum Streptophyta; class Pinopsida; order Pinales; family Pinaceae; genus Pseudotsuga; species Pseudotsuga menziesii. The sequence goes on along the minus strand of LPNX010900223.1, from coordinate 70,569 downwards.
TAGACAGTTTTGGAAACTGCTTTATGCACCTATGGGGGATTTGCTTAGATTTAGTAAGCCTGCTTTTGACTAGATTTGAATGGCATCTTCATGCATTCGAATCCCTCATGTAATTATTTATTGTGGCAGCCTATGAATTCATAGGGTTGGGTATTGTACACTTATTCAATACAGTTTAGTGTTCAGCTCCATATTCAGTCTCTTTTGTGAGTAATTTTGCATATGTAATTGGCAATTGATGTGAGTGTAATTGTTCTAACACTGGGTTCAATTTCCACATCGAAGCCATCTGGAAGTTGTCTTTGAATGATCTTAAGATGTCTTGGTTTTCCTGCAATGAATCTTTATCCTTTTGTGCCCTACAATCTCCAAATATTAAGTCTGCAAAATTTGAATCTTCATACCCATATAATGCCAAAAAAGGTGTCATTCTAATAGAAAGATGAAATGTGGTGTTGTAACAGAACTCACCTAGGTGGAGACAAGTTTCCCAATCTCCTTGTTGTCCCGTAACATAGTTATGGAGGTACCCTTCAAGCCATTGATTCAACCTTTCAGTTTTCCCATCTGTCTGGGGTTGATAGCTTGTGCTCATGTTCATATTTGTTCCAACTAGATCAAACAATGCCTACCAAAAGGAACTAGTGAACTTACCATCTTTGTAACTGATTATAATTATGGGAAGTTCGTGCAGCCTGAAAATGTCCTTGAAGAATAGGGAAGCAACCTCACTAACAGAAATAGTGGATGTTACTGCAAAAAAGTGTGCATATTTTTTCAATATGTCCACCACCACATAAATATTGTCTTTCACCTGTGACTTTGGAAGCCCTATGATAAAGTCCATGGATACACTTTCCCATTTTTGTTCTAGAATAGGAAGAGACTGGAGAAGTCCAACAGGGTGTGTGTGCTCCACTTTGCTCTGTTGACATGCAGAATATTCCTTCACATACATGAGAACATCATATTTAAGTTCCTTCCAAGTAAATCTCTCCCTTACCTTCTGGTAAGTCTTCAAAAAACCAGGGTGACCAGCCACTGGTGCATCATGTGCAGCTTCTAAAATCTTCCTCTCTAGTGCAGATCCATGCACTAAGAAAATTCTGTTTTTGTAATCTTCCTTCTAGTTTACCCCATCCAAAACTTCACAATCAAACTAATATTTAGAATATTCAGTAGCCAACTGAATATTCCATTCATTAAACATTTTCAACAAAGAGAATGTGGTCTTATGGGAGAGTGCATCAGCCACAACATTCATTTTTCCCTTTTTATACTCAATGTCAAAATCATAATACTAAACTTTACTCACCCACTTTTGTTGCATGTCATTGAGTTCCTTTTGGGTTAGGAAGTGTCTAAGACTGTTGTGATCAATCTTCACAATGAATTTACCTCCCACCAAGTACTGTCTGAATTTGGTGAAGGCATGCATGATTTCCAACATCAACTTATCATATATGGAATACAACCTTTCATGTGGCTGCAATTTTCTACTCTCAAATGCAATAGGATGCCTATATTGCATTAGGAAAACTCCAATTCCTACACCAGAAGAATCACATTCTCACACAAAAGGTTTGGAAAAATCAGGCAAGGAAAGTACTAGACAACTGCTCATTATCTCTTTCATTTTTTGAAAATATTTTTCAGCCTCCTCAATCCAACTAAATTCTCCCTTCTTAGTCATATATGTCAAGGGTCTAGTGTACTAGGAGTATCCTTTAACAAATATGTGGTAGTAGTTACAAAGGCCAATGAAGCCTCTCATTTCAGTGAGGTTCCTTGGGCTGGCCCATTCCAATATCACCTTTATTTTTATGGATCTACCTTGACCCATTCTTGGAAGATCACATGGCCAAGATACGATAGTTTTGTCATGCCAAACTGACACTTAGACATATTGGAAAAAAATGACATATCTGCAAGCATAGTGAGTACCTCCTCCAAGTGGTGTAAGTGCCCCTCCCATGTCATACTATAGATTAGAGTATCATCAGAAAACACAAGGACATAATTACGGAGCTGTTTGCTGAACACTTTGTTCATGCATGATTGGAAGGTTGCTGGTGCCTTAGTCAAGCCAAATGGCATGACCAGAAACTCAAAGTGGCCAAAGTGAGAACGAAAGGCTTTCATTTGTATGTCTTCCTCCCTCATTCTTATTTGATGGTACTCTGACCAAAGATCTATTTTGGAGAAAAATTTGGCTCCATGTAGCTCATCCATCAGCTCATCAATTCAGGGAATTGGGTACCTATTCTTTATGGTATTCTTGTTCAAAGCTCAGTAATCTATGAACATCCTGAGTGTCCCATCCTTCTTCCCAATAAAAATACATCCCTATAAGAATCTAAAGAGATTCAAGGATGAAATAAAAAAGGAAATCAAGGAGATCCTTGAGTTGGGCCTCATCAGACCAAGTTCAATTCCTTCTTCTTCACCAGAACCACCGAAGAAGAAAAAGGAATTGAACTTGGTCTGATGAGGCCCAACTCAAGGATCTCCTTGATTTCCTTTTTTATTTCATCCTTGAATCTCTTTAGATTCTTATAGGGATGTATTTTTATTGGATGTGTACCATATTCCAACTCAATCCCGTGTTCAATGCCATGTTCAGGTGGCCTTCCATGTAGAAGGTCTTAAAAAACCCTCTTATGCTTGTGCATCAATTTTATTATATCTTTGGGTAGGGAGGAAGCTTTTGCAATAGTTCCCTTAGTGGTGATTTGGAATTCAACAACCCATTCAATGTCCCCATGCCTCATAATACATCTCATAATTTTGTTAGAAATTACTTGGCTAGGATAAGTATTCATACCTTTCAATATCACTGGTTTTCCTTCAGCATCCTTGAAACTTATTTGTGGTATCTAATAGTTCACAGAGTGCTCTCCAATAGAGTAAAACCATTTTACTCGCAACACCATGTTGGTGTCTCCCACATTTGACAACATAAAAGTTGTCTTTCACAGTATAGTCATAGATGTTTACTTGCAGATTTGGGATCCATCGGTTGCACTCCATGCTATGGTTACCAAGAATGACCACAGTGAATCCTTCAAAGGTCATAGTAGGTAGTTTTCTCCTCTCCACCAGGGCTGAATAAATAAAATTATGGGTGGCATCACCATCAACAAGGACTATGATTTTCTTCCCTTGGAGTACTCCTTTAAGACTTAAAGTATGGAACCAGGGTACTCCATTGAGCACTACAATTTTTCTATTGGTTTGATGGGGCTTCTCCTCTTCTTCAGCTCACTACTACATTTCGACCAAAAATCCGATGGTAGTCATGTCGGATTTTCGACACTTCCCTGTCGCATGTACTACACTTTGATTTTTTTTAAGCGTCGGAAACTTGTCATCGGTTATCCGACATCTTTAGAAACCGTTGGTTAAGCGACACCTCGGTTTACCGTCGGTTGAATGTAAACCGTCGATTAAGAGACATCCTTTCTTCGACGGTAGTGAAATTTTTTTAAGAAAATAACCTTCATGCCGTCGGTTAAGCGATAGCTGGGCCGTCGAAAAAGCGACGGTTAGTCAATTTTAAAAAAAAAATAACCTTCATGCGCCGTCGCTTAAGCGACGGATATAACAAGTACGTGTCAGAAAAGTGACATGGATAACCGTCGCTTAAGCGACGGAAGGGATTTTAAAAAAATAAAATAAAATTGCATATTGGGTATATTTATATTTATAACAGGGGTAGATTCTTGCATTTTGCGTCTGTTCATCATAATATTTTAGAGTAAATGACATAGAAACGTCATCTCCAGCAAGAGAAGCTTCTTCAACATTATCATCTCCTTGTTCATCTTTATCCAACACCATACTGTCCACGGACTCATTTTCACATTCTGTATCATTATCATCATCTGTTTCATCAACAATCCATGCAGCCTGCATGCACAACCACCTGTGAATTGAAGCAACCATATAAAATATATTCAAATCTTATCCCAACCCTAAACTAATAATCTCTGGCCGGTCATACAATAAGTTCCTAATTAGAGAAAATAAGATAATGGAATTTATTACCTGATAATCAGACATGCCTCGTGGTAGAGTCCTCCTCTTCAACTTCTTTTGCTTAGTAGACTTATCAGCTTCTGCCAGTTCTTCTGTTGGCCAAGTCTACTTAAAAGAAAAAAACCAACCCTTTACAAGAAAAACCAAAAAAATGATATAATAAATAACAACAAAAAATTACCCAAATGTATACAACTTACAAAGGTTCATTCTAGTAACTGAAAACATATATTCTAGTTGTGCCTGTACAAGCATTAGAGAGATTGATGGTAAGAAGAACCAATTAGAGAAATGCAATGAGCCTCCATGGATGATTAAGGAGCTCATGAATGGATCCACATTTGTAAAGTTTCCACAAAAAATCCTAAGAGAGCATTGGATGCAAATTAATTATGGCATTGCAGAGCTAAGTTTTTGCTGTAACTAAACAAGGCTGTAGGAGATGGTATCATCAGCGTAGGGCTGCTGGTGACATAGAGGATAGAGAATTTTTGCAGGGAGGTATTGTGGAAGGAGGGTCAAGCGACAACAATCCTCTATACATTGTATGTCATCCTTCCTTCAGTGTTAACAAGATTAATGTACAGGACAGGTCGAGTCCTAGTAGTCTAATAATACCTACCCACCCCCATTCAAATTCTCCCTTTCCCTCCTGGAAATATATTGTGGTTGATGCAGATGACAAGATAGGTAAAGGTAATAAGGATGCTGTCAAGATAACAGAACAAGGTGACAGTTGGTACAAGGAAGAAGTTTTGAGCGTTCATCGTAGAGAATGGAGGTCACATTCCCATATCACCTGACTCCCTCCAGAAACCCATAAAAAATGGAGGCAGGTAATGATGATAGATGTGGCCACCTAGCAGATGGTACCAAGTTAAACCAAAACACTATAGCAGCGCATTGATAAGAAGAAACTTCTGCTGCACAAAACAACTGCCAATGTTCCCATACCAGAAACTCACAGAAACATAGGAAAGCCTCGAGAAATTCTCAGAAATTCCCCAGTGCCTATGAGGGGTGTGGGACCCATAGGAAGTCTAAAAACCCTAATCTATGTAAAATGAAGACATATTAGCATCTAATTCATTCTTATTTTTGCATGATAATGTGTTATTTAAAAAACTACACACACACTGTGTTTCCCACAATATCCCTGTTATTCCTGGGGGGTTGCATTTCTAAGCATTCCCATTTCCTAAACAAGTACACATTTCTACGTTTCATGCAACTTAGAAAGAGACTCTACTGCCTGTGCAAGATCTTGAATGTGGCTGTCCAATTTCTGAATGTAACAAGGGTTACAACAAATAACAGAAGGGTAGTGAGACGTTAGGAAGGGTGAAGAAATAGACGCCTAAGTGTGTCAAACTCTGAGAAAAGAAGATGAAGATGGTAACAGGTCAGGACGTGCTAATGGTACAAGTATTACTCTATCTAGCTATAGTGTTAGTCAAAAAAATTCATGAAAGATTAATCTCTGAGAAATCAATGAGCATCTGGATAATTATTGTTACCACCGCAAAATGCAAAATCCAATTTGCATTTCCATTGACAATTCACTCAGCAAGCATTGCACAGGACATGTCTGTTGGCATCTTGGATTTGTCTTCATTCTACATGATTTTGAGTTGCTCACGTATTTTGAGGTGTGCTTCAGTATATAGGTCACACATTTGGAGGCAAAGAGCACATGCGAAGTGATTAACCTATGGGATATCTTCTACACATTTTGGTGCATATTCTTACCTTCAGTTGTACCTTTGATGTGTGTTTACAATATATGAGCCATGTGTGCATATTTGGAGGCATGATTACCTACATGAGCACCTTTCACATCTCAAGAGACATGTTCTACATATTTGGAGGCATAATTCAACATGTTGGCATCCTTCATATGGGTCTTTGATGGTTCACCTTTCATATAATGAGGGCATGTGGCATTCTAAACCCCTCTACAAGGATAACTACACTTTATTTAATGAACCGTCCATCATATAGGCCAAATTTTGGGTGTATTCATGGCAATGGAATGGTATTTTATTGAGGTTGCAGCTCACTATAGCTCATAGATAGCACACCCACTGATATAATCATAATTATAGTAGCCTTGAAACCATAATTGGTGAAGCAACATACTTATGAAGACTCTAGAAGACTTATGAAGACGCCTGGAATGGCACATACCTCAAGAAAAAGAAATATTCTAGTGGAGCAACTTGCTTGGCAGAATCTAGAAGGGAATTTTATTATTAATATTTGTGAATATCATCAATTTTCACTGCACTCTTTAATGCATTTTTTCACCTATAATAATCTAGTTTTAGATTTAGGCTTTAATTAGAATTTTTTGAGAGGATTTGTCCCTTCATTGCCGGCTTCATGTCTGTACATATTTTTCATTAACTCCGTGGATCCTACAGACTGGGGTGGTGGATCCGGTAACACAGATCCAAGGGTAGCAACTATGACTAGATGATACATCTTCTAACAACAACAATCCCAAGGTAATTGATACAAGAAAGATCTTTAATTCATAACTTTTTCTAACCCCAGGATTGGACTGAAAACCATGGCATGCCAGGAGAACTGAGCCATAATATTTGTAAAAGAAGGAATTCCTGAATTTACCCCCATAATGTCTCTGAAAATATATAATTACAAACACTAGTATTCAACTTTCAAAAATTTCCCTGAGCACAACAACAAGCATACCCAGAATCTACAGTAATAATAGAGCTGAAATAAAAGACAAATCTGCTCCCCGACAAGAGGATCTGGAACATTCTCAACAATTATGAGCTCCTGCTCTAAAGGGTTGGGCAATAAGGATCGAATGACCTGCATAATAAACAAGTAATCACAATAAGATACAGAAAGATAACTGTGTATTTATTTCAACAAAGGGAAACAATCAACTCATTTTCTGATCATTTAACATCTTATATAATTTTGAGTACTATAAGTCGCACTTCTACTTCTCAATAAGTACAAGAAAATTAACTCAAACAATACAATCTAACAAAAAAATAGTATACAAACACAGTACTTATTGCATGTATCATATCCCAGAATGTGCCACGCGGTGCTTACGACAAGGGAAATCTCTGTATATTGAAGGAAATGACCTTCAATGTAATAGAAATTCAGAACTTTGGAATGCATTTTTCTCTAAATTTATTAAAAAGCACTTTATACTATCTACTCCACATCCAGCTCCATCTCTGGTCGCAAAAGATGACATCAGAGCCCGGTGATCAGGTCACTTTCTGTGAATACTTAGATTTGAATTGTTGCACCAAAAATCTCAGCACTCACATGGCCTGTTTTTTATTTTGGCCCTAATCTACAAGACTACATCCAGTCTGATGTGCCCCATTCCATTTTGTTTTCTAGTTGATAGACAACTGCCCCCCTCAAATTTTGTTGTTTCCTTCTAGATCACTCATTTTAGGATGAACTACAGTAAATAGCCTCATTCCAAAAGAAAATAACAATTTTGGAATGTCAATTTTTCTACTGAGAAACTCATTGATCATGTAGAATATGCTTACCATCCCTGAAAATAGTTCTGGAATGTCAATTTTTCTGTTGAGAATCTCATTGATACTATAGAGTATGCTACTATGCTTACCATCCTTCACAATAATTTGCCTAGTGATCAACATCAACTATAATAAAATGGCCACAAATTGGATACAGAATCACAGATAGGTTGCAAAATGTTACAGGTTGTGTCTCTGTTTCCAAGAGCAGGAAACACATTTCCTACCAGAAATCTCTGTTCAGGCACACCATCATGATCTAGGCAATGCGAAATGCATTTCTAATTGCTGGGTCCCCTCTTGGCCTTTTCTTGTGGCCATTTATAGCCATTTCAAGTAGTTCCATGACCTATTTGAAAACACAAATTTAAGACAAAAACATTATAATTTATAAAAAAAAGGGGCAAAAATTGTGGGGTCATTTAATAAGAAGGCTATATGGCACATCAAACTTCTTTTATGATGATTATAGGCCATCCTTCACACTTCATTTTTCATTTTTGATAGATAACTGATTGTTTTGAGCAAACCAGGGAGTATTTTTTTTATAGCAGTAGGCATGTGAGATTTCTAAGAAACAGCAGAGGATAGCATTAAGGTGTTGTGAGAAAGTGATTTTCAGCTGAAACTCTCTTCTTGAGTCTTAGTTGTATTTTTTAACAGTGCCCTTTTCCTACAGGATATGTACTGAAAATGGATAATTCCACTTCATCCCTTGCTGCAATGTACCGGAATCATATGCAACAAGTAGGTTATCGGTCAGTCTCCATTGCAACCTTAACCAAAATAATTCCCTTGCAAGGATGAAGTGTCACCTGCTTGTCATTGGAAAATAGGATAAAATTGTGGTATGCAACAAAAAAGCAAGAGGAGAGGGACAGCCATAATCCCCAAGATTGGTATACCCCAGAGCAATGATAAGTCCCTGGACTTTCCCTAGTCAACGAGAAGGAGGCCACCATGTGCTCCAACTCATAGAGGCAGTTACATTCCTCTCCCATACGTTTGCCTTTAACAGACATGTTTGATACAAATGATAGAAAGCAGGTTGATGTTGCAAATGGCAGGTTGTATTTTTGCTGTAGAGCAAAGAGTAGTTCCACCTTAGTGTTTAGAGTCATGAGATCATGGGGAGAAATCTAACCTCCACCCAGAAGACCCTTGCGGTGTTGTGTTCAAGCCTACAAGAGATATTTTGGTCATATTGAACATTCCTCTTCCTCCTCTAGATCTCAGTAAAGGATGGTCACTTTCAAGTGGCATGATGCATCACAAACCCACTCTTCTAGATCTTCTAGTGCTAACTCTAGTTACTTTGGACTGTCTTCCACCATGGGATTCTTTGCTAGCTCTAGTTTCCTTGGATAGTAGGAGAGATCCACTTATTGCGAGTACTATCTTGGAGGTCAACAAATTTTTCTTTCATCCGTGGGTGGTGGAAGTGGCACTAGGAGACCTTGAGCACCCTCTGTGGGGATTTTTAGTTTAGACATTCTTCCAGAGTCTGAAGCTCTTGACATGGTTTTTTGTTCCTTTTAGTTC
>LPNX010900223.1:46409-56793 GCA_001517045.1 Pseudotsuga menziesii | reverse complement strand
TCCCATTACTAACAACTTATGCTTTTATCTTCCATTATACATTTTTTATTTGAATATTTAATAGTCCTTTTTTTTCAATTATTTTTATCTAAATTCAAAAGTGTTAGTGAAGTTATCACTTGTTAAGAGTGAAAAAATACAACTATATACCATCCTATCTAATTACTATCATACCATCATAATTACTATCATACCATCATATCTAATTACTATCATGACTTATCCCACCATACATATGTTTTTCCCTCTCTTAGTGTATCTTTTATGGCACTCACACCATCCCCAAATAAATCCTTCTCCCCTTATCCCACCATACATATGTTTTTCCCTCTCTTAGTGTATCTTTTATGGCACTCACACCATCCCCAACTAAATCCTTTTCCCCTTTCTTGTTGCTTCCCTCCTACTAGCCCCCTTTGGCACCCCACACTCCCACTTTCTGGCACATATCCCTCCCATTTTCTAGTGCATTCTCTCACTCCCTGAACCGTTTAAACCTAGGTAACAACACTCTATCCACTTGGAAAAAGCCTTTCCACTAGCTCCCTTCCATAGCCTACCAACCCTTTTAATCATCGACTTATATGTCTTTTCTTGTGTGGAGAGATGAGATGGAGTGGATCTTTGTAATATTAGAATACACATTACAAAACACACCCATAGCCACTCACTCAAGGCGCCATTGCTTAAGCGACGTTTATGAGGCTATCCGTCACTTAAGCGATGCTTATGAGACTAGCCGTCGCTTAAGCGACGCTTATGGCCACATTTCAAAAAAAAAATTATCTTTGTGATTTTTGGTAGGTTTAAAAAAGGAAATCCACGCGCCGTCGGAATTTTCCATCGGATTTTGGATCGAAATGTAGTAGTGGCTGTTTCATACTCCCCATCATCCATCACATCTTATTCTACCACCTCTTCATCACTTTCAGAAAATACTTCAATATAGTGTGATTTTCCCTTCACACATTTGTGACCGAGAGCCCATGGTTCTTGGCAGGAAAAACACAACTTCTTCCTCCTCAATTCATCCCGATCCTTATAGGAGTAATATCTCTTTCCAGGGGAAGGAAAGTTTCTCACAGGAGGTATTTGATTCTGAAATTTATGAGGCATAGGAGGTTTGGGAGGATACTTTCTCCTCGGAATTGCATCCTATAGGTCTCTAGTCCCGCTCACCTATTCATGCAAAGTGGTGGGTCGGTAAGCCTTCACCAACCCTTTCAATGGTTCAGCCAATCCTTCTGTAAACAAAAGGATCAAGCTTGATTCTAATATGTAAGTGACCATTATAGCCACCTTTTGGAACTCTAATATGTATGATTATGGAGTTCCAACTTGTCTTATGTGTGCCAAATCTCCGAAAGAGATATTAGAATCTCTCTGGTCAAATATTTCTGTTAATTTTCTAGTGAAATCCTCATAGTTGACTACTTGATCATGGCCTAATGTTTTCATGCCATGGAACCACCATCCAATGGCCTCCCCATCAATATGTAGGGATACCAACTTGATGGAATCCCTTTCTTCCATAGGATTCAGCTGAAAATATGTTTCCATTTTTGTAATCCAAGAGCTCATTGAGAAATTGGAAGTTCCATCAAAATATGGCAAAGTGATTTTCCCAATGGAATTCTTTAATTCATAATTGTGATATGGCTGCATTGCAGATCCTCTTGGTTGTCCCCTAAATTGAGTCTCACAGAAATATTTGAATGGTAGAGCCCTTTTGCATTCTTGACTCAATGATTGATACACAGAAAATTTCTCCTCCCATGTAGCAATAGTTTCAGCCTATGCTTCAGGGTATTCCTTTGGGGTCTCTACAAATTTGGGCATAGTAGGTCAAGGCTGCAACTTAGATTCATATCTATACTCTAGAGGCCTATTTTGAGGCCTAGTCTTGGAGAAAATAGAGCCACCCACGAACTTTCTTTCTTCACATTGGGAACCAATGTTTCTCCTTTCTCCATCTTTCACTCCCAGTTGTTTAGCTGAGAATTCTCTAGTCTCTTGACCAAAATGTATGATGTTAGTTGAAATTTCTTGTAGAAATTTCAACATGTTCTTAACAAAGTTCTTGAATTCATCTTTCTCATCCCTTTCTTCATGGAACCTTCCATCCACAGATTCTACTTCCTCCTCTTGAGGGATCTTTCTTTTGGTATCAGAATTGTATTTTGGACCCATTGTTGAATATCAAGAGCAGGTAAGGAGGACCATGCTGTGATACACTATAATATCCCAATTCTGATATGCATACCTGAACACTAACTAATTCTGCAAATTAAATTATATTTCTGATATTTCAATTAAATCCACTCAGAGCACATTCAGACTAGGCAAATAAAAGTTTCTTGCTGGGAAAATTTGTAGAAAAGGGAGTAGGAAGTGGGAATAAAGAAAGATTGAGTTAAGAAAATTTAATTCCTTTACCCTAACACATTTATATCGGGCACCATTCCAGTTTCAGAGTCCACTATGCGGAAACCTACTCCCGCGCTTCTGGGTCACCCAACCGTGAAACTAGGGAAATTCCTTCCATTCTTTAGACCAAGGGTTTATGGAAAAGTGAATATGGGTTATCAAGATTTCATACATCAGAAAATATGGTTTGGAATATTTTCTGACAGATATAGAGTTGTTTGGGGGATTTAGGGAAGAGTTGGCAATTTCAGGCAATTTTGCCCTAGTGATACCCTGCGCAATGGTGGATCCCAAAAGACAGTAAAACCAAAAATAAAAACTTATATGGAGTTATTTATGGGAATTTTGGTATTAAAGTGACCCACAAGAACTTACAGGGATCGATTTGAGTGGATAGAACTTAGTTTATATCATAAATTGCAAGACTAGTAATTTAAAACTAGCATTCTAGCTAGGGTACAAAATAAAGTAGATAATTACAGATTGACTTATGTACTATATATTAAGTATAAAAGAGATGAATAAAAATTCAATTAAGGTATAAATCCTTCCAATCATTCCCACAACCTTTCTTATTCCTTATTGCACTCAAATTCATCAATTTTACCCATTACAATCATAAAATAAGCTTTTTATGTGAAATTGAAGGTAAACTTTTCATAGACAGAGTTATTTATACCTGATATATATAAATCATAGATTTATATTCAGTTACACATAAGAAAGAATATGATATACTGACCATTACATAAGGAGACTCCAAAAATGGTGGGCAGGAGGCCTAGAACATGACCAGAAAAGGGCTGAGAGCATAGGTGAAGCATGGGATTCATTGGAGCTTGACCTGAACGTGATGGAGGCTGAAAAATATGTCTAAGAGGACATCAATGGCTGATACTCAAGCACTACATACCTGCAAATAGATGGGAATAGGAATGAAATAGTGGGGAATGGAAGGTTTGGGGCTCATCTCCCAAGTGTCTGAGGTTCATCACTCAAAAAGGTATGATCACATAGCATAGATCAATGAAAAAATCAACCAAATTGAGTCATTTGGGTCCAATTTCCATTTAATAGCATCCTGGGTGACCTGTTTAGCAAGTGGAGGCCAAAGGTGACCTGTGAGAGAAATTCAACCACCTAGAAGCCCGAACCCTAGCCACATAGGTGCCCTTCTTGGGAAATTTGGAATGTAGGACCATCTGGAACCGTTTCCATGTCCAACTCATCCCCCTAATTTAGAAACTGTGCCCTCCTTAATCAAATAGTTGCTGCTTTTGTTTATGACAACTTTCTACTTTTCCTGGATTTTGAGACTGATTCTCCATAAGGAAACCGTGCTCACCTTTCCCAAAAATTTCCTGGTTTTTTCCTTACAGCTTTTTTGAGTTATCCAAGAGGCAACTACGCCCCCCCCTTTGCAAAATTTTACTGCTTTTGTCTCTCGCTTCTTTATTATTGTTTTTAGGCACTTTCTCCTTTTCCTCTCTTACTACTTTTTTCATAGAGTTTCTTCCTTTCTACCTTGGAAAGTTGAATTTCCCAATACGCCCCCCCTAACATGGAAATCTTATTTCCACCTCATTAATTTTCATAATTAATAAATATGAAGAATAAAATTTACATACACTCCTCAATAATAATTATTAACAAAATTCCCTAGGAAGAATAATTAATTGTCAATTTGAACCACTAGGAGTTTCAGAATGGTCAACACCTTTAATGATCAAATTGAGGGGACATGACATTGTCATTGTTGATGGCACAAACCCATATCTTTCACTTCTAGGAATTGATTGGGAAATAGATAACCAAACTATTATAAATGTCAAGAAAAGAATCTTATCTTTCTAAGATTCTGAAATAAGAGTGGTTGCGCCCATTGATCCACTTGAAGGACAATGATATGTCGAGCCTATGCATATCGAAGGGAAAGATAATTATCTGGACAAGTTGTATAACATCATGTATTCAAAGGAAGACTATATTAACCCCACAACTGATGGAAATCTAAGTTGCCGAAGTGTAAGCCCATGCACGTTCGACTTAGGTGATGCTCTTGAAAATTTGTAGAACATGCTGCATGAAGTCTCCATGCATAGATGTGTGAGAATCATAATATTTGTTTGAAGGGTAGGATTGAAGCAAGTGTTTTGCTGTGATTCTGTGACCGTTTCTTCAAATTCTTCCAAAAAAATGCAATATTAGGCAATCCTTCAGCTGATGGAAATCTAAGTTGCCGAAGTGTAAGCCCATGCACGTTCGACTTAGGTGATGCTCTTGAAAATTTGTAGAACATGCTGCATGAAGTCTCCATGCATAGATGTGTGAGAATCATAATATTTGTTTGAAGGGTAGGATTGAAGCAAGTGTGTTGCCTACATATGAAGGATTGCCTAATATTGCATTTTTTTGGAAGAATGTGAAGAAACGGTCACAGAATCACAGCAATTGTCTGCTTTGGACTATGTGCTGAAAGCTACGCTCGCTAGATGGTGGGATACACACAAGAAATCTATCTTCGAATTGCCACAATGTAGGATATTAATGGAGATCAGATTTGGAGAAGAGATTAGATGCCTTGATCTGAAATATAAAGGACTGACATATCCTGGTAAGAATATTGAGAACTATCGTAGAATTTGGAAGGAATATCCACGACAAGAATGAGTTCATCGGTTCATCCACACTTTGGAAATGGTGCCACAAAGTTGGTACACTTTAGAAGATCTGTGATGAGGAACCATTGAATGGAAAATCTTGGTTATAATATTTACATAGACATTTGATTTCACAAGTGAACATACAACACTGGATGTTTCACTACAAGTAATAAAGGAGAAGACATTTGAAGAAATACCTGTTTCAGACATGAACTTCCATCAATGCAACATAACTATGCATAACTACATGACGTGGTATAATATCACGAAGGATCTGAGTGATAGTGACCCATTTTCCATAATCTCCAGGTGTCAGAAGGAATGTGCGAAGTGGAAAGAGATCGCACATATGAAAATGCATGGTACCTTGTTAGACATGACATAAAAAAGAGAGAGGGGGAAACTGACATCGAGCTTTTTGGTACTAGCCTGATTGTTAACAATAACTACCATTTAAAGTAACAGGTCAGTGGTGGCATAACATAAAAATATTTGATCAAAGAGCCCACGATATGCCCATGCAGCGGAAAGGACAAATCCCTTTCTAAATAATTGATTGTGTGTATGAAGAATGACTAGCGTTAGTTGAGGTATTTATCAAGATTCACTACCCAGAACCTATTCCTTGCTTGCCGAAGAAAAACATTGGTATTTTGTCCACCCCTAAGCAATGAACTGGGTGTGAACTGGTGAGGTTGTAGTATGGTGTTATCAGGAATATTTCACCTTCTACGGACAGAAGTTGTTCCTCTGGTTTGAATGGTTTAGACCCAGAACAAATGAGTCACGACTAGGTCAGAAGACTCTCCCTAGAAGCTATGGATTCCTGGAATAAGATCTCTGATGAAAGACCTGCAAAAACACATCAAACATACAACAACATCAAAGATACCAAAAAAATATCCATAGATCTATTTCAGTGACTAAGGAATTTGATAATATATATGTGAAATCATAACACAACAGATATATGGGAAATAAATCAGATTTGCATTAATATATGAATGAAAGAGC
Source organism: Pseudotsuga menziesii (assembly GCA_001517045.1). Taxonomy (NCBI): domain Eukaryota; kingdom Viridiplantae; phylum Streptophyta; class Pinopsida; order Pinales; family Pinaceae; genus Pseudotsuga; species Pseudotsuga menziesii. The sequence goes on along the minus strand of LPNX010900223.1, from coordinate 50,689 downwards.
TTACAACCATTTTGCCTTAGTTTCAATGCACTCCTTCACAATATTGACATCTCATCCCTGATAGATCCAACTTGCTCTTCTATGCTCTCTAATGGATTAGGATAGGATGTTCATTCAGCAGCATAGCTTTACTCTTTTCTTCCCCTCTCAACCAGGGAGTATGAGCCTGGTTTTATAGGGCTGAAAGGGATAGGAATGGTTGAGAAATAGGTGGGTGAGGTGGCCATGAGATCCCTAAAGCATGGATCTCGAGCTTAACTGACCTAGGTGAGTAGGGATAAGGCTAGACACGAGGCTTTTCTTCTAGAATCTTCGCGAAACCTTCTATTTTTCACTTTTTACAAAGGGAACCGCTTATAATCCTTTATGATAGAGCAGTGCAAGGTGAGAACCATGCCAAAGACAAAGGTTAAAGGCAGTGGCACTGCCTATCTTCCAAATGAATCAAGCGGTGCTGTATAAGGTACCACTTATATGTTCTAGGGTAAGAATGTTGCTGGATTTTTGTATGTAAGATTAGCATCCAGGGAATTGTTTTCACTTCAATGTTTGGGATTGAGGGAAAATAGAGGTGTTAGAGATCTTATTACATGCTGGTGATAGGGTTTGGGTATAACAGAATGCCCCACAAAGCATGAGGCTAGAGGGATACGATAGGCGGGAGATTTGATAGAGAAAGTTATCACTTGAAGGTAAGAGCTAGCTTGATCAAAGAGTATCATCGAGTAGGCATCTGTAATACATCAATACTTTGACTCATGAGTAAATGTAACCTCATCATGGCTGCAGACCAATACAAGGCAAATCCATGAAATAAATAAACAAACATGGCTACTCGAATACAACGTAGATCCATGTGATAGAGGACTCAAACTTGGACATAGCTACCAGATATACAACGTAGATCTATGTCATACAAACACAAATTTGAGCATAGCCACGACCATACAAATGTGGATCCATGCTGATACTTCATACAATATACTCCATCGCAACATGGTGAGAAAGCTATGAGTGCTTAACAAATACCCAGGGTCTTCGTCTCGTCTTCCACAAAGTACGATTTTATCCATGTGATTACAATGTTCTGAAGTCAAACATGGTAGAAACTAGTTGATTACCAGCCAATGATGTGAACCATTAACAAGTGCGAGGGAGATCACTATTGATGTCAATGATTCCCAAGGAACCCTAGTACAATCTACTTAGTGTGAATAGATGTTTTGATGTCTAACACCCAACAGGATCTTTCAATAAAAGGTTAATGATGTGAACCTATGTCGAGAGCGAGAGAATCTGTCATTGAGGCATATAGATCTCAAGGTACTAAACTTGTTTCTAAGACTATTTCCCGATTGATGAGCCGATGTTGACAGGAATAGTCTCATCGAAGGAGGGCCATGATGAATCCCACATTGACGACACAAAACTTGGAACAAAGTTCTGGAATGTTGTAGATAATGTAACCATAGGATTGACTCAATTACTGACACAAAGGTTGTTCTAACTGCAGGGGTAAACTTCTTTCTTCCTTTGAACATCGAGCGGCATGACAAAAGAATTGGCAGCGTAACTAGACCAGATAGACACACAATATGACAGTGGACAATGCATTCTTTTGAAAGACTCAAAGGAGTGATATGACTCATGAAAGTGGATCGACTTGTAAGTTAGATAAATACCCAATTGACTAAATGATATGCAGACAAGTGCCATGTTCAAAGGTGACAAGCAACTGCCATTTGATTTGCAAAATGATTCCCTTCCCTTAATTCCCCCATCATGATTGATGAGTGCCTCTTTTTTCATTTTTATGAGTCCAAAGAGGATAACAAACACTTGTCTTAGCTTATCCGAAGACAAGTTCATTCTCATACATTTTACGAACCTGAGAAAGAAGGGGTTCGTTTCCTGAATGGGTCTCTCAGTGTTTAGTTTAACAAGTCCAATGAAATCAAAGTTGGTATCGTTCATGTTTAGAGAGTCTGAATGAAGAAGAAAGAAAAATCCAAAGGGTACTTTTACATATGATTTAGTCTCTAGGGCCTGAAAAAGTGTAAAATAATACCTGAGAGAACTCTTCCAGTCATGATTGGCTGGAGTGTTCCTTTTTTGTCAATAGTCTATCTGAACCAAAAAAGAGATAACCTACCATTGGAGAGACGACTCTTCAAATACTTTTATGAGCATGAAGAAGGACAGTACTCGATAATATTTTCATATTTAGGGAGTCCGAAAAGAGTTTAAAGGAGACTCCATTAGGTTTCTTTTTCACAATGAGAAGTTTTTACGAGCCCAAAAAGAATTAGAAAAAGACTCGGAACTTTGATACTGAGTTCTAAGAGCATGACCAAAGTGTCAAAACAAATGCTCGGGGACTTTTTCCGTCTTACAGAAGTATGAAAAAGTAAAAAAAAAACTTCCCATAGACTTTATTGTTTCCTCTTTTACTCCCGCAAGACTCAAAACGATCATTAATTTTTCAAAAAATGACTTTAACGAACTATATAAATGAGTTTTATAATAATAATGATTTTTTAAATATCAACATAACATTAAAAAACCCTAAAATATATATATATAAGTCATTTGAATAGTAAAAATCAAATCATTTTACTATTTACCACTTGGTGAGAGCATTTTGGAGCAAATTGAGCCAGATATTCAGTCAGTGATTTCGAGAGATTCCACCATCTGTTTCGAGCGTCGTCTAGACCTGGTAAATGATTAAACCCTAGACTTTCCCTTTTAAGCATCTATTTTTTATTTTGAGGAGATTTTTGGGCATTTTAGGCAAGCCCTAAATCCCAAATATGGGCACCGCTCCTACCCTTTATGGGACAGGTGGTGCACCATAAGAACCATGCATCTTATGCAGCACTCATGCGGTGCCACCGCTCTACACAAACTGAGCTCAAGCAGTGTCGACCGTGAGTGGGGAAAAATGAATGGATAAGAAAAAATAAAAGTTTTGGATTGATTTCGATGATTGATTATGCTTCTAATTAGTCCATTAATTGTTTTTAGTAGGTTCTAACTGATAAAAAATGGTGATATGGAAGGAATGGGAACATGATGATGACAATGATTTTGCCGAGAGAAATGTGGGTTGCATAGCTGCATTAAGGGACTGTGATCTCCTAAAATTCTTTTGCACTCCTTTCATGGTGTCCCATGAATGTTTGTTAGGGTATATCCTTCATATGTGGAACCCAGAGCAACAATATTTTGAGGTGGGATCCCATGTGCTGACTATTGAGGTAGAGAATATCTACTTCTTGACAGGATTATCCAGACGGGGTGCACCTATTTCACTAGCTGTTTCCCGTGGAGGGGACGTGACCACCTAAGAGTTAATCAACTTCTATTGCATACCTGGTACTAGAATGTCTAGAATGAAAATTCCCATTAAGGAAGTAGTGGAGGATCCTCTTCGTACAGTCCTTTTCACTATGCATAGGTTGGCTGGGAGCCAAGGACCTCATTAGGATTTCAGAGCACACATGCTATATGCTATAGAGGACATGGAACCTACTGTCTATAACTGGGAAGAAGCATTACTTCTGGTCTTCAAGGACCAGATGACCAAGTGTCGGCAAGGAGAGTTGAAACAGTTCGGCTATGGATCCATCTTAGCCTATTTCTTCTTTGAGTGGGTCCCTCATCTGAGGCCCCAAGTGGTATTTACTGAGCTGAGGGTGAGAGACCCTTGTATGCTGAGGTGGGTCAGGATCATGGCTCGCACGGGAGCACGCAGGGGCAAAGTGAAGTTTGGGGCTCCATTTTTCCACTAGATAAATGATCAAATCCCCATGATTGAGGATTATGTGTACGTGGGTACTGATTTTAGGGGTGACCTTGACCTACCTCTTCCACCTGGTGAGCAGTGGGGAGACATTGGTAAGAAACAAAACCCTAAAATGGAAACTAGTTTTTTTGTATTTTAATGCTTTTTATTTTTATATGTAGTAACAAGACCTAAATATCTTCATGTAGATATTGGAGCAGCACTACCTGGTGGATCTTTCCCACTGGATAGACGAGTAGGAGCTCATTTTGCTCAACGAGATGACGACCCGATGGGAGAGCTAGAGGAAAACCTGGAGAGGTTGACTCTAGACATACCTAATGCATCGATTGATGACCTTCCCATGAGGTATCAGAGGCACATTGTAGGCGTTCCAGACTGCTTCAGCCGACTGCTACGCACAATAGTATGGGCTATGATATGCTACCATGAGCATCACTAGATAGATCTGCATGATTTATTACTGAGAGCT
>LPNX010900223.1:21569-45958 GCA_001517045.1 Pseudotsuga menziesii | reverse complement strand
ATATATATATAAACTCTTATTTTCAATGTTTATATGTTCCAAATGGCAAATCTATTTACATGAATTTAATGTGTCTTATACTGTCTATTTACAATATGATGAACCATGTTTGATTTTTTGAGTTATGTATGAGTAATATACCAGTCTAGGATATAGTTTGCTAATGAATCAACAACTGCATTGTCTGCCCTAGGGATATTCCTATAAGTAATTAATTCAAGTGACATTTCTAACAAACGTACCCTCCAGAAGAGACGAAGAAGTACCGGGTTCTTGGTGGTATAAAATTAGTTCAAATGAAAAACCACCAATTGTGAGTCCATGAAAAATACCAAATCACGAATGTTCCAGGATGCAGCCTCAGTCAGTAGACCTATGACTAACTGATACTCGACGATATTGTTGGTAGAAGGACCAATTAAAACCGCTTCTGAACTGACCAAATCATGAGCTAGGGAATAGAGAAACCAAGCGGTTGAGGCAAGGTTCAAGGTATGGTGGCACGCACCATCAGTGAAGCCGTAAAAAGCCATATGTTCTACATAGCCAAAACATGATATAAACTGTTTGGATACTAAACTCAAAACCATATATGAAAATACTAAAACACACATTCAAAAAGTCAAACAATGTACATATATACAAGGTACCATACATGAATGATCTAGGAAAAGTACCTCTTCAGGTACAACCCATTGTGAGGTTTCCTGAAGGGGATTCCATCATAGTCCACAAGCTCATAATCCCCTTTCTCTAAAAATTTGGAAACAAAAAAGGGACATTACCACATTGATTCGAATTTCCCTTTCCCTAGCTTATCTTGTCTCTGATTGTAAGTCAGAACTAGGTCACCTTCATTAAAAATTCAAGGTTGGCCAGACTTGTCATACTGTGCCTTAACACGTTTCTTGTGTGCCTCATTGGCTAAGGAAACATCTCGTCTAGTTTCATCAAGATTTTTCAGGTATAGGAATATTTCTTCCTCGATAGAAGTATCTGGGAGAAGTTCAATGACAAGTTTCAAAGATGGAATCTGACACTGAATAGGAAAGACAACTTCTAGTCCATAAAATAACTAGAAGGGTGTAAAACCCGTAGTTGTTTTTACTGAAGTCCTATAAGCCCAAAGAGCAAAGAAGAGGATGTGGTGCCAGTTGGATTTGTGATCTCCAACCATCCGCTGCAACATGGTTTTTAAAACTTTATTAATGGCCTCGAATTTACCATTAGCTTGCGGATAATAGGGTGTTGAGTTTTCATGACAAAAACCTAGCTTGGCACTCAGTTCTTCCATCATCTAATTCCGGAAATGTGATCCATGATCAGTAACTATAGACTATGGGACTCCAAATATTGCTATCACGTGATTGAACAGAAAGAGGGCAGCATTCTTACCATCCTCTACATATGTAGGAATAGCCTTATCCCATTTCATAAAATAATCAACGGCTACTATGATGTAACCATGCCCCACGGCCGAGGTAGGTTTACAATGCATAAAATTGATCCCCCATTTGGAGAAAGGGCCAACGGCAATGACGAGGTGTAACGAAGCAGGGTGGGTGTGATTTTTCGGATAGAAATGTTGGCAGGGTGGGCATTTCTTAATAGCCTTATGACAATCTTTAAAGATTGAAGGCCAAAAATAGACAGCGCGAGGGATTTTCTGGGCTGTAGCTATCCTAGAGAGATGACCGCCGCATGCTCCAGAGTGGCTGTCATTCAGAACTTGTTCAACCTCTTCATTAGTAAGGCATCGTTGGATAATGGAATCAATACCATGCCTATACAAAGTAATGATTTAGGATAAGGTAGTATTTTACATGGTGACGGATACGACGACCATCGTCACGGGATAGAGTGGGATGAAATATTTGTGTCTAGAAATAAATGATTAAATCTCCATACCATGGATTAGTAGTGCTTATCAGGAACAAAAATTCATCTGGGAATGAATCACTAGGCTCGGAATCCGTCGAAACATAGGGAAGATCACACATTAGCTCAGCCAAAACCAAGCATTTCTTTGACATGGATTTGGAAAATTCAAGGTCAAATTCTTGTAGGATGACTATCCATCGAGAATATTTCCCCCCTAGCACCTGACGAGTCAGGATGTAATACATAGGGTTCTATTCTGCCAATATGGTGGTATTGCGAAGCAATATGTAGTGTTGAATTTTTTATACAGTAATGACTATGGCCAATGCTAACTTCTCCACATGTGAATATCAAGTTTTATAATCTATGAGATTCTTACTGGCGTAATAGATCATGTGCTCCTGAATGTCAGTATTTTCCTGCACCAAAACCATGCAGATAGTAGTAGTGGAGGCAACAATGTATAAGAGAAAATACTTTGAGTAATATGGGGGGTGTATCACAGGTGAATGGGTCAAAGCATACTTAAGATTATCAAAGGCATGTTGGGATTGGTCATCCCAAAATAACGGAGTGTCCTTTTTGAGGAGACACATATATCTATATGTTTTGTCTGCAAAATTGCACACGAAACAACGAAGAAAATTTTCCTTCCCATACAAACTTTGGAGTACAACAATATTGGTTGGGGTTGGTAGGGATAAAATAGCTGCAATTTTCAATGGATCTATCCAGATGCCATCCTTAGAAACCATGAAACCTAGGAGATGTCCTGTCTCAATGCAAAAAACACATTTATGCAGATTGAGTCGTATATTATAATGACAACATCTCAGAATAATATCCCTAAGATGACCAGGGTGATCCTCCTGTCACTGTGAATGAGCTGGGAGGTCATCAAGGTACGGTTCCACAATATGTTTGACATCGTGAAATGCATAGGACATAGCATGCTGAAACGTAGCTCCAACATTCTTTGGGCCAAATGGTAACTTCCTATATGCAAAAGTACCCCATGGGTAGATAAATGTCATCTTGTGCTTATCAGTGGGAAATATCTCGATCTGATTATAGCCAGAAAATCCATCCATGGATGAGAAGATGACACTTCCAGCACATTTATCGATAATTTGGTCGATATGCGGAGTTGGAAAGTTGTCTTTGGGACAAGATTTATTCAAATATCTGAAATCGATGCAGACTCTAATGGTGCCCTATTTTTTATTGACAAGGACAACATTCAATACCCACTTTGTCAGGGGCACAGGATAAATAAACCCTACTTTCAAAAGTTTTTCTATTTCGGCTTTGATAGCCGCAGCCTTTCGTGGATGGACTTTCCTTAGTTTTTTCTTGACAGGTTTGGCTATGGGATAGGTTTTGATTTCATGGACCACAATAGACGGGTCTATCCCAAGAATTTCTTCATAGGACCAGGAAAAAATATCTCATAATTTCTTGAAAAGTGCTTTGTATGCTTTAGATTCTTCTATTGAGCAGTTCTACCCAACATGAACGTGCTCAAGAGTGCTAGGCTTGACTAATATGTCAATTGGATTTGTTTTGGTAATTTTATAGAGAATTCCTTCAGATTTAGTGTTCTACAACAATACAGGAGTTTGAGGAGTATGGACAATATTAGTACTAAAGAGAGATGAAAAGTCATGGTCTGTCGAACTAGTGTTGGGGAGGAACGATGATCTGTGATGGTGATCCTCCCATACAAATTCATCCATACTCATGATCTCCATAATGGACTCGTCAGAAGGAAAAGTCTAGGAGAGATAATCTAGAGTAGGAAAAGAGGGTTCTAACCAATAGGGCAGGTGGTAGGGATCTGAAGCCACTAGAAGAAGATCATTAGTGTGGTCATCGGAAAGGGTTTGGACAACATCGTGCATTGCTTCGTGTGGACTCAATGAAGTTGACTCAACAACTTTTTTGCCTTTGGGATCATAACCAAACAAAGAAATCATATTTACTGTCATTGTTTCTATGTTAGGAGGAGATGATGGGAACACCCCCATAAGGGAATAATCCTTCAGTATGCCTATCCCGATCGACTGGTAAGGAGGAGGGGACTGACCTAACATAGGGATGTTATTTGCAATAGGGGTAGTAACATCCAACATATAGAAATCAAGCTGATCAATCGTTACAATATTCCCTAGATGCAAAAATTGGAGAGTTTGAAATATCATCGAAGTGACAACAGTCATGGCATAAAACCAATTTCTTCCTAACAGGATATTGTAGTCTAAAGGGGCATCCACCACTTCCACTTGAACGGAAATATTTTTTCCCCCAAGCTCAACCGAAAGTGCTGGTATGAGACTATGGGGCTGGAAACCTCGTCCATCAAAGGCTTTTAGGGTCGTTGGTGAATTCATAAGCTTGGGAGAGCCGAGGGCTTTCCAACAATATAGGGACAAAACTGAAGTTGAAGCTCCTTCATCTAAGATGGTTCTAAAGACATTTTTCCCAACTACTTTCATCATGATTTGAAAATAAAGTTGGTGAGGCAGTCTAGAATTATAGTTCTTAACATTAAAATGAATCAAATTAGTATTTTTCGGGTCCAGGGCTCCTAACGCGGTTAACAGGTTTTTGCGTTGTGTAGGGCAACTTTGGAGTACTTCCAAGGTAGACATTGCACATGGTTCCTGAGTGAGATCTTCAACGATGTTGTAAAACTGTGCAGCTCGGGCATTAGGGTTGAAAACAGATTTTCTAAGAGTACTCTTGGGAGGACGCAAAATAATGTTGAGATTAGGTTTCTCGATAGTTAGGGGATGATTAGACGAGGACGCGAGAGAACCAGTAGGGGAGATTTATCTAAAGAAGAATTTTCTTCCTTTTTATTTGCAGATTTGTCATAATTCTGACTTTGAGTTTGTAAATTAATAGTTTCCGAGGACATCATGCAAAATTCCTTTGAAGAACTAGAATTTCCCTGATTGGACATGTGGTCTATCAGTTGTTGCTGAGAAGGGAAATGATCAGTGAGAACTGCTAGCATAGGGTTAGTTTGCAAAAATTCATTGATTTCTTCATGACGGGGACACTCCTTCGTGAAGTGATCCCCTCCACATAATAGACATGGATATTTAACTTTTCTCTTCCCTTTATCGTTTTCATTGGTTGCTGGTTTCGGGTTCTCTTGTTGGTTTCCAAGTTTTTTGTTTTTTCCTTTACCTTTCTTTTTATTATTACCAGGTGTTTGCGTACTTTGAATAGAATTCACCTCGACAGAAACCTTGGGATTTTAAGGAGTAGCAGTAGAAGCATTGGGTTTCTTGGCAGGTTTCACTACTAACGAGGGTTGGATTAAACCAACAATCCCGTCAACAGGAGATTCTGCAGGTGGCTTAGTAGGATCAGTGCTAGGGCGAGGATCTTGAGGGATCAAGTCATACAGTGTTCCGGACTGGGAATACACCAAATCTAGGTATTGAGTGTGACTAATAGCCTTCTCTTCAATGAAAATACCTCCCATAGCCACATCTCAGGAAATAGGTGGCAAAAAAGACTTCGTAAACCAATCAACTAAGAGTTGGTCTGGGATAGGAGATTTAATGAGCCTTTTCCACCTTCTCTACTCATGGATGTGATCCGATATGTGTGTGGAGGTGTTTTGATGCATAGAAGTTAAAAGGTCTGTACCCATTTCATAATGAATGTGTAGTTGTAAGTGTGTGAGGAAGACAGTTTCCAATGCACTAAAATCCCCAAACGAATGTCATGGAAGTTCAATATACCACTTCACAGTTATACCGGTCAAAGTGTGCTAGAAGAGTCTCAATCGAATAGAATCGTCCATCAAGGAGTTGGACGAACACCATAAATGGAAAGTCATAAAGTGATTTTTGGGATCATCTCCCTGCTTACCATCGAATTTCGGGATGTCCGATGGAAAATTTACTAGAATTGTAGGCCATGAAGGATTGCGTTGGATGGGGTCATTAACCAACATGGACAAATCGGGTAAGTCCAAAGTTTCTAGGAAAGGTAACTGATGATTGGGTTCCACGTACTAGTAATAATGATAAGGCATATAACCACCAGTAGGGCCATAGGTTGACTAATATACAGGTTGTTGAAATGTCTGATGAGATGATGTACTTCCCGAAGATTGACGTGCAGGGTTAGGACTGCCAGAGCAACCAGGACCATTAGGAGGAGGGAATCCAAGACCTTCGGGAGCACTAGGACCACTAGGAATGCTAGGAGGAGGGCCAACAGAACCCCCAGGACCACCAGGAAGAGGGCCACCAGAACCCCCAGGACCACTAGGACCACCAGGAGGAGGGCCACCAAAACCCCCAAGGCCACCAAGACCACCAGGATCAAGGCCACCAAAATGTGGCCCTTCAGCACCACCAGCAATATGAATAGGTATTCCTCCCATCGCTAGTGCAACTCGTGATATACCACAAGGGTACGTCCATAGTAATCTCCCTGAATTTTTTTTTCGGTGTATTTCTCCACACAATATGACCAAAGGGTTTTTCTCAGATAGATAGGGTATCCTAGTGGGGTCTCTTGATATATGCAAGGTACATGGGAGCTCAAATCGGTAGTAGTGTTGTCTAATGCACAACCGTTCACAAGGGGCCTTCCGATATACAATCGAGTACATGAAGTACCTTTACATATACCTCAAGGGTACGTGAAAGGCAGTTCGATATACCGATGGTACGTGGAATAACTGTGTGATTCCCAGGTTGTAGTGTAGACAAGTAACGACATCTCCTACGTTTAACGATGCCTGAACACGTCTCTAACCCATCACTCAAATTTCTATACAATTTTTAGGCCTAAATCTACTGTTAATTTTAAAGTGGATGGTTAGGTGAATGCATGAGATTTTGACAGAAAAAGTAAAACCATGCAAAGATGAGATGCACATTCATTCAATTTACCATTCAGATTATGCCTAATTATAGGAAGGAGAGAGGTTCTTTTTATTTTCAATTTTTCTTTAAAACCAAAATTTTTCTCAAACAAATATTGAATCGAGAAACAAAACAAGCAACACACTCCAAACTAATTTTTTGAAAGCAATCAGATGGGATAGAGTCTCTTTTCCTAAAAGAAAAAAAGCCAACACTCAATATGCATATGCAATCTATTTTTTCAATTTTCCTCTAAAACATGGAAAGATCTAACTTAAACTATTGATATTTTTTTTTATGAGATTATTATGCAAAAGAGACAAAAGAACAAAGAAATCCTGAAAGCTTATGAAGCTAATCAGAGATCCAATGACTTAAGCTTGTTAAAAACAATGACCTAGTCTCAACAAAAAAAATTCTTTTTTTAAAGCATAAAAGAAGTCTCCCACTAACTCTATGGAAAAATGAAAACAAGGAAAATATCAAGCATCCTTTCTCTTGGTCTTTATCAATTAACGAAAAGAGACCTAACTGAAACAATACTTTCAATTAGTCTTTTCAAAATAAAAACAAACAAGCATGGAAGCAATGAATAATAAACAAACCTAACCTAATTGTTGGATTTTTCAACCAAACAAGCTCTTACCACCAAAAAATCCCAACCATGATCACTCATATTTATACAAACAAGCCTTGACAGTACAGGGCTGAAAGCAAAACCAAAATCTATTTTTGCAAAAAATAAAAAACAAGGCCTAAAACAGAGCCTACGTGGCACCGCACTAAAGGGGTTAGTTACAGAGTGGTTTTTGATGCAGCACCACTTCTTTCTTTCTTTACTCAGGCAGTGGCACCACCTATGGATAAATGCGCTCAGGCGGTGGCACCGCGTATTGCACACAGCACATGAGTGGATCCCTGTAAAAATACAGGACACAAGGAGAGCAAAAAATAAAAGTTAGAAGTTGTAAAAACACTATAAAAAATGATGGAGCAACAATAATATAGAGCATATAAAGTCAAGGTGGCTCAGATCTGAAAAAATTTGATGATTTCAAACCAAAAAATTCACTAATTCAAATGGTAGACCTGAATGAAAAGATTGAAGGCTGGAGCTTGGATTCGGACAAGTGTTTGAATATTGAGGAATATCAGATCAACTGAAGCTTGTAATCCCTAGCGGAGTTGCCAGATTTGTTATCAGGAATATTTCACCTTCTACGGATAGAAGTTGTTCCTCTGGTCTGAATGGTTCAGATATAGAACAAATGAGTCATGACTAGGTTAGAAGATTCTCCCTAGAAGCTATGGATTCCTGGAATAAGATCTTTGATGGAAGACTTGCAAAAACACATCAAACATACAACAACATCAAAGATACCAGAAAACTATCCATAGATTTATATCAGTGACTAAGGAATATGATAATATATATGTGAGCTCATAACACAATAGATATATGGGAAAGAAATTGGCTTTGCATTAATATATGAATGAAAGATATTACAACTGTTTTTCCTTAGTGTCAATGCACTCCTTCAAAATATTGGCATCTCATCCCCGATAGCTCCAACTTGCTCTTCTATGCTTTCTAATGGATTAGGATAGGATGTTAATTCAACAGCATAACTTTACTCTTTTCTTCCCCTCTCAACCATGGAGTATGAGCTTGGTTTTATAGGGCTCAAAGGGATAGGAATGGTTGAGAAATAGGTGGGTGAGGTGGCCATAAGATCCCCAAAGAATGGATGTCGAGCTTAACTGACCCAAGTGAGTAGGGATAAGGCTAGACATGAGGCTTTTATTCTAGAAGCTTTGTTAAACCCTCTCTTTTTCACTTTTTACCAAGGGCACTGCTTATACTCCTTTATGACAGAGCGGTGCAAGGTGAGAACCATGCCAAAGACAAAAGTTAAAGGCGATGGCACCTCCTGTCTTCCAAATGACTCAAGATGTGATGTATAAGGTACCGCTTATATGCTCAAGGGTAAGAGCGGTGCTGGAGTTTTGTATGTAATATTAACATCCAGAGAACTGTTTTCACTTCAATGTTTGGGATTGAGCGAAAATGGCGGTGTTAGAGATATTATCACATGCTGGTGACAGGATTTGGATATAACATATGGTCATCTCTATCTCCAGCACAAGCATAGTTAAATCCAAGTCTGTATCACGCACCTCGAAAATGGAAGATACTACTGGCTACATCCCACCACTGATGGGCCCTGTTAATGTAAAAACTACTCTAGGATTAAAAATGAGGGATACTAAACCAGTTAGAAAGGAAATACCAATCCCACCATTGGCTCAACAAGGGAAACACACCAACACCACAAAGAGGAAGGGAAGAGCAATAACACCTTCGGAGCCAACCCCACCAATAGAGGATTTTGAGACAAGGAATTTGCTGCCACCCTATGTCCCACCTTGACACAGAAATGCACCAGAAGCTGCGATCCCAAAGAATTGAAAGACTTCAATGATAGTACCACTAATACCCAATGGAGTGAAGGTAGTAAAAGATAATTTAACCAATGTGCAAAATCTGTATTACGGTGATCATGATACCAAGAATCAACCAAACTTGGACCTCAAAAATTATATGGACATTGTGCAGGACACACCAGAGGCCCCTCAATGATATTTTGCAAAGGAATAGGCTGTGCAACTAGAGAAATTCGGCATATTATCGATGATGTATATGCCACATTTTGGGCGTGGTACACAAATTAACACCTGTGTCAAGAAGTTGATTTTACTTTTCCATGAAGGGGTTCTATGGTTAGGAAAACCTATACATGTTAGGATATTTAGACACTTAGGAGTTAGTTAAGATCAACTTGTGTAATATATCCGTTAGGTAAAAGTGTGTTTCTTTAGTATGCATTATTATGCATTTGTAAATATTCTAATCCGACGGTCACGAAATGTTCTAGACATAGAGTGATCCAATAATTCAACTTCTGTTAGATCATACCTACCATTGATCCATGAATTAACACCCGATTGGTCTATGATATCTATTTAAAGAGCATAGAGGGTTCTTGGCTAGTTGATAGATTATGAGAAGCTCATGTAACTTTCTTTCTTTTGCATAATAAATTGCTCCAAGTAGCTATTTGGATGGGGCCATGGACTATTTCCTTCTCGAGGGTTTTAACCACGTGACAAATATCGGTGTGTTCATCTGTGATCTATTTGTATGAAGTAGTTTCTGAAGGTGTTCTGTCTTTTGGAAGTACCCTATGTACCCGAACATGGTATCAGAGCTTTTATGAAGAGCCGCTTTCAGTTTTGATCAAGATCTGGAACCGGTGTTGCTGAAACTTTGAAAGGATTTCTGGTTCTAGATTTTCTATGCATTTTTGGCCTGTGGAAACTGTTTCATTACATCTGAAGCACCGTTTCCATTGAGAAATAGTTTTCGTTTCATCGAAAATCGTTTCTTTTTGCTCCAGCAACACCCATTTCGGCAAATCTGAAGGTATAATGTTACAGTGACGGATTTGTTTTTTTAAATCTCTCATATTTTATCAGTTTATTATTAGATCTTTTATTTTTTAGTCTCGGACTGTTGTTTGCCTTGATTGCGTATGCTCTTTGCCGTGCACCTTGCGCGATCGTGGCGAATCAGAAACAGTAAGGGGAATTTTTTTTCTTGTCTTCTTGGCTACATATGCTCTTTGCCGTGCACCTTGTGCGATCACGAAAAATTAGAAACATCGAGAAAACTTGAAAATGTAGACTTTCCTTGTAAGCTAACCAAGATCTAACCCTATTGTGTGAAAAAAGTTTTTTTTTTTGTTTTTGTTTTTCGTTTTTTTTTTTGTGATTTGCAGGAAAAGAAATCAAGCACGAAAAACGAGAGAGAAGAGTAAAAAAAAAGAAGGCCCCTTCCTCTTTCCATACTTTTACGTACCTTTTAAACTTAACTCACTTGGTCCAAAGTTGCTTTACACCCTGATAAGTCTTGAGTTCAAGTCTTATCAAGCTACTTTTTAGTGTATGCAATTTCTATTTTCAAGTTAATTTATTGTAAAAGTACATCTCACATAAATAAAATAAAATAAAAGTGAGTCACTTAAATCTTTTAATTTATTGCCGCACTATTTAAAAGTCACATTATTGTAAAAGTGAGCATCGCTTATTCTACAAAAGTGATTCACTTCAAAGCAACTTTGTTGTAAAAGTGATTGTCAAAGGTTGATCTTGGGAAGAGGGGGCTTCTTTCTTTTTGTTGGTCAAGTTAACATCTGCCACGTCACTATTGGGGACATCTTCATCATTTTCTTTGATCAAGCATAACTTCATCATCCAGAATCAGTTTTAAGTGCCTTTTTTTTAAAACCGCATATTTTTTCGAGCTCTTTGCATCTAGATAGTTAGTTTCTATTTTTTTAGCCATTATTTTATAGTATGGCCACCCCTTGTGATATTATACTTACAAGTTCTAACTATTTCTCATGGAAATCTCGTATGGAGGATGTTCTGCGAAGTAGGGGACTTTTCAAGATAACCTCAGGGAAAGAAACATAACCCACTGATGATGATAAGAAAATTAAATGGGCGAATCGATGTGATGAAGCTCATGGATTGATTGGGATGTCAATCTCTACTAATTTGTGATTCCACATATCTAGAATTGATGAACCTAATCTCGCTTGGGAAAGGTTGGAATCTTTGTTTGGTAAACACAATGAAATTCGGGGTCATCAACTTGAGAATGAGTTGCTTTCCTTGAATCCAAATAATTTTTCATGCATTCAAGACTATTTATCTAAGTATAAAACTATTAGACTATTATGTGTCGAATGCAAGATTAAGAAACAAGACAAACAATGTATTTATCATATTCTTTCAAAACTTGGACTTGCATATTCTATTTTTGTATCTACATTATACTCCATGAAAGAATCCTTGACTGTAGCTAGCTATCAAGAGCCTAGCCTAGAATTATTTTGTGATTCCTTAATTAGAGAGCAAGATAAGCTCATTCATCTTGGAATAATTAACAATGTAGATACATCTGGGAAAGCCTTATTGTCCCAACAGAAAGAAAATTCCAAGCCTCTCAAGAAACAAAATTTTCGCAATCATAAGCCAAACAACAAGAGTCCCAAACCCTCTCAGTCAGCTCCTCCTTTAAAAAATGACAAAGGATCCAAGCAAAAAGAAAAGAATACTGAGCGTCATTGCAATTTTTGTGGGAAAGATAATCATGATGAATCTAAGTGTTTCAAGAAGATAAAAGCCTTGGAAGCAACAATGAAGAAGCACCACATCAGCATAGATTCGTCTTCATAATCTAACTCTCATGGACATGCACTTTGTGCTTCTGGTTACTCTTATACTGCATCTTCTTCTTCTACTTCAAATGAATGGCTTATTGATTCTAGAGGATCTTATCATATGGCTAAGGATCAAGCCATATTTTCTACTATGCATGAATGTAACACCAAATAAATAATTTTTGGTGATGATAGATCTCTAAGTGTTGTAGGATATGGAACAGTTCCAGTAGAAAATGGTCATTTCAGTGATGTACTATGTGTTCCAAAAATTTCCTGCAATTTGTTATCAGTCTATCAAATTACTCATTTAGGTGAAGGTAAAACTGTGACTTTTACACCTCACCAAGTTGTAATCAAGGATTTTAAAAATCCTCAAAATATCCTTGCTACTGGAACTGTTGATGATATTACTAGGTTGTACAAATTTAACAACTTTGGGTCATCACCTTTTCCTTCAGTTTTTGTTGCTCATAGTGATAACTTGAGCAAACTTTGGCATGAGTGATTTGGTCACTTAAATTATCGCTCATTGCAACAACTATGTAAAGACAATATGGTGAATGGTCTTCCATTGGTATCTTGCAAGGATGGTGTTTGTTCCATTTGTGTACTCGGAAAACATCATCGGGACAGTTTTGACAAACGTGCCTCTTGGCACACCTCGATTCCCTTGGAGCTTGTGCATAGTGACTTGTATGGTCCTCTTCCATATGCTTCCTTTTCTGGTTTCAAATATTTTTTTACTTTCATTGATGACTACTCCATACGCACTTGGGTTTACTTCCTAAAACTTAAGAGCGAATTATTTAACATGTTCTTGGCCTACAAGGCCCTTGTTGAAAAACAATCTGGTCATCAAATTATTAAGTTAAGATCTGACAATGGAGGAGAATATGTTAACAACAAGTTCACTAATTTTTGCACTGAACAAGGAATCCAACAACAACACACTATTCCATATACACCACAACAAAATGGTGTAGCTGAACGGAAGAACTGCACTTTAAAAGAAATGGCTAATTGTATGATCCAATGTAAGAGACTAAGTCTTCAATATTGGGCTGAGGCCATGAATTGTACAAATTACATAGTTAATCGCACACCCACTAAAGTTTTACAGGGCATAACACCGGAAGAAGCATGGAGTAAAATTAAACTAGATATAAGTCACTTTCGTGTGTTTGGTTGTGAAGCATGGGCTCACATTTCAGATGAAAAACGGAAAGCATTGCAGCCTAAAAGTGAAAAGTGCATATTTGTTGGATATTCTGAAGATGTAAAAGGTTATAGACTTCTTCAGCCCCATTCACATGATATAATCATTAGAAGAGATGTTAAATTTGATGAAAATCTCTTGGCCTGCGAGCCTAACTTTGCGGGTGTGCCATCTTTGGCCTGCGAGCCTGATTCGGTGATTGTGCCTTCTTCTTCTTCCTCTTCCAGCTTCCTTGACATGTTTCCAGCTCCAGTTTTTTGTGATGACAGTGAGGATGAAAATCCACCTCTTCCTGCTCATGTTCCTCTAATTGTGCCAACACCAATACTTCCTCGATGGGTCCGTTCAACATGTGAAGCAGCCGGTGATCTTACTGGTGATCCTAGAGATCAACGTGGAACATGTTCTTAGTTTCAGTGAGCCTCTTCTCTTTTGGGTCAAGTTTTCGAGAATCTTGACCCAAAAACTTTTGCAGAAGCTTCAGGAAATCCAGATTGGGATGCAGCTATGGATGAAGAATATCGTTCCTTAATGGCGAACGATACTTGGGATCTTGTTCCTCTTCCAAAAGGAAGAAAACTTGTCAGATGTAAATGGGTCTACATAACTAAGTATGCATCAGATGGAAGTGTTGAAAGACTTAAGGCAAGGTTAGTTGCCAAAGGTTTTTCCCAAGTTGAAGGGATTGACTACAATGAAACCTTTTCCCCTGTAGCAAAAATGAACTCCATCCGCCTTGTTCTTTCCCTTGCAGCCTTACATAACTGGGAAGTCCATCAAATGGATGTCAAGTTTTCCTTCTTACATGGTGATTTACATGAGGAAATTTACATGGAACAACCTCCTCGATATGTCCAGAATAAATCTAGCCTTGTTTGTCTCCTTAAGAAATCCTTATATGGCTTTAAGTAAGCTCCTAGAGCTTGGTATGCCAAAATGGATAGCTTTCTCCTTGACACTGGTTTTTCTAGATTCCGTTCTGATCCCAATGTCTATACCAAGAAAGTAGGAAACCATCTCATCATACTTGTTCTTTATGTTTATGATCTTATCCTTACTGGTAGTGACCCTAAACTTATAACCCATGTGAAATCCAGTCTTAAGCAAAATTTTGAAATGTCAGACTTAGGACATTTGCATTATTTTCTTGGTCTCCAAGTCTTGTAAACCAAAGAGGGAATCTTTCTCTCCCAGTCTAAGTAAGCTTGTGACGTTCTTCGTCGCTTCCACATGGAAGATTGTAAACCAGCCCCTTCTCCATTCTAGTCTGGAGTCAAACTTTTTGCCACTTGTACTTCCCCTGCAGTAGATGCCACCTTGTATCATCAGCTTGTTGGTAGTCTTTTATATTTGAATCATTCCCATCCTGACCTTTCCTTTATCGTTGGTCGTGTTTCCCATTATATGCGAACTCCTCATGAAAGTCACTATAAAGCAGCAAAAAGAATACTTCTATATATTCGAGGTACAATTCAGTTTGGGATTCATTACAGTACAGGGGGGAAACCTTTGTTGGTTGGTTTCATTGATTCAGATTGGGCTGGCAATCCTGATGATCGAAAGTCTACTGCAGGTTATGTTTTCAGTTTGGGATCTAGACTTATCACTTGGGCTTGTAAGAAACAACAAGCACTTGCTCTTTATTCAGCAGAAGCAGAATATCAAGCCGCAGTTAATGCCAGTCAGGAAGCTTTATGGCTTCGACAAATACTTTCAGATTTTGGATTCGAGCAGCAGCAGCCTAATCCACTTTGGTGTGACAATCAAAGTGCCATCAAGATTACCAAATATCCAGTTCTACATCAGCACAACAGACACATTGAGATACACATGCACTTCATCAGAAATCTTGTTCATGATAATGTTATTGAATTTCTCTATTGCTCTACAAATGATCAAGTTGCAGACATCTTCACAAAGTCTCTTATAGAAGCAAAGTTTTCTAAACTTCGGTCTATGTTAGGAGTTCAGGAATGTGTCCTTAAGGGGGCATAGGCTATAATGCCTCCTTCCTTCTCCTAATAGTGTCACTTTTGTAAATCCTTCAATCCTATCCCAAGTTGTTCTTAAGGGGGGATGTTAGGATATTTAGACACTTAGGAGTTAGTTAAGATCAAATTGTGTAATAGGTAAAAGTGTGTTTCTTTAGTATGCATTAGTATGAATTTGTAAATATTCTAATCCGACGGTCACGAAATGTTCTAGACATAGAGTGATCCGATGGTTCAACTTCTCTTAGATCATACCTACCATTGATCCGTGGCTTAACACCCGATTGGTCTATGATCTCTATTTAAAGAGCATAGAGGGTCCTTGGTTAGTTGATCGATTATGAGAAGCTCATGTAACTTTATTTATTTTGCATAATAAATTGCTCCAAGTAGCTATTTGGCTGGGGCTGTGGACTGTTTCCCTCTCAAGGGTTATAATCACGTGACAAACATCGGTGTGTTGATCTGTGATCTATTTGTGTGAAGCATTTTTTGAAGGTGTTCGGTCTTTTGGGAGTACCCTATGTACCCGAACAATACCTGTGGATGTTAATCACATCGCCGCCATCACAGGCCTGCCGGCTATTGTAATGGACCCAGCATTAGTGCTAAAAAGGGATTAACATACTGCCATAGCTAGGTGGATGAAGAAAAAGTGTGGAGTACAGAGAAGTAAAATAGGGTTTTTGATTCGTACCATTAACAACCCCACTGTTAGCTTTGATACCAAGGTATTAGCCTCTAAGATACTCCACAAAATGCACCTATACTAGTGTACAACAGGAACAATTGCACTCGTGGAGCTCTGCATGGTAGGAACTCAGATCAGCTAGTGTCAATTATTATTGAATAAGCTTGTATAAGATGCCACTGATGCACATGAAAGGGTTTGGGAATTTCACTACTCATGGTTGTTGCTTCTAATTTCATTCATCGCATGGTATGAACCACAAGACTATCAAGGGGTCGACCTTCCAGTTCCTTTTGAAGGAGCAAAGTATCAAAACCTCAGGTACGAGAAGGACCAAAATGAAGGAAAGTAGGAGAGAAATATCAAATTCTTTATGCATGTGGAGGATACGACACCAAGTAAAGAACATGTACAGGTTAGATATCTCCACTATACAACAATTTCACTCCATTGTTAAGTTTGAAGCTGGACAACATCATATTTACATGCAGCCACACCAGCATCTGCAACATCAAAAGATACAAACCAAGTTTATCATGACCAAGGAAGAGATCCAGGAAATTATTAATCGATGGCCGAAGGAATGGTGTGTTCTAGTATCCAAAGAAAAAATTCAACAGCAGGAGAAATAATTACAAGAAGAGGAGGATAACGAAGAAGAAGAGCACCTGGAGGATTTACACTATGACAAAAGTCACACCCCCTCAATAAAAACAGACCCAGAATCATAACATGAAGAGGGGAACCTTAGGAAGAACATGTACAACCAATAAGAAAGAATAAGATGATGAAGGCCAACCGAAATGCAAATACTATTAGCTTGGATAGGGATGATGTGCAACTAATGGATGAGGCAATATTTAAAGCAGCACAAATGAGTTTCAAGTCCATCAAAGAATGACAAGAAGAAATTTTAGGTATAGTCACTAATCGCCTTAAAGTTTTGTGTAAAACAATTGAAGAAGTAAAAATTGTTGTCGATTGTCCAAGTGCAAAAGTTGAGTCACATACCCCATCAGAAACATACAAAAGGGAGCAAGTTGTGCCCTTTATTCCAGTCTCACCAATAATCGTACAAGTACTAAAATTGTTTTTAAGTTTGATAGGCCGTACCCTAATCTTGTTTATAAGGATACTGATCAAATTATTCTAGAATTTTCATCTATGCACATGAATGAAGTGTATACAGTCCAAATTGTTGTCAATGCAGAGATAAAATTGCGTGAGCGTCACCTGTTAACAAAGGTAAAGTTTGCACAACAAGACATTAAGAAACTGAAACTGGAAATTCAGCCAACTGAACACTAGAAAATGGAGTCGGAAGCAAGCTGTCGGAAAATCAGTGAAGCAGTAGCCCTGGCCTACAAGAATTTTGAAGAAGAAGGCATAATAGAAGAGACAACACCAAATGCCAAAATAACATAGTTAGTTGAGATAGAAGCTGACCTTAAGAAGAAAGTGATAGAGTTAGAAGAGAAACAAATTCCCAGCACACCACCTGAAGTGCTATAAAGAAGACACAACACAACCACTTAGGATGCAAAAAGAATAGAGGAAGCAGAGAAAACATGTGCTAAGGCTATAAACCAAGTCTCCCAGACTAGGGAAGCCCTGATGGATGATGAGAAATCATAGAATATTTCAAGTGAGCTCACTGCGTTTGAAGAAAATATCACATAGATAAGAAATGAGATGAAGCAACTAACCTTGGAGAAGAAAAAAGGTCAAGACAACATAAGCAGCACGCACATCAGCAACAACACGAGGAAAAGGTAGAGGAATTTCAAGCAAAATAAGAGAAAGTCACAAGAATAATTCAACATGTGCACCTAAAGGTATGCAAGGTAGCAGACTATATAGAAAGATTCATGTCAAAACACATCAGTTTCGACATGGTGGAGCACATGCAGAAAACAAAAGAATAAGTGGGCACAGATACAGAGAAGTTGGTGAAAATCGTGGAGTATTTTAAGAACAAAATCAATGTAAGTCAATTTATGGAGCACTAGTTCATGTGTCTAGGGATGAGCCACAAGTGATTGTTTGGGGCCTATTGGGCCTCAAGATAGAAGGGTAGAATTCATGTAGAATTATGCCCAAGTATGGAAGAAGAGCGTAAAGGAGAAGAGGAAGGAGCTATGACAAAGGAAGCAACATTAGAAGAAAGGGAAGAATGTTGCGATAGAAAAAGGGAAGAGAAGAAGAAGAAGAAGAGAAGGCGCGAGACGAGGAATTTGCACTAGATAAGTAAGTTGCAACGGAAGGACATAAAAATATATGGGATGACATGAAAGAATATTGGCAGAAGCAGGCGTGCAGATAATGTAACGACTGAAAGTGACAATAAGGAATAATGTTGAGAAAGAGACAGTCCTTAACGATCATGGGTATGAGCTCGGTTGGACCTAGAGGAATCCATACGCTTGAAGAAATCTATGTAAGTCAGGACAATAGTGCCTTTCATTATGTGTTACTAGAACAGGAAAGATAACATGTTGGTTGGATATAGTAAGTTGGCTGAGAAAGTGACTAAAAAGGAGTCTGTAATGAGTTAGTTAGAGTATGTATTGAGTCGATACTAAGAATGTAACAAGAATGTATGGGATATGTATCGAGTCTGTAATGAGGATATGAAAGAAGGAACCCCAGCTGTAGTTGGGTTAGACACTAGATTCTAGACAATTATACAATTAGACATATAGCCAGCTTGATAGATGTTAAGCTGAACTAAGCTGGAAGTAACGGGTTTTGGTAGAGGAACTCTGTATCCCTGAGTGCATTAGAGTAGAGAGTCTACAGCTGAGTGCACAGACAATTCAAAAAGGTTGAGCCGATCCAGGCTATGTGTGGATCACTAGTAGGAGTATATTATAAAGAGAATAAGAAAGAGTATCAAAGTGCATGAGAGGGGGGAAAAGTCTGTAAAGAGAGAAGAGAATATCTAGAACAGAATTTGTAGCTTTGTGTGCAGAAAAAAAGGTGCATCTATTTCTGCATTCCAAATGAGGAGCACCTTGGGGTTTTTTCCTGGATGGGTTTCCACGTTATGTGTTGCGTATATGCGTGGATGATTGAAGTAGCCTAGATAGATGTGTGAATGTTGTGTTGAATGACTGGTTGAGTATTATGTTGTAAATGGATAAATGTATGACTATCGCATTATGTTAATGAATATGTTTATGGTGTTTGTTAATTGTTTGTTTACATGAATCACATATATAAGGGTTGTATCATAACTTGGCATTGAAGTAATATGGAAACCAATAACTCACCATCCCTGTTAGAATAATCAACCTATAGTTACCTACCTTAGGCATTAATTAAATCATTTTTGTCTTATTACCTAGCTTCCTAGATTCCGCTCTATGCTAGTTTCCTTCTCCATGTCCTAGAAGTCAACACATGCAAAAAATGAGTCATGGAGTGCTTGGGAAACTTCCTGAAAACCCATTTTAGCATATCTACTTTATTCCAGATCCTCCAAAGTGCATATCTACTTTTTCTGAAAGGCTGCCTGTTTTATTGAGAATTAAGGCAAAAGGAAAAGCTAGACTAGGTGTAGTTGACTTGTTTTTTTCCCACATCATCATCCCTCCTTATCTCCTAATAAAATAATGTATGAGTTGTCTTTCCATCCCTCATTAGCTTTCCTACTTAACTTAGCCAATTTGTGAGCATCTTGGTGGATTTGGAAACTTCTTTATGCACATATGGGGTATTTGACTAGATTTAGTAAGCCTACTTTTTTACCTTTTTGAATGGAATCCTTATGCATTCGAATCTCTCATGTAATTATATATTGCACCAGCCTATTACTTCACAAGGTTGGCTATTGTACACTTACTCAATACATATTAGTGTTATGCTCCAATTTCAGTCTCCTTTGGTGTTAATTTTGCATGTTTGATTAGTAATTTTGTGAGTGTAATTGTTCCATCTCTTGGGTTCAATTTCCACACGGTATCAGATCCTTTGTAGATCAATTTATCTCCTTCCATATTGCTATTGCAGGTTCAACATCTTGACTGGGAGCATATCCTGCTGACTGAAGGGAACCGTTTCTGAGGTATGGACCAATCTCAGAAGATCATCTTGACTCCATTCAATTTATTTGAGTGTAAATTTGATATGGAGATACTGTTGAGAGTGAAGGGTGTCTACAGGGTGACTATGGAAACTGAGGTAGATCCCAATGCAGATGTAGAGAAAATCAAATGGCACAACAAGAGGGATGAGGCCTATGGTCTTTTGTGTCTAAGCATTTCAAGAGACCTCCTCTTCCATCTTGATGGATTGACATCACCTAATGAAGTGTGGGAGAAGCTTTTAGATATTTTTGTTAATATAGATGAGATGAGAGGACATCAAATTGAGAATGAGCTGATCTCCTTGAGTCCCAGTAGCTTCGAATCCTTGCAACTCTATTTTTCCAAGTTTAAAGCCCTTGTTTTGCAACTAAAACAGTGTGGGATCGAAAAGAAGGAAGAGAAACTAGTTTTGGCCATACTCTCTAATATCGGCCCTAACTATTCAGTGTTTGTTTCAACCTTCCATGCCACCAATTTGAAAGCTCGAGCCTGGAATATGCCTAAGCTTGCAGATTTCATGGAATCCCTTACACAGGAAGAAGATAAGTTGGTGATGATGGGCACCATCAAACCTTCCAAAGACCAAGCTTTGGTTACTAGAGATTCAAGGGTGGATTCAAAAAGAAAGAAAAAATATAAAAATCCACCTAAGCAAAAGAGAGACAAGAACAAGTCTCAAGAGGATCCCCAAGGTTCCAAGAAGAACTCCCAGAAGAAGAAGAACAAAGGAGAAATGAGCAAGTGCACATACTGTAGTAAGGGCTATGATCCTGAGAGCTCTTGTATGAAGAATCAAATTGACATGTTGACCCAACTCCTGGAGAAGAATAACATCTCCCTTCCTGATTGCTCAAAGAAGAGGGAAGGAGGATCAAATTCAAAGGACAGAGAGAGAGTACATGCCTTGGTTGCTGGCACATCAAGCTCGCGTAGCTTCATCATAGAGTCTGGAGCTTCTAGACATATGGTTTCAACAAAAGATGAATTCTCCTCTCTTGACATGTCGAAAGGTCCACCAATAGTTTTCATAGATGACTCTCTCACTGACAGTTTGGGGAAGGGAAGGATTGATCTTGACCATGGTAAGCTCAATAATGTGTTGTATGTTCCAGGTCTTGCCTCTGATCTCTTATCAGTGTATCAGATGAATCACATTGGGTCTAGAAAGAAGGTCATCTTCTCCCTTGATGATGTTGAATCACTGAGATTTCGAATGGTAAAGTCATAGCAAAAGGTGTTGTTGATCACACTTCGAAGGTATACATGTTTTCCCACTTTGTACCCTACTCAAACCCCTCTGCTCTTCTGATTCATGCTAATGAGGCAAGTAAGCTTTGGCATGAAATATTTGGCCATCTTAACTACAAGTATCTTTCTGATTTGAGTGAAAAATATATGGTCATAGGGTTACTAAAGATCAAGTTTTCCAAGAGAGTATGTCAAGGTTGTATCCTAGGAAAACACCCAGAGCACAAATATGTGAGAGCTAGTCATGAGAGTCAGGATTATACGTTATTGTAAATATTAGGAATATGAAGAGACTCTTGGATGTGTGATCCCAAGGGTCATCGTAGATGTATAAATAAAGGCATTCTATGGAGAAATAATAAGAATTCGAGAGTTATTTCACCTAACAGTGGTATCAGAGCTCCATAACTCCTGCCTGCATGCCTGCCAGTCTGCCTGCCATAACTCCTGGCTACATTTTAGTCCTGGCAGTTTTCCTGCTAGACCTCCATTCTAACCTTTGTCATATTTCAAGCTGCCTGCCCATCACCATTTTGCCATATGCATTCTCATGCATGGTCCAATATCGGTTGAGGAAAGTTTGAGAGTTCTGTTGAGTGTATTCTTTACCATGTTGTGCATTGAGGTATAGAACGATATTATTAACCCTAATCCTTTCACGCCGAAGTTTTGTGTTGTGGCCTTCTTTTGTGTTTATCATCTGATAGAGTCTTCTCCATCAAAGAATACATTTCTCTTCACCTATGGAGAAACAATAGAGCCACTACATTTATACACCTGAGAGCTACATCTTCCACCATTCCTCCAACTCGATGCATAGTCCACATAATGTTTTTTTTCAGTTCATTATCTCATTATGCATTTGCAATGTTGAGGGATCCTCCACCTGCAATTGTGAACTACGTCGGGTCTATGTTCAACCTTGGAGGGCCGTGAGCCAACCCATTTTCTAAATCTGCGACGATTGAAGAGATCGCGGCTGCGATTTCTGGAATAGATGCGTTCTCGCTGCATGATATGAATCAAATGGTTGTTGTGACCTCTGTGTTGAAGATGGAATCCGTGATATGCTGATTCATTGAATACTGGTGATATATTTTTGGAGGAATATTCACGCCATTACCAATTTCATGAAGACCGTGAAGACTGCGTTGACATTGTCTACGTTAAGGACTAAAGTGTTGAAGCTTAGAGTTGAGGATTGACCTCCTCATTCGCTTACTGTTGCAAGCTATCTTGTTTTGTCAGTGTTGGAGTCTCATTGCCATGACCACAAGACTTCTTACCAGTTCAAATAGATTGTGAAGTGTGCTGTTGAAGGCTGTGTTCTATCTTGTTGACAAGAAGGCTGCATTCTAATCTCTTGAAGAAAGCCTGCTTTTCTTTGACCTGCGACCTGCTCCTTTGCATTGGTGAGATATTGTTTTCTACTAGTTTGAAAGCCATTGAAAGCATATTTAAAGTTGGTATTGTAGGCTTGAGAGGATTAATTTTGTATTTCAAAGTTTGTATGACAATAGCAGAGACATTGACATTGTTGTAAAGCTTGAGGAAGGTGGCAGAGACTTAGACCTGCACCTTTACTCTTCTTCTTTTTCTCCTATTGTTTTAGTTGCAAGATTTAATCATAGAAGATGCAATCTATAGCATCTATAGTTGGTGCCACTCTCACTGGCAAAGACACTTATCCAGAATGGTGGAGGAAGATCAAATCTGCCTTCATCTACAATGACCTTTGGGACGGTATTTGCGAAGGCACCACAATAGAGATAGAAGCTGGAGGTCCCATAACCGGAGACCCAGGACCTCCAGAATCCGAGAAAGAGAAGGCCATTTGGAAAACAAAAGACAAGAAAGATTTAGTGGTAATCACTGCCACAGTCAGTGAAGAGGTGAGCCAACACATATTGCCTGCAAAGTCATGTTTTGAAGCACTAAAAATGTTAAAATATCTGTATGATTCACACTCTGAAATGGAATTTATTCAACTAATGCTAAAACTATTCAGTTTAGAAGTAAAAGACAATGATCCCATGTTACTTTCCTCTGAAATCAAAGCTATCATGCACAAGATTCAAGCCTCTGGTATGAAACCAGATCTTCCCCTTGCAGCATTTGTAAAATCTCTGTATCCTTCTCACTCCAACTATCTTGAGTCATTGCAAGTAAGTGACAAGTTCAAATCACTGACATTTGACACCCTGGTAGAGAAGATAGCTGACAGAGAGAAAGATTTTGGTAAGAATACAACCGATAATTCTGGAGAATCACTTTGCTTTGCTCAAAAACCAAAGAACCACGCCAAAGACCAATCCAAAGATCATCCCAAAGGAGAAAGCAGCAAGAGAGGCAGAGGAAGAACAAACTTCAGAGGTAGAGGAGGCAGAAACAACTCCAGCAAAAGATCAGATTTGAAGTGCAAGCATTGTGGAAAGATTGGACACATAGTAGATCAGTGCTGGGCTTCATGGGACTCCATCAAAGACAGACATAACTAGAAGAAAGATGACAATAAGAACCAAGATGCTAGTAAATATTCAGATTCTGCTCATTGTATTGTTGCACATTGTAATCTTGGTATTAATGAAATGACTTCACTTTCATCTTACATAAATTGTTGGCTACTTGATACTGGTGCAACATCACACATGACTTTTAGAAAAGACTGTTTTGAAGAACTTAATGAAACAATAAATGGCATAGTTTACTTTGCAGATAAGTCAAGTCTTAAACCAAAGGGAATGGGCACCATTTGGCTGAAGATGTCTGGATTACCTGATTTCTTGTTGAAGAATGTTCTTTATCTTCCAGAGTTGCAGAGAATCCTGCTGTCCTTGGTGTAGATTCGACAGCAAGGCCATTCCATCCACATGTTTGATGGAATCATAGAAATAAGAAAGTCCTCTGACAACCAAGTCATCATGA
The DNA here is from genome assembly GCA_001517045.1 of Pseudotsuga menziesii. Classification (NCBI taxonomy): domain Eukaryota; kingdom Viridiplantae; phylum Streptophyta; class Pinopsida; order Pinales; family Pinaceae; genus Pseudotsuga; species Pseudotsuga menziesii. The sequence goes on along the minus strand of LPNX010900223.1, from coordinate 21,732 downwards.
CTGGATACGAAGATGGGAAGCTGCTGAAGCTAAAGAGTTCATCTGCAAGGGTTCAGAACTATGCCTGCCTCTCTCAGCATGGAGAAGGTAATTTGTCATCAAGTTTATTGTGGCATGCAATATTTGGTCATCTAAATTATAACAGTCTTCGTTTGTTGAGAAT
>LPNX010900223.1:0-20285 GCA_001517045.1 Pseudotsuga menziesii | reverse complement strand
ACCAGATATTTCTTATGTTGTTGGCATACTTTCAAGGTTCATGCATAAACCTTGTGAAGGACACTGGTCAGCTGCAAAAAGAGTTCTAAGATACTTGAATGGGAATCAAGACGTTGGACTCAAGTACTCTAAGGTGGATGACTTCAAACTTATTGGGTACTCAGACTCAGATTTTGATGGCGATAAGGAGACAGGAGTATCAACTTCTGGATACACTATGAGTCTTGGATCAGCAGTTGTCTCATGGAGATCACGCAAACAATCAATTCTGGTAGATTCAACAACAGAAGCAGAATATGTGGCTGCAGCTGAAGCAACGAAAGAAATAGTATGGCTCAGGAAGATACTTGAAGATTTGCAAGAAAAACAAGAGAACTCCACTCCATTATTGATCGACAATACTTCTGCAATCAAGATGGCTAAGAATCCCATATTCCATGATCGAACCAAACACATCAACACAAAGTATCATTTGATTCGACATCATGTAGAGGCCAAGATAGTCCATCTTCGACATTGTTCCACAAATGATCAAGTTGTAGACATCTTCACCAAAGCGCTTGGACGAGAAAATTTTGAAAGATTCAGAAACATGCTGGGACTTACTAACACCCCTTCAGATTAAGGGGGGGATTGTTGGAATATAATCCGTCAGGATTATACGTTATTGTAAATATTAGGAATATGAAGAGACTCTCGTATGTGTGATCCCAAGAGTCATTGTATATGTATAAATAAAGGCATTCTATGGAGAAATAATAAGAATTCGGGAGTTATTTCACCTGACAATATTGACCATGGTAAGCTCAATAATGTGTTGTATGTTCCAGGTCTTGCCTCTAATCTCTTATCAGTGTATCAGATGAATCATATTGGGTCTGCAAAGAAGGTCATCTTCTCCCCTGATGATGTTGAATCACTGATATTTTGAATGGTAAAGTCATAGCAAAAGGTGTTGTTGATCACACTTCAAAGGTATACATGTTTTACCACTTTGTACCCTACTCAAACCCCTCTACTCTTCTGATTCATGATAATGAGGTAAGTAAGCTTTGGCATGAAATATTTGGCCATCTTAAATACAAGTATATTTCTGATTTGAGTGAAAAATATATGGTCATAGGGTTACTAAAGATCAAATTTTCCAAGAGAGTATGTCAAGGTTGTATCCTAGGAAAACACCCAGAGCACAAATATGAGAGAGCTAGTCATGAGAGAACCTTTGCACCTCTCGAGTTGATCCACAGTGACATTGCTGGTCCATTTCCTCATATGTCCATGAGTCAAGCCAAATATACATTGAGCTTCATAGATGACTTTTCCAGGTATTGTTGGGTTCACTTTTTAAAGCATAAGTCTGAATTTTTTGACCTCTTCAAAGTCTTTAAAGCCTTGGTTGAAAACCAGTCTGGGAGGAAACTCAAGATCCTCAGATCTGAAAATGGTGGTGAGTATGTCAAATCTGAGTTCATTCAGTATTGTAAAGATGCAGGTATCCAGATGCAGCATTTGATCCCTTACACATGAAAGAAAAATGGTGTTGCTAAGAGAAAGAACAGGTCACTGAAGGAGACGACAACCTGCATAATGGAGGCTAAGACTTTGCCACCAAAGTTTTTGGCTGAGGCTATAAAATATGCATCCTACATACAGAATAGGGTGCCTCATAATCATCTTGATGGTATGACTCCTTTCGAAGCTTGGAGTGGGCAAAAGCCAGATGTGACCCATTTCAGAAATTTTGGCTCAAAGGCTTGGGCTGGAATTCCAACTGAAAAGAGAAAGGCTTTGCAGCCCCAAAGCCAAGAGTGCCTATTTGTTGGGTATTCTGAAGATTCAAAAGATTACAAGGTGATCAAATTAAGCACTAACAATTATTTCATTGAAAGAAGTGTTGAGTTCCAAGAAGAGCCTTTAGTAGCAGTTGAAGTTGGAGAGTCTTCTTCACCACCATATCCATTTATTTTAAGTGGAGAGACTAATGAGTTTGCTGATTCTGATATGTATGATAATGATGATTTGATTGCAGATCCTTACAGTCCTACAAGACCAAAATGGGAAACAAAGACAACTCATGCAACTAGGGAACTAGCTGGAAATCCTAGTGACACTAGGAGGACTAGATCTCAGTTTGAGAGTGCCCTTTGTGTGAAAGATCCTTTATTTGATGAGAAGTGCTATCTGATGGTTGAATCAGATCCATAGACATATGAATATGTAGCACATGATCCAATATGGAAAAAATCCATGAAAGAAGAATTCAACTCACTCCAGAAGAACAACACTTGGAAACTGGTTGATCTTCCCCCAGGGAGGAAGCTAGTTCAATGTAAGTGGGTTTCCAAGACTAAGTTTGCTGCTGATGGTTCACCTTTGAAATATAAGGCAATATTGGTAGCCAAGGGCTACTCACAAGTACATGGTATTGACTACAATGAAACCTTTTCACCAGTGGAAAACAGGGACTCCATAAGGCTAGCTTTAGCCATTACAGCTTTGAAGCAGTGGGAGGTACATCACATGGATGCGAAGTGTGATTTCCTAAATGGAGATCTCACTGAAGCTATTTAAATGTAGAAACCTGAAGGGTTTGTTTCTAATCCATATTTAGTGTGCAGGTTAAAGAAGTCATTATATGGGCTCAAGCAAGCCCCTAGGGCTTGGTATGCCAAGATTGATGGCTTTCTGCTGTCATTGAGTTTTGTTCGATGAAAGTCTGATCCTAATGTCTATTTGAATCTGATTCATGGTTCTTTGATGAATATTTTCTTGTATGTGGATGAACTTTTTATTATAGAAAGTTCAAAGAAAGATATTGCCTCCTTGAAGGATGCAATGAACCATGCATTTTCTATGACAGATTGGGGATTGTTGAGCCAATTATTGGGTCTTGAAATTGCTCAATCCCAACATGGAATCAAAGTACATCAGTCCAAGTATGCCTTAGATTTGCCGAACAAGTTCAACATGAAATATTGCAAGCCAAGCAAGACTCCCTTCCTTTCAGGAGTTAAGCTTGAAGAAGCAGGTTCTTATCCTATGGTAAATAATACATTGTATAGGCAGTTGATTGGGTGTTTTCTTTAGCTTACACAAACTTGACCTGATATATTTTATGCAGCTAGTGTGGCTTCAATATACATGGATCATCCTCATGATATCCATTGGAGAGCAGCCAAAAGGATCATAAACTTTGTTCAAGGAACAAGAACTCATGGGATCTTCTACAAAGCAAAATCTGATCTTGAGTTGATTGGGTTTACTAACAGTGATTGGGCAGGTGACAAAAAAAATTGTTAGCTAGAATATTTCACCTCCTACGGACAGCAAGGTGTTCCACTGGTATGAATGGTTCAGACCCAGAACAAATAGAGGACGGAGGTAGAAGACTCTCCCTAGACGCTGTAGATATCCCGAATACAAGGATTTGACAGTTCACATGTGTACCTGCAAAAAAACTCAACATGAAATGAATCGAAGAAACCAAAATATGATCTACTAATATATGCTAGTGACTAAGGAACCTAGCGACATATATATGCTAAATCACAACAACAACATCATATGTGGGACAGAAATCAACTTGCATTAGAAATATGAAGAAGTTTACAACCAAGCCTTAGTGTTGACATGCATCTCCATGAAACCAGCTCTTTATCCCCAAAATATTCGACTCTAGCTCTCTATGCTCTCTCCAAAGGATCTTGGGCCAAGAATCAATCCAACAGCAGAAAAATACCTTCAATGTTCTCCCTCAACCATGGCTTTGAGCTCATATTTATAAGGCTTTAATGGATAGAGATGGTTGAGAAATTAGTGGGTGAGGTGGCCTCTAAGATCCTAGGATGAAGGATCTCGAGCTCAACCAACCCATAACAGTAGGGATAAGGAAGTACATGAGGCTTATCATCTAGAATCCTCGAGAAACTTCTCTTTTTCCCTTTTTACCTAGGGTACCGCACTTCTCCTTCTATGATAGAGAAGTTCTGGTAATAACTGCCTATGGACCAAGGGAAATGGGCGGTGGCACCGCTTGTGGACAACCTATGAAATGCGGTACGAGCAGGGGTACCGCTCCTAGATAAAGGGGAATGCATAGTGCTAGGAATTTGTATGACAGATTGATGAAAAACCATTTAGTTTCCACTCTAGGAGCTGGGATTCAAGGCATGTAGGTATGTCAAATGTCTTATCACATGATGGTGATAGGATTTTGGTATAACAGGATGCCCCCCAAAGCATGAGTCTTAGAGTGATACGATAAACGAGAGCTTTGAGGACAAGTCGTCGTCAGGAGATGAAAATGTCGGCTCGATCGGAGTATGCAGTCAAGTAGGCATCTGTAGTACATCAGTATGTTGACTCATAGACACAAGTAACCAAACTCATAGCTGCAGACCGATACAAGGTAGATCCATGAGTGGAATAAACAAGCATGGCTACTAGAATACAGTGTAGATCCACGTGATAGAGGACTCAAACTTAGACATAGCTACCAGACATACAACGTAGATCTATGTCATACAGACACAAATTTGAGCATAGCCACGACCATACAAATGTGGATCCATGCTAGATATACAAAACTCCATCGCAACCTAGGGAAAAAGCAATGAGCGCTTTTAAACAAATGCCCAGGGTCTTCGTCTCGTCTTCCACAAAGTATGATTCTATCCATGTGATTACAATGATCTGAAGTTGAACATGGTAGAAACCACTTGATTACCAGCCAATGATGTGAACCATTAACAAGTGCGAGGGAGATCACCATTAATGTCAATGATTCCCAAGGTACCCTAGTACAATCTATTGAGTGCGAATAGATGTCTTGATGTCGAACACCCATTCAATTCTATGGATCAAAGGTCAATGATGTGAACCTATGTCGAGAGCAAGAGAATCTATAATTAAGGCATACAGATCTCAAGGTACTAAATATTGTTTCTAAGACTATTTCCCGGATGATGAGCTGATGTTGACAGGAATAGTCTCGTCGAAGGAGGGCCATGATGAGTCCCACATCGATGACACGAAACTCAGAACATAGTTCTAGAATGATGTGAATGTAGTAACCATATGACTGACTCAAAGATACTAACACAAATACTGTGTAGATTGCAAAGGTAAAACTTCTTCAGATCTCCTTTGAACATCAGGCGACACAACAAAATGACTTGGCAGCATGACTAGATAGGACAGATACACAATGCGACAGTGGACAATGCATTCTTTTGAAAGAATCAGAGGATTGACATGACTCATGAAAGTGGATCGTCATGGAGATCAGATGAATACCCAATTGGCTGACATGATTGTGCAAACAAGTGCCATGTTCAAAGGTAATGACAAACAACTACCATTATTTACAAAATGATTCCCTTCCCATTTTCCCCATCATGATCGATGAGTGCCTCTTTTCAGTTTTACAAGTTCAAAGAGGGTAACAAACACTCGATATAGCTTGTCAGAAGACAAGTCCAATCTCATATGTTTTATGAACCTGAGAGAGGAGGGGTTCGTTCCCAAAACGGGTCTCTCAATGTTTAATTTAACGAGTCCATTGAAAGAAAACTCGGTATCATTCATGTTTAGAGAGTCTGAATGAATACAGAAGGAGACTCCAAAGGGGGTCCTTTTCGTATGATTTAGTCTCTAAGGCCCGAAAAAGTGTAAAATCATACCTTAGAGAACTCTTCCATTCATGATTGGATGGACTGTTCCTTTCTCGTAAATAGTCCTATCCGAATCGAGAAAGAGATAACCTACCGTCGGATGGACAACTCTTCAAATACTTTAACGAGCGTGAAGAAGACAAGATTGCTGGACAATCTTTTCGTATTTAGGGAGCCTAAAAAGAGTTTAAAGAGAACTCCATTATCATTTTTCATGTTTGAATCCATAGCACGAAAAAGTAATAAACTAAGCTCAAACCACTTTTCATGTTTTAACCAGAGCACAGAAAATGAAACGTAAGCTCAACACCATCTTACTATTTTTAACAAGCTCGAAGATCAGTTGAAAGAATGCTCAGGGTTTGGTTTCATTTTTACGTAATCTTGAAACCAATGGGTAAACTATGCTTGAAAAATCCCATTAACATGATATACAGAGGTTGGAATATTGACCCCAACATGATTGCTAGCGAAGCTTACCCCTAACATGGTTGTTAGCAGCTCGAAATGCCCCCAAGCTTCATTTCATGGGACGATTCTTCTTCCATACCCAACCTAAAAAACCTGGTTACTAATGTGAAAATGTTCACCAGGGGGTAGGAAGAACTAGAATCGGGCAGGCGAAAAGAAGGTTCAAGTTCTAACACTAAAGGGAAGACTCAACTCAAGGGAAGGGGATCTGTTTCATTTTTACACGAGATTGAAACAGAAGGTAACTATGCTTGGAATGTGATTTCATTTTTATGCAAGCTTGAAACCAAAAGGTAAACTATGCTTGAGGAGACCTACTTCATTTTTTAACGAGCTTGAAATAGAGAATGAACTATTCTTAGGAATGATTTCATTTTTATGCAAGCTTGAAACCAAAAGGTAAACTATGCTTGAGGAGATCCATTTCATTTTTTAACGAGCTTGACATAGAATGGGAACTATGCTCAAAACTTGGTTTCATTTTTATGCAAGCTTGAAACCAAAAGCATAAACTATGCTTAAGGAGTGGTTTTATTTTTTAATGAGCTTGAAACCAAAAGTAAACTATGCTCTAGACAGGGTTTCATTTTTATGCAAGCTTGAAACCAAAAGCATAAACTATGCTTAAGGAGTGGTTTTATTTTTTAATGAGCTTGAAACCAAAAGTAAACTATGCTCTAGACAGGGTTTCATTTTTATGCAAGCTTGAAACCAAAAGCGTAAACTATGCTTGAGGAGTGGTTTTATTTTTTAACGAGCTTGAAACAAAAAGTGTAAACTATGCTATAGACATGGTTTCATTTTTATGCAAGCTTGAAACCAAAAGCGTAAACTATGCTTAAGGAGTGGTTTTATTTTTTAACAAGCTTGAAACCAAAAGCGTAAACTATGCTCTAGACATGGTTTCATTTTTATGTAATCTTGAAACCAAAAGCGTAAACTATGCTTAAGGAGTGGTTTTATTTTTTAACAAGCTTGAAACCAAAAGTGTAAACTATGCTCTAAAACTTGCTCCTACCCAACATGATATCCAGAGGTTGGTAGGTTGCCCCCATTTCATAAAAAGCTAACGACTTAACTCTAGTATGAAGTCCAGAGACTGGAGCCATGCCCCCCATTTTACCTATGATGGGAATAAGTTAACTAGAAGAAGGGGAAGGAACCACAAGAACATGCGGCACATTCAAGGCAGTCTGATTACTGGGAGTAATGCAATGGTCAATTGTAACAAAGGAAAGCTGATCAATGGTCACAATATTCCCATCATGGGGAAAATGCATAACTCTAAAGAGTGTGGACACAACATCGTTCATGGCATAAACATAATCACATCCAAGGAGCATATTAAAATCTAAAGGACCTTGGACCACCATAACATCAATGCAGACAGTTTTCCCTCCCAATGTAATAGGCAAACAAGGAAGGGTCCCTAAAGGTGAAGTAGGCCTGTGATTAAATGCTAGTATCTGATCGGTGGCTGGAATAACCTGAGGAGAACCTAAACCTTGCCAAGTAGTTGAGGATAGAATACTAATAGAATCCCCTTCGTCAACAATAATGCGAAGTATCCTCCTATCAGTAACATTCACAACTATCTAGAAAGGAACACTCGAATGAAGACGAGACTCTGTTAGGTTACTCCAGTCAAAGGAAATAACCTCACTACTCTAAGAGGGTTCTGTCGAAACAGACAAAATTTCCTCTTATCGAGAACAATCAAAATGAAGTGTAAAAAATTCAGCGGGTTTCAGTTCATTCTCTACTGGAAGAGAAGAACAAGACGAAGATTTGTTCAAAGAGACTACTTCAGTCTTAACACTCTCTGACGAAAGAGTGGGATCGGGTGGAAATGAAATCGACTCAACCACTTTAATTTCACTTTCCAAAGGAAGAGTGGGATCAACCACAGATAAATCTGAATTGACCACTTGGTCAACTAGTGGGGGATCAAGGGATAACTTACTATCACTTGTTGGAATCACCTGTTGATGATCAGTAATATTTTCCAACCAACGTGAATCTTCATCCATGCTTGGACAAAGAAAAGTACGATGCATAGCCTTGCATATCAAACAAGGATACAAGACTTTATCCTTACGACCTTTTACCAATGGGTCACTGGTTGAGGGAGTATCATCAACATGATGGTCATAGGTTGATGACACAGACGGTTTGGACCTTTTAGACCACTCTTCTTGTACACGGGAGAGACCAGGACACTCCTTAAGAAGGTGGTCCCCCTTTCAAAGCTTACAAGGGAACTTGGGTTTTTCGAGTGTTCTCTTAGAATGAGAACCATCAAGAGTAGATGGTTGCTTCTTTTTCTCTTTCTTATCCTTCTTCTTTTTACTCTTCCCTTTCTTCTTCTTCTTACCCACATGACTACTAACCATAGAGATTTGGTCAAGCAAAGAAGAAGAAAGAGATGAAGCCACAACCGATGAAGAAGGAGCAAGATTATGTTGAGGTCAATCCTCTCCGAGAGGAGAGGTGACATTTGAGACATTAGGTGTAACAGGAATTACCAGATTAAACAGCTAGACCGGTAATCCTATAGTTAATCCAGGAATATTTAGAGTGTCAATAAAGGGAGGACCAATACTTTCACTTGGATGGAATACAAAAGGTACACCTTGGAAAGGGACCTCTTTAGTGGTAGTCCCAGATGAGGATGCCATCTCTAAACTCTCTAATAACCCCCTAACTACCACGCACAAGAAATTACTACTCAAACTAAAAGAAACAAGCAAACATGTGAAAGGAGTGGATAAGAGTCAGGAGCCTCACAAGACAGACCAAAAGGATAACTTAGATGGTTTGAGGATTCCTAAAAGTTTCTCTCGATATACGCAAGGTACGAGGGAGCTCAAATTGGTAGTAATGTTGTCTAATGCATAACTGTACACAAGGGACCTTCTGATATACAATCGAGTATGTGAAGTACCTTTCTATATACCCCAAGGGTACGTGAAAGGCCGTTCGATATACCGACGGTATGTGGAAGAACTGCGCGAGTCCCAGGATGTAATGTTGACAAATAACGACAGCTCCTACGCTTAACAATGACCAAACACGTCTCTAACTTATCACTCAAATTGCTAAAAGTTTTAACCTAGTACTACCGTTAATTTTATCTTGTGCATTTAGGTGGAACCATGGAGTGAAAACTTGAAATTGAAGAAGATGCGCACTGATCTATATGATAATGCAATTTTTCCTCTTCAATGATATTCTACCTAAGAGAGGGAGAGAGACTTACTTTTCTTCCCAAAAAATGCACACCCAAATACAAATGCAATTCTGCCTTTTCAAACGAAAAGTAAAATATCAATGCACCCCAAACAATCTTCAAAGAAAATAAAAAAGAGATCTAGAGAACATCAAACATAAATAATAAATGTTTCCTATCTTTTCATGCTTGAAAAAGACACATAAAAACTCAATGGAAAGATGATTTCACTAACGTTTCCAAACAAATCTAACTCTAATGCATGCAAAGCTGAAAACAGATATTTCTTCTCAATGAAAGTAAGATCTAGAATTTCAAACAATCATGCACAAAATAAGAACAAAATCATTTAACAAGCTTGCGAATGAAGCAAAAGAGAGATAAAACTAAAACTTCTCTTTGAAACACACAAGGAAACAAAGAACCAATCTTTCCTACCAAGCACTGAAAAAATCAGCATGCAAAAGGAAACAAGAATCACCCTGAGCAAAGAAAGACTCAAAACAACATGGATCACTCATGCATTCTAAGTTCAAAACAAACCAAAGCCTACTCAAAAAAATTAAATGTATATTTCCAATTCCAATGAATAATATCTACAGAAAAGAGAAAGAGTTTTCAAGCAAAGAAAATAATGCAAAATCTAATGCAAGAAACATAAAATCTCTTTGAATGCAGAAATAATACAACAATCAAAGCGACTACAGAATACACAATTCATGGCCCCTCCCGGCCGTGAGGGAGCATTTTGTTTTTCAAAAGTACACTTCATTTTCATCAAAAATTAAGCTTAAAACACACAGAAATCAAAATACAAAGTCTGGAATAGGGCCTACCTGGCACCGCGCAGATGAAGCTGCTGACAGGCAATTTTGAGGCAGAACCGCTCCTTGCTCACTGGATTCAGGTGGTTTCACCACGTATGGCTAACTAGACTTAGGTGGTGGCATCGCTCCTTGCCAACAGAACATGTGCGGTTCCCTGTAAAAATTTGAAACACAAAGAGAACGAAGGATCAAGTCAGAAAAGACTAGATCAAGGCAAATACTATTGAATTATGTATGGAAACTGAGCATAAAAGACCGAAATGACTCAGATCTAAACAGATTTGGAAATTTCAAACCCAAATAATGCAAGTCAGAAAGCAGATCTGACTAAAAAGAGTTGAAGAAAACGAAGCCTGGATTCGGACAAGAGTTGCAGACTGAGGAAGATCAGAACAACCGAATACTCTATTCCCCAGCGGAGTCACCAGATTTGTTAGCTGGAATATTTCACCTCCTGCGGACAGCAAGGTGTTCCACTAGTCTGAATGGTTTAGATCCAGAACAAATAGAGGACAGAGGTTGAAGACTCTCCCTAGATGCTGTACATATCTGGAATACAAAACTTTGAGAATTCACCTGTGTACCTGCAAAAAAGCTCAACATGAAACGAATCAAAGCAACCCGAATATGATCTACTAATCTATGCTAGTGACTAAGGAATCTAGCAACATATATATGCGAAATCACAACAACAACATCATATGTGGGACAAAAATCAACTTGCATTAGAAATATGAAGAAGTTTACAACCAAGCCTTAGTGTTGACATGCATCTCCATGAAACCAGCTCTTCATCCCCAAAATATCCAACTCTAGCTCTCTATGCTCTCTCCAAAGGATCTTGGGCCAAGAATCAATCCAACAACATAACAATACCTTCAATGTTCTCCCTCAACCATGGCTATGAGCTCATATTTATAAGGCTTTAATGGATAGAGATGGTTGATAAATTAGTGGGTGAGGTGGCCTTTAAGATCCTCGGATGAGGAATCTCGATCTCAACCAACCCACAATAGTAGGGATAAGGAAGTACACGAGGCTTATCATCTAGAAGCCTTGAGAAAATTCTCTTTTTCCCTTTTTACCCAGGGTACCGCGCTTCTCCTTCTATGATAGAGCGGTTCTGGTAATAACCACCTATGGACCAAGGGCAATGGGCAGTGGCACCACTTGTGGACAACCTTTGAAAGGCGGTGCGAGTAGGGGTGCCACTTTTGGATAAAGGGGTGTGCGCGGTGCTGGGAATTTGTATGACAGATTGATGAAAAACCATTTAGTTTCCACTCCAGAAGCTGGGATTCAGGGCAAGTACGTATGTCAAATGTCTTATCACATAATGGTGACAGGATTTTGGTATAACACAGATCAAAAGTTAACATCAGGATATGTATTCATGCTTGCAAAAGGAACAATCAGCTGGTCAAGCAAGAAGTAGCGTGCCATAGCACTCTCATCTACAGAAGCAGAGTATAAAGGAGTTGTAAATTCAGCAACTCAATGTTTGTGGTTGCAGGGAATACTTGGAGAATGTGGCTTCGAATTAGAGTTTTCAACTATTATCTACTATGATAATCATAGCACCATTCAAATATGCAATGATACAGTTCAGAGACAATGAACCAAGCACATTGAGATCCATATGCACTACATCAGACAGCTTGTGCATGACGGTACGATTCATCTACTCTTTTGTGCATCTTCAGAACAAGTAGCAGACATCTTCACCAAAGTTTTTTGTGAGAAGACATTCATCAATCTCAAATCACTGCCAAGGATTGCTGATCAAGCTGTGAAGCATGATTGATGACAAGATTTCCAAATTTTGTTTTCATGTCCATGTTTAAAGGAGGATTTTCCCAGTGGGTTTTTGCCTCTTTCCTTGGTTGTATGGACAAACAGTACGTAAAGGGTGAATAAGCCTTGTTTCTAAGCCCTATAGTTTTCTGATATTTACTCATAAATTCAGGCTTAAAGGGGGGTGTTAGAATAATCAACCCATAGTTACCTACCTTAGACATTAATTAAATCATTTTTTTCCTATTACCTAGTTTCCTAGATTCCACTCTATGCTAGTTGCCTTCTACATGTCCTAGAAGTCAACACATGCCAAAACTGAGTCATGGAGCACTTAGGAAACTTCCTGGAAACCTATTTTAGCATGTCTTCTTTATTCCATATCCTCCAAACCGCATATCTACTTTTTTTCTGAAAAGCTGCCCGTTTTATTGAGAATTAAGTCAAAAGGAAAATCTAGACTAGGTGTAGTTGACTTGTTTTTTTCCCACATCATCCTCCCTCCTTTGATCCTAATAAAAGCATGTATACATTGTATTTCCATCCCTCATTAGCTTTCCTACTTGACTTATCCAATTCGTGAGCATATTGATGGATTTGGAAACTGCTTTATGAACCTATGGGGGATTTTACTAGATTTAGTAAGCCTGCTTTTTGAATTTTTCGAATGGCATCCTTATGCATTCAAATATATCATGTAATTATATACTGCAGCAGCCTGTTACTTCACAAGGTTGGCTATTGTACACTTACTCAATACAGATTAGTGTTATGCTCCAATTTCAGTCTCCTTTGGTGTTAATTTTGCATGTTTGATTAGCAATTTTGTGAGTGTAATTGTTCTATCTCTTGGGTTCAATTTCCACAATCCCAGTCTTTGTTGGGAGCCTTGGCATATATCCAAGGTACTAAAACACCCTCTCACACAAACTACGGAAACATGGTTCTGGAAGTTTCCCATAGAACTGAGATATCTCGGGTGAGACGACATCTCCATCGCAAGTGCTACCGATTGAGCTCCTCTCTGTCGGGTCGATATCTTAGGATATGTTGTGATGACCAAGAAGGGGCTGAACCTGGGTCCAGCAAGAGAAAGAGGGATATAAAATCCAACAACAACTATTTGCAATAACCGTCATGATCAATATAAAGATATCATACATTTTCTGAGTACAAGTTATGCGCCAACTAAGTTTACCACTATGGAGAAGAAATACTTGGTAGTATGAGCTGTGGATTTCCAATTGATTATTGGACACTTGTATAAAATGGGTCTTGATGAGATACTTTGACGTTGTGTCCTTGAACATGAGCGACTGATGATATTAAGTGAATCACATGCTGGTGTCGCAAGAGGACACTATGCAAGAAAAGAGACAGTGTGCAAGATATTACAGGAAGGGTTATGGTGGCATACTATGCATGTAGACACTCAAGATTATTGTCGCATCTGTGATATCTGTCAAAGAACAGGGAAGTCATCTCGAAGAGATGAAATTCCATTAGTACCACAAATAACATTACAGGAATTCGATAAATGGGTAGTTGACTTCGTAGGACCTATCAATCCAATAGGGAAGCACGCAAGAGAAAGGTATATTATCACTGAGATTGATTATCTAACCAGATGGGTAGAATTTGTACCAATAAAGAACTGTACTATTGCGACAACTATGAAGCACTTATTTGAAAACGTTGTGACAAGGTTCGGTTTCCCAAAGAATTTTATCAGCAATCAAGGTACGCATTTTGTTAATCGATTAATTGATTAACTAGCCGATTAATTCCAGATACAACATATAAGAACAACTCCTTATCACCCTCAAGAAAATGGAGTTGTTGAAGCATTTAACAAGATTATGGAAAATGCACTAACAAATGTCTACATGTGTGAATAGATGATTGGGACCAGAATATCTCTGTAGTGCTATGGGCATACTGCACAACATGAAAGAAGTTGATAGGTCAGACACCATTCAGGTTCGTATATGGACAACAAGTTGTCATGCCTATGGAATACATTGTACCAATTTTAAGTGTTGCGGAAATCACCGAAATGACAGATGTAGTATTTCACTTTGTTGTAGTATTTCACCAAAACATAGAAAAGAAAAGGAAAAAGGTATGGAAGGATAGACACACTAAGAGAAATCATTCTGAAGTCAGAGGTTTTGTTCTTATGTACGACAACAAATTTTTCAAGCACCCAGGAAAGATGAAAACACATTGGTTATGACCATATGTCATTAAGGAAATCACTGAAGGAGGAGCAATGAAGCTAGAGAAATTAGATGGGACAAAGGTAAAAGGGATCATCAATGGGATCCGACAGAAGACTTATTTTGATAACTACGGCTAGGTTGCATAATATATATATATATGACAGGATAGGTTGATATCATTAATTTCACAAATCTAAGAGAATGTGACAACGAGATTTTTTATCACGTCTCGCTTTGTGGAAATAACTATTGAAATTATAACTCTGAAGGTCCTCCCATGTTTTTGGTGTGGGTGTGATGAGAAGACTTGGAAATTTTGTCCTTATGTATTTATGTAACAAAGTGGCATTTATGTAAATAAAGTGAATGTGTTTTTATACTTTACAAAAGTGGGTCTCACTTAAAAATGCATTTAATAATTAAAGTGTTTAATTATTAAAAGTGAGATAAGTTGTGGACACTTGATTTTGTAAAAATATCTTCAACCCTAGATTAGGTAGTTATTGAAGGTAGTTACAGAATCTAAGTTGTCATGTCCCCATATTTTGGGACATTAAAAGTGTTGACCATGATGAAATTCCTAGGGGCTCAAATGGGCATTAATTGTTCTTCCTAGGAAAAATATTGCTAATAATTATTTTGAGGCATGTATTTAATTTAATTTCATCATTTTATTAATTATGAAATTAAACGATGTGGAAATAAACTTTTCAAGTCAAGTAAGCACTAGAGTCCAAAAATGTTGCCAAAAATGACAAAAGAGAAATATTTCAGGAAAAAGTAGCATAAATCCATAATGCAGGATAAAACAGGAAAAGCAAGAAAGTATGAAAAGAAGGAAAGTTCAGAAAAGAAGGAAAGTCATAAAAAGAGGAAAAATAAGGAAAGGCAAAGCAAAGAAAAGAAAGGAAAGTATGTCCACTCATGGGTGACCTGTTCTCACAAGTCACCAAGCAAAGTAACATGCTCAACAGGTCAACATTAGTTCTATAAAATAAGTATTCCAGCTCCATTATTCAGTTTGGTTGATGATTTTATTGCTGAATTCTTATGTGGGAATTACTTCTAAGTGTTTTTCCTCAGACTACTGGGAGATGAGCCCCATCCTTCCATTCCCCTCTCTTTCCATTCCCTTCTCTTCCATTTTCGTTTCTATATATTGCAGGTTTATGGAGCACTAAGGTCAGCCAGTGAAGCTTATTCTAGAAGTAAATTGCATCCTCCATCAACTACAAGTCGAGCTCCAGTGAATACCATGCTTCACCTATGCTCACATCCCTCTTCCAGTGAGGATGCGGGCCTCCTTCCCATCATTTTGGAGCCTCCTTTGCATTGGTCAATATATCATATGAATTATGATGTATGAACAGATTATAACTCTGTTATTTTACTTCCTCAAGTCGAAATAACTCAGTCATTAAATATTACCTTCTTTGTTTCACATTAAAATCTTTCTTTATCATCATATTGGGGGAATTTGATGAAGTTCAATGCAATGAAACATTATATGAGGTTGTGGGAGTATTTGAGTGGATTATATATGTTCAATGGAGTTTTATATATCTCTTTTATATTTAATATCAGTACATAAATCAATATGCAATGATTTATCTACTTAATTTTATACCTTAGCTAGAAAGCTAGTATTAAATAACTAGTTTTTCCATTTCTTGCATAAACAGAGCTATGCTCACCCAAAAACTGATCCGTAAGTTCCTATGGGTCATTGGAATAACCAAGTTCCCATACATAAATCAAAAACCTATTTTTATCATATCCGTACTATATTTTAGGATCCTCCATTGGGCAGGGTCTCCCTAAGCCAAAACTGCCAAAAATCCCAAATTCACCCAAAACTCCCTATAACTTTCCAGAATTGCAAAAAAGTGTTATAAACAATACAAAACCTTAATTTATGAATTAATATCACCTCTAAAACTTACCTAATCCTTTGGTCGAAATATGGATTGAGTTTCCCTAGTTTCACAGTTTGGTGACCTAGCAGCATGAAAGTAAGTTTCCACGGAGCGGATTCTAAAATATCAATGGTACCATATCTAAATGTGTTAGGGGGATGGATTTACAAATATTCACTTAATCTTGATTGATCTCCTCTTCCCACTCCACCTCTGCAAAATTTCCCTACCTGTAACCTTGATTTCCCTACTCTGTTAGTGCACCGAATGGTAGATTTTGTAAATCATAAAATTTAATATAAATTTGCAGAAGTGATTAATATTCTGATCTGTATATCAGATCAGGGATATTACATAAGTATAAAACATTGAGAGAGGGAAAATGAAAGATAACTCACCATAGAGGGGAGAGAGAGACTGAACACCAAAGAAGAAAGAGAAAAACCCTTGGCATGAATTCCAATGCATGTGACAATATTAAATGCATAATTACAGCAGCATTAATTACAATCTGAAGCAGTCTGTATAGCCATGTGTGGGCACATTTATTGAGGTAAAAAAGTACATAAAATACTAACAGGCTGTACAACATTAATTGCAAGAAGTGGCATGAATTTTGAGGCAGCAGAAAAGTACAGAACTGACAGATCCGTACAACCACAAATGTGACAGATACGTACAGACCATACCTACTTGTGTGAAGGTACAACAGGCCGTACTGTACAGCAGGAACATTTTTCGAGGTATTTTGTTGTAGAAGGTGTTTTTGGAAATATTGCAAGTTGGGTTCAGAAGAATAATTTTTCTGAGTTGTAGAAAATTTCTGGGATTTTCTTCTTTAACAAAAAATTTCTTTCTAGAGTTTTTCCCAAGTAGTGGGTTTTTTCCCATTCATTGGACCAAAATTTATTATGTTCATCTTCTTTAAGAATGTTTCAGTAGTTGACATAAATTCTTTGAAGTTCATTTCAGCAGTGTGGTTTTTACTTTCAAATTAAATTTAAAATCCTAGTGTCTGCAAATGTTTGACAGAATGTATAAATGAGCAGTTTCATTTTTTCTAAGTCATATTTTCTTCAATAACTACCATTTAATGTGACAGATAATTGGCGACATACCACAAAAAATTTCATTAATGAGTTGGCAGAATGCCCATGTGCCTAAAAGGGCAGATTCCTTTTTGATTAATTGTTCGTGTGTGTGAAGAACATATAGATAAAATTGAGGTACACTATCAGAATTCACCCCAAGACTCCTTTCATCCTGTGTGCAAAAGAGACGAGCTATTATTGTCTACAATATTGAGAGCCGAACTGGGTTGGTCGTAGTATGGTCATTCTGTTTCTAGCACAAGTATAGTTGATTTTGAGCCTGCATAACCCACCTTAATAAAGAACATGTACCTACTAGATAACGCCGCCGTTCAATGATTTCGTCATATTGTTAGATTTGAGACTGGGCCGCACCATATTAACATGTAGCCATGCCAAGACCAACAAAGCCAAAGTTTTCCAACCAAATTCATAATGACAGAGGTAGAGGCGGAAGTAATTGTTAATGAATGGCTGAAGGAATGGCGTGTTTCAGTGCCAGAAGATCAACTTCGTCAAGAGGAAGAAAAACTACAAGAAGAGAACCTTTGTATGGTAGGGAGGAAACCGATGGGTTATCAAAGATTGGCAATCCAACGACTACAACAGCAACAGAGCGAGGACAAACAACCTTCGGCCTCGTAGAGGGTCATTACACATGGTATCAGAGAGGTTCAAACTCTAGGAATTAGGGCTCATCATGTCAACTAGAAAACAAACAAGTAGAACTGTGGATTAGTGGAATGGGTTCCAATATAAGGCAATATCCAAAGAAAAAGAAAAGGGTTTCATTATATTCGTATACCCTTAACATTGTATAATCTATGAATTCTTGCATTAATCTAAGGAGACGTACATGCAAGTATGGATATAGGATAGACAAGTTTGGATATAGGATACGGCTAGTCTAGTGGCTAATTTTTTATGTTCTATCAATATGGCCACGAGGCCATTATGTTCACTAGGGAGCATTATGTTAAAACGGTTGGGAAGGATTGTAATCAGTGGTGGGGTTCTTAGATCCCTTACTATAGAGTCTTACAATAGAAAAGTTACATTGTACGGCTATACTGGGCATTAAAACACAAGTATATTTATTATATAGTTTTTATTGAAATATTTAGATATGCAATTCTATTTATTTTTTATTTTTTATTTTTAGATCTGAGAATTCTTGTTTATAGGACGGATGCAAATAAACCAGCTCCTCAAGCTAAGTAAATTGGCCTCTAACCGCATTTACTCCCGTCCTGGTGCATAAAGCTTCAAAGAAGGAGATAATAGTCCTTGTTATTTAGGTGAGTAAATCTCTCAAGTAACATTGATGTTAAAAGAAAAGATGCCTTTAATAATAATAATATGGATGCCTTTAATAATAATAATAAATAATAAAGAATGACAGATTATATGGATGCCTTTAATAATAATAATAAATATTAAAGAATGACAGATTTAATTAGAGTCCAAAGAATGGGCCATCAGTTGTGGATGCTTGTTTGCACCTCACGACCATCCTAATAATCGTAGTTTTAATTTGGGACTATAGAATGGTAAGGAAATGGAATAAATAAATAAATATCTATATAAATATCTATATAAATAAATATACTACCTAAAGAATTTATCTATGTTGTTATCTGGATATCATTTTATACAAATTCATCGTCGCAGAGTCTTGTGAGAGGAGAGTGTTTCTGTCAATATAATCTTTACATTAGACCAACTGCCACTATAATTTGTAAAATAAATTAAAAATACAGTTCTGAAACATAAAGCCGACCCAAATGGATTTATCGCTCAAATTAAATTCTGAACAAATGACGTCATAATACGAGCACTTCCATTTTATATGCACTTTTTATATATCTTATATAAATGTATATATTGTTTTGATATTTCCGTTACAAATCGTATTCATATATTTTATCTAAAAGTAAAGTGCACGGTGAATAATGACATCATAAAATGCAATTTTTTTAAGGTAAGTGGTAATATTATTTTGTTACACTTATTTTAAGGTAAGTGGTAATATTATTTTGTTACACTTATTTTAAAGATAAGGCCATCGTAAAACTGAATTTCATGGTCATAGTATAAGGTACATTAGATTCGTAATTAATTGCATATTGGTCGGGATGTGTCATGTGATAATTTCTTATGCTTATATTATTGGGGTTATATATATACTTAATAAATAGTAATAGGATATTATTTGGGATGTGTAATTGTGGCATTTGGTTACTTTTATAATTATTTGGAAATATTATGTACATGTTGTTATATTGTATACGTTGTATATTCAATAGGATATGTAAAAATTATAATGGATTGTATTTACATTATTTGGAATTATATATATATATAGTTATATATTCAATAGGATATGTAAATATTATAATTGATTGTATTTACATTATTTGGAATTATATATATATAGGATGAAGATTGTATGGCTAAATACTAATTACATTTAATGTCTAGGCTTATTTTGAGAAAGTTGAGTTAAGGTCTAACTTTAATTAAAATGTCTTAGTGCAAGCACTACTCAATATTGAGAGCCACTAAAACCAGCAATGGAGCAAGAACCATCATCGACAAAGGTAGCATTAAGACATCATCAAAAAAGGTAGCATTAAGACCGAGTAAAACTTTTGCACCTAAAGCATCTAGCTCTTGTGCCTGCGTGTTTTCAACTTCAATAATTTTTTTTTTTGGATGAAAATTGTCCAATCAAATAGAGTAATTAGGATTTCAAGAATAATTGTTTACAAGTTGAAACAATTGGAATGCATTGTAATGATAGACCAAGTGTTAGGCCTTTGTTTTCTAGGTGACAATCCCTCTCTTTTATTACAACTTAGACCACTTTAGACGTTCCCTTATGAATACTCCTCAGTGTGATATCCTAAGGAAGTTACAAGAACTTCTTGAAACCTATTAGAATTAAAAGTTAAATAACTATTCAAAGATGAGACATTAGAACCTAAGGACATAATATTAAGCTTTGATGTGGTTTCACTCTTCACAAAGATACCTTTAGATGAAGCAATCCAGGTTATCAGG
>LPNX010900221.1:750357-775507 GCA_001517045.1 Pseudotsuga menziesii | reverse complement strand
AAACGCTCGATGAGGGGACTTCCCTAACAACCCGTTCCATGGTGTGGCATCCGTATCATATGACCCATACTAGCACATAAAATTACATTAATTTTCCCACGCAAGGGAGCGGACATTTTGTTTTACAAAGGGGCAATAGCCCTGCAGAAGTGAAAAATCCTCAGATTTTCCTAAGGTACCATTATGTACAACTTCGTGTACATGGAGTTGCCACCTAGTCGAAATAGGTGGGCAACAGGGTCCAACTTGGTTCTTTTCTCTTTTGGTATATGAATATATACCGAACAACCAAATATCTTGAGGTGACTTACCTCAGGCTTCTTTCCCGTGAACATCTCTTCTAAAGTCTTGAATCCAAGAGCACTGTGAGATATTCTATTCTGTATGTAGACAACAGTTCTTGCTGCTTCGGCCCATAGATGCATTGGAAGATCTTGATCATATATCATTGTTTTCACTGCCTCATGATAGTTCTGTTCTTTCTTTCCGCAACACCATTATGTTGAGGATTGTAGGGAGTGGTTAGTTCCCTCTTGATTCCAGCATCTTTACAGAAGGCTTCAAATTCTTTTGAAGTATACTCTCCTCCATTGTCTGATCGGAGTGTCTTGATTCTTTTGTCTGAGAGATCCTCTATCAAGGCTTTGAATTCCTTGAACTTCTCAAACACTTCGCTCTTTGCTTTCAAGAAATATATCCATGTCTTTCTTGAATAATCATCAATAAATGTAATGTAATATTCAAAACCACTTAAAGATGTGGAGGACATTGGACCACACACATCTGAATGAATCACTTCTAACGTACCTTTTGTTTTTGTTTCACTCTTTGGAAATGGATTCTTGATATTCTTTCCTTTCGGACATCCTTTGCAAATGCCTTCATGTTTGATCTTCATGTCTGGTAATCCCGTCACTACTTTGTTCACATGAGGTAGTGCTTTGTAATTAATGTGAGCAAGCCTTCTATGCCATATTTCACTAGGATCAGTGGACTCATGAACAAGGGTTGTTTTTGAATGTCCCTTGAGTTTATATAGGCCTCCTTCTTCACCAATGATAACTGCATCTTCAATATTCTTTCCTTTGGGCCACATGAGTACTTGGCCATCTATGAATGCAGCTCTGAATCCTTTCTTATCTAAAGCTGAGATAGAAAGTAAATTCTTTTTCAGACCTGGTACATATAGCACTTCTTTCATCTTCAGGGGATTCCCTGAATCAAGCTTGTAGTTTGCTTCCCCAATTCCTTTGATCGGATATTGATAGTCATCTCCTAGAAATACTTTCTGAGGAGAGTTCATTTCTTCAAGTCTTGATAGAGTCTTCTTTTGTCCCGTCATGTGCTTTGAAACACCACTATCAATAAGCCAAGTATCTTCTCCAGGTGTAATAGATCCGGAGAGTGCTGAGAATAATACATATTCTTCTGCATCTTCTTCTCTTGCTTGCTTGCTTGGAGGTCCTTCCTATTCTTCTTCCTCATCCTCATCTTCAGCTAGATGAGCATGATGTCTTTTGTTGTTGTTGAACTTCTTCTTATATTCTTGTCTCTTCATAGGACAATTTCTGGCAATGTGTCCTATCTTATCACAATGAAAACATTGAAAGTTGGAGTAGTCCCTTTCGGGGAGACTTTCTCTTGTCTTCTGGAACTTCCTAGGAGGTTGATACTCCCTCTTGTTTCCCTTCTTGAAGTTGGGTTGACTTCTTCTTCTCTTGGTATGAGCGGCTAGGGCTTGATCATCCTCCTTTAGTAAGGCTTCTCTATTTGCCACTCTAGTCTCCTCTTGAATGCAGTCTTCCCATACCACATCAAACTTCATGCTTTCCTGCCTGGCACACATCATCTGGATGAATGACTCCCAGGGTCTAGTGAGACCATTGAGAGCAGTCATAACCATCTCATCTTCATCAAGCTTGTCTCCAATGGCTTCTAGTTGTTCTTTGATCTGACAAACCCTTGTGAAGTAGTCCTGGATGGATTCTCCATGACTCATCTTGGTGCTTTTTAGTTGAGCTCTTAGATTCATTTTTCTGTTGATGTTTCTACCCTCATACATTCTGGATAGGGCATCATACATTTATTTTGGAGTCTTCTTGGATGACACTTGAGGGATCAAGTGATCCTTGATAGAGTCAGCAATAATCCTTTGTGCCCTAATCATATTCTTCTTGTGCTTCTCCTTAGCTTCAACTTCTTCAGGTTCTACAACTTCCTCCTTGATATACTTATCAAGATCATTCTCTTGGAGAATGAGACCAATCCTGTATTTCCATGCTCGAAAATTCTCTATGCCTTCTAGCTTGTCCTCAAGCTTAGTGCTTGGGGCCATCTTGTCAGAAAATCACAAAAATTTGAAATTCTGCAAAATGAGAAACTGAACTTACCAGGAGATACGCTTGACTGAGGTGAGTTGACTGGTGTGCTTGGTTTCTGGAGATCTAAGTCTTCACCTTCCAAATCAAACTTGCGAGATTCAGCTCTGCAGCTTCCAGCTATTTTCTGGTTCTGCAGTTTTTTGGTACAGCTGTCAAACTAGGGTTTGACTTTCTCGGAGACTCACTCACCCAAAAACCTCAATTCTAGGCTCAATAGATGCACTCTGGGAGGGCGCAACTTTCTATGCAAGCATTTTTCCGAAAATCAAAATTTTTTACGAAACCCTAATTTCTTCCGGGGAGAGAGAGAGGGCTTTTTCACCTTGTGAAAGTTGTCCTATTCAGGCTAGCTCTGATACCATGTTAAAATTCCATATGCTAAGCTAGATCATCAGCATTTAATTTCAATTTCATAATAAAAGCATATAAACATGATCATTGAAAGAAACAGTATCACAAGAACAACACAGATTTATCCTGGGAAAAACCCAGCAAAAGCTTGCTCAATATAGATGCCCCAAAAAGATAAAAGGTAAAACCCAAAAGACTGATCCTCCTTCTCCAGCCACAGCGCTTTCTCTCTCTCTCTCATGCGCTACACAAGTGAGTGTATGTGTCTCAAATGAGAAGCACCTCACCTCTATTTATATTCTTTCGTTCATTTAATAATTAATTCAATTATGTAGGCTCGAGTAATCCTAATTTAATCTTGTAGGCTCGAGTAACCACAACTGGGGTACAAGCGACCCGACTTACAACGGAGGGGACTTCCTCATGACTCTTATTAGTTCTCCCGATTAGAAACATCGGGGTATAAAGAAATACAAGTGATTCTCCCAGTAGGAACATCAGGGACCACAAAAAATACATATAGAATATTCTTCGAAGTTTACAATATTTCAACATTCTTATGTCTTGCTTTGTCTTCTTCTCTCTCTGGATCTGCAATCACTTCCTTAACATAAATCTCCAAATCATTCTCTTCTATAATGAGAAGCATTCTATACTTCCATTCTCAGAAGTTATTAGCTCCTTCGAGCTTCTCCTCAAGCTTGGTGTTGCTTGACATCTTAACAATCTTAATAATATGAGAACCTCAAATGGAAAATAAAAATTATAGAACTTACCTATTGAGATGCTAGTCAAGTACTAGCATCAATGTCCTTCTCAAATCTGTCGACCTAGGGTTTGTCAAAGAAACCCTAGTTTTTCAACTTGTGAATCTTGAAATTTTGATCCAGGGAAAAGATGCATCTCCCTAAGGAAATTTGAGCAAAGAACTGCCAAAAATCTAATGCCCTTCTGAAATCTGTCAACCTAGGGTTTATCAAAGGAACCCTAATTTTTCAACTTGTGAATCTTGAAATTTTGATCCAGGGAAAAGATGCATCTCCCTAAGGAAATTTGAGCAAAGATACTTTTCTTCCAGACCTGTGGACAAAACGGCCAAAAATTTGATGCCCTAGTTTTCTCGAGCAATAGTGATGAGGTCAAGATTAAAAATTCTCATATCTAGAATCTGCCTCTACAAGAAAGTGCACTCTCCTAGGGTGAATTGATTTGACATTCTTTTCAGGTTGATCTGTGGATGGAGGTGCCTAGAACAGGAAGCACTATCTTTTAACTTCCGTCAAATTGTTGTACAAAGACTTCTTACAGGATGGCTCTGATATCATGTTAGAATTTGCACTTAAATAGTAGTTATGTTAGGTCTTTAAACAATTTCTACTAAACAATAATAAGCAATAGGATCACTGAAAGATAGACAAGCACAGCATACAAAAGAGACACAAAGATATCTCCTTTGGGAAACCCTTCGGAAGAAAACCCAGCAAACTTCTTCAGTATAGATTCGTTAGCAAGTAAAATGTCAAATTAGTAAGAAAAGAGCTAAGGCTCTTTCACACAAAGATCCCGAGAATAGCCAAGATAAGAAAACTCAAAGATAAGATGTCTTCACCAAGTAGCTTCTCCTCCTTCTCTAGCGAACTTGCTTGAATGAGTGTGTGTCCAAATGAGAAGTGCACCTCCCCTATTTATACTTGTCTTTAGGGTGGCTTTTCCTTATGGGGCCAACTTCTCTAGTGTGTCCAAATGAGAAGTACGCCTCCCCAATTTATACTTGTCTTTAGGGTGGCTTTTCCTTATGGGGCCGACTTCTCTAATTGGCTGGGTCGACTTCGCTAAGGAGACATTAAATAATGCTTATTAAATGTTTCTTCTAGATTCTTCTCAGCCGACTTTACAAGTAGAGTTTACATTTGTTCTTTAGGGGTCTTTACATGAACAATTACAATGTGAATATTTCCCAAAAGGAAGTACAACAAGAATATCTTTCGAAGTTACATAATCTTCAACACAACATGTCCCATGTCCCAAAATCATGTTACTAAGATTATTGTTATAGTAGGGGTTCCCTCCTATGTTATGTATCTAATTATCTTTAGCAATATAACAACAAGCTTCAAGTTGTTATTCATGGAGATGTCTTCCTCCATTTATATAAACCCTCAGGTGTGCAGGGGGGCATGTGTATTTCCATTTATGTTTTGTTATCTCCAGTTTTTGCAAGTGTCATCCCATTCAGTATTTAATGATGCATTACAGGACCTAAGCATTAGGAGACAATGTGAGCATACTCGAGAACAGGCAAGCAAAAAAATTTCATCATGTGTCAAATACAACCATGTGTTTCTCTAAATTTACAAATCAAAACACATTGTCAAAGTATAACTTTCTCATGAGAATCCACCTAGTGTGGTTTTCTCCTCCAATTTTAAATCTTTGGAAATCTAAGGTCATTCCCGAATCCCAAGCACACAACACATCAACCAGATGGCTTCCTCTTCCAGCCATACATATTGACTCAAAAAAACTTGCTGAACACAACTTCTTAGTGATCATTGGACAAAAGATGCTAACCCTACACTCTAATTAAAATTATCAACTCCTTACAGCTTACATTCAAAGAAATTCATTTTCACTTGTATATAAATGATCCCAGAAAAAAGAATTTTAAGCATCATTTAGGTTCTGCTTTAAAAAGTTCATGCTTCTGTTATATTAGAGGGATCCTTTGAGACAATTTATATCATCTCTTCCAATGTAAGGAACCAGCTTCCAGATTATCTTGTGTTCTTTGGGCTACATGTGCTGCAATTTTTTCTTCTTATTTGGGAAAAATTATAATCATCATTGTTCTCCGATTTTACTCTGTGCAAACCGATTGACATCTCACAGTGAGCTCTTCAAATGTAAGAAACAGTTCGCAAACTAAGTCAGAGGAGGAATAAAACTTATACAAAGGAAGACTTCTCAAACTTCAACATTTATATAAAAAGAATGGTAGAGAAAGGTTTCTTCATATGTTTGACAAAATTCCTAAAAGGGTCTACCACTCCCTCTAAAAGGGTCTACCACTAACTCCCTCCAGAGATTGGACAAGAAACTACAAGGCCATGTTTAAAAGATGAAGTCAACCACTTCCTTTTCTAACATTAATTTAATAGAGAAATTCTGTGACTTTCATGAATGGTTTTTTATGGTTGCCACACTCCTTTTAGGTGAATAAGCCAAAGCAAGACAGAACTCCAAGGCAAATGATGTCTAAATAACTTGTGGGATCTTTGCCTCGTAGAAGGCACACTTCCAGATCAATTCTGTGATTCAAGACTGATTGCTATTGAGAAAACATTACTAATTTCACCTAGGAAGCTCTTACTAGGGCAGAATTGAAAGTATATATAACAAAACCTCAATATATGCTAATAAGTTATTTCAAACAGATAGATACCCTGTGCATTCGCCTCGTAGAAAGCACACTTCCAGATCAATTCTGTGATTCAAGACTGCTTGCTATTGAGAAAACATTACTAATTTCACCTAGGAAGCTCTTACTAGGGCAGAATTGAAAGTATATATAACAAAACCTCAATCTATACTAATAAGTTATTTCAAACAGATGGATACCCTGTGCATTCTGCCACGATGCCTTTTTTATAAGCCCTTTTTTCCACAACCACATGCAAACAGTTCATAACTTCATAGTGTATAAGGGGGGGCATTTCATGGCAAGCATGCAGTTCCAGCCCTTTCTCCACAACCACATGCAAACAGTTCATAACTTCATAGTGTATAAGGGGGGGCATTTCATGGCAAGCATGCAGTTCCAGCCCTTTCTCCACAACCACATGCAAACAGTTCATAACTTCATAGTGTATAAGGGAGGCGATTTCATGGCAAGCATGCAGTTCCACCATATAAGGTTATAACATTTTAACATTTTCCACCATTAAACTTGTTTGAAAAGGACGAATTGTAAAGATAGAAGCAAACTTACCTCTTGGTCAGAATTCTCATTTTCAAACTTGGGATAGAAAGTAGCACGAATTTGAGAACGAGCAAAAGCCTGCTTTTCTACTACAAAATCTCCCACAATAGGGTCCTTCAGTGTCTGCTCTTCTTCAACCGTCTGATTTCTGTTCAAAACAGTGTCCACATTCTGCCCAAAAGTTGCTGACAATGGATTTGTCCCAACTTGAGCGGCACCAATGCTACTAAAACCTGAGCTTCCACCTATAGCTACCATTGATGGCTTTCCTTGTTCCCCATTTTTGCTACCAATAGCAAGGTCCCTTGATGAATTGGATGCTCTGCCACCAACACTAGTTTTCGAACCAGACAACTTTGAATCAGTGGAAGTTCCAATGCCATCGACAGAAGACTCAACTCGTCTAAATTTCTGCACAGGCTGAGCTCTCCCAGCAATGAGGTTTACTGATGAAACTTGTACAGCAGATTTTGCACCCCTAAAGTCATCAGTAGATCCATTAGAAGCTCTGCTTCCATCATTAACAGTCACACTTGCAGATGTCTCCACATCAGCTTTGGGCTTCTCTTTCCATAAAAGATTTTTAGTGCCCCCTGTCTCCTATACACACATTTATCAGCAATAAGTTAGCATTCCTCCTTACCCTTGCATGATAAGAAAATGTGAACCATAAAAATCTGCAGAAACCATAGTCACAAATTATGTTGAAAAGAGACTTCAATATATGAATTAAATATGGCACTCTCAAAAGTTCCCGAAAGCATACACAATCAAATAAGCATAAAATTCCTCAGAAAGTTCACATTTATTTAGTGTAGCTTTAACTCCTTGCGCTCAATGCTTTGAATAGGCTTACTAATATACCAAATTATAGGAAAAGAAAAATGTTTTAAATTTCACTTAGTTCTGTGACAATTAGAGGAAACATATAAAAAGAAGTGAATGTTGCAGGAATCATATGAACTGAGTTGAACAAGAAAAGCTGTTTCCATATTTGATATGAATTAGCATAAAATTATAGTGCTTAAAAACAAAAAAAATTAAGACTGTTATGCAACTGCAGCTTGTTTCTGGAAATGATTTTGTTACTTGATAGTGTCCAGTCTGTACATAAAAATCACAGGCTGTTAACGGCTCATGTATATTTCAGCAAAAGAAATTAAGACTGTTATGCAACTGCAGCTTGTTTCTGGAAATGATTTTGTTAATTGATAGTGTCCGGTTTGTACATAAAAATCACAGGCTGTTAACGGCTCATGTAATGATGGAATGAAGCAGCCTTAAAAATTCTTTCAGTTCCAAGCTTATTTTATTAGATTTTAACGGCATCAGGGTTAAAACTAAGAATACTCAATTCAATCACTAGGATGCCTTTATAGTTTATCTAGTTGAGATGTCTGGTGGGCGCGCAGACACACGCATACACACAGAAGGTACGAGACCATGTTTCAATTTATTGGTATGAAGTTATAAACCTACCAGAATTTTGCATAGAGTAATCTGCAATGAGAGAACCCTAAATCTAACTAAAATTGGAAAATATGAAACTTTCAGATGAAAAGACAAGGCCAGCATTATCCACCCCTCGAAATGCCATGATTGATGTGTATGACCTGCCCCCAAAAACATGATGGACACCGGGGTGAACTGTGAAATGCTTACCCATCATGGTTCCAGGCATTCCAAGCAATACAACACCAATCATGGTATTTCAGAGGGGTGAATAATGCTAGCCAATACCTTTTAAAGATTCATATTTTTTGTCTATTGGGAGGGGAAATTTTAAAGATTCATAATTTTCTGGAATTGTACAAACCTTGGGTGAATAATTTAAAAAAAAAATGATTAGAAAAATAGCCCATGGCTAAATTTATCCATAGAACTTTTCCTTCCCAATAGAGAATGCCTTTGCACAAATTCGATCATATATGCTCTACGAAATTGCACCTGTCATGCCCGCTAAGAGACAAAGACTTTGCAGAAATTGGATCATATACAGTACCAAAAGGGCAATTTCACACACACGATAACGATTAGAGATTACAACGATGCTCCTAGCGATGCAATACACAAATGGCAGATAAAATTGAGCATAGTAACACGGGATAATTCTTGGAGTGAATGAACAAACTGACCCCTGGGCAAAATATTTGCACAGATTAAATTATCCTGCTGATTGAACCATCAATTATTCTGTATTTAGCGCCAATCAATGGATATTAGAATTCACGAGTTCAAATCGTTGTATTGAAAGATAATTTGTCTCTGATCTTATCTGTTCATGAATGGGACAACTAACTAAAGGGTCTCTAGCATAATAAAGCTTCTTCTTCTTTGTTTATATTTTTTAAAATTTTCGCATCTCCCTGATTTAGCGTGCACTAACCTGAACATTTGAAGACGAAGCCATTACGTCGTGCACGGTAGAGATATGGGAGGCGCGGGACTGAGCGGCAGCTAGCAGAGGTCGGCCGTTCGAAACGAAGAGAGCAGTAACATTGGTCGAAGAAGGACGCCTGCTTAATCTTATTATATAGAGCAGGTGGGCTGTTTGATATAGGAATAACTAACCGCACAGAACGTTCTTGTAAGTGCATAGGGGCCACCTTTGCCACCCAAAACCATTCAATATACAATACAATTCCCCTCACACCACGCTATCTTAGGAATTTGATCTTCACGTTAATTGTTTTCAGTTATGGTCGTTGGGGAATTGAGGGATTGTAGCTTAAATTCGCGTACTGCTTCGTGTCGGATTGTCAAGCTAGCTCCAACATCGCCTCTTAAACCCTACTCCAGTGTTAACTGCCTCTTAAACCCTACTCCAGTGTCAACCGCCGCCTCTTAAACCCTACTCCTGTGTAGTTTACATGTTATCCGCAAAAAAATCATCAAAATTTAAGCCGTAAATTCCATAAAACACACTGAAAATAATGTTTTCTTACGCGCAGTATGAAATA
The DNA here is from genome assembly GCA_001517045.1 of Pseudotsuga menziesii. Lineage (NCBI taxonomy): Eukaryota > Viridiplantae > Streptophyta > Pinopsida > Pinales > Pinaceae > Pseudotsuga > Pseudotsuga menziesii. Next base: position 765,836 of record LPNX010900221.1, on the reverse strand, counting down.
CAATGGAAAACAAGGCTACATGGGTAGCCAAGTCCCTGCCAATAGCATAGAATTATGGATGACTTCGTCGGTGCATAATGTATAGCCGTTGTATGTAAATTGTGCTCATATAAACATAATATCAATATGAAAAAACTCTTACAAATCAATACAACCAAAAAATAAACAGAATTGAATGAATGGAGCAAGAAATAAACAGAATTGAATGAATGTCCACGTATAATAGCAACACCATTCAGTTAATAACGATCATTAGAGATCAGCGAATAGTAAATAGGATTGATGAATGTAACAAGAAGTAAATTATATCATCATCAGAGATCGGCGAAGACATTATATGTTTTGGAGTCGACAGCAATTTGGTGGAAAGCCGATACGGCTGCTCCTGCTGCCAACAAGGCGAAAACCCATACATTCGCCCAATGCAATGACCTTTGTATTGCACTCATATCCGATCCTTTCACCTTAATGTATATATGGTTTGGCCACCACCACCTGTCAAATTCATAAACGCCCCAAAAATTAGGAAGCAATGCTCTCACAAATGTGGAAAGTCCGAGGTTCATGTAAGTCCCTCTACCCGCAAACTTCACTGCCCAACTACGTCCCGACTCCTGAATAACTATGCACACGTAGAGCTTGTCTACTAAAGTGCATTCTGAACACCTTTATCTTAATACAAAGTTGACAGAGTAAGCGCTAGCCGAGTACATGTAGTGTTATACAGTATGAAGAAAAGCAGCAGCATTTGCCAGAATTTTAACCCGCTTGGGGCCATGCACCATTGTTAAGAAGATATGATGATGAGGTTACTGAACCGTATGCCTAGTATCCCACAAAGAGTATAGTACGACACTAACCCCTGCAGTGAATTGTAAGAAGAGGGCTTTCTGAATGTTCTTTACGTAGGGACGTCTTATTGTAGCGTGCCAAAATCAATACGAGAGTTAAATGGTATTAAGAATATAAAGTTGTTTGTTAACAACAGGCATTTGTTAAGTTGTTTGTTGAGTTTTGAAAAACCTTCTGTGCTTTACAGAAGTATTTATCCTGTTGTTGATGGGAAGTAAATGTGTTGGTGATGGGGAGTAAATGCGTGATTTTATCTCAATGTTAAAGTTTATATATTGGCACGAAACTTATTTGGTTTTGAAATCTACTTGGTGTAAGTCTAGATTACAGGAAATCACCATGCACGAATACCTAAGAGATGTCATAAAGAGAGAACTTAAAAACAGACGCCATTAAGATTCACCAACTACCGGTTCTGCTCGATGTAGAACCTAAAAACAATCTTAATACATTGTTCCAAATTGCGTTCAAATTTGGATCCTTCTTTGCCCTTCCCAAGGTTTCTAGAGGCCTTTCCTAGAAGTGTAAAGTAAAAATGTTCCTTTAAAAAACAAAATTTAATATTTGAATTTTACCTTTTTAATTAAGGATATAATTTATATCAACATTTTAAAAGAAGGGCAACATTTAAAATTGCTAAAATATTGGAAATATCGTAAATTATAATACTTGCTCATTCATCTTCTGCTAACGACTATGAGGCACTCGCCACCGAGATGTGACTCTGACTCTCGAGCCACTTGGGACTGCAATATAAGGTGTGGCAATGTGTTAGCAACTACGACTGTAACAAGAGAGAATAACTACTAAACCCAAAACAAGCCCAAAACTATGTGCTTACTACCTATGTGAAGATGGCTACCAATGTCCACTCGTTTTTTATTAAAATGAAATTCAAATGGTCGGTTTGATGATTCCTCCTCTACAAGACTTCATTTCTTACACGGATATCATGGACTTGTGAGAGCTATATAGCTGGCAAAAGAGCCCATGATGATTGAGAATTGGTAAATAATGGTTGCCAAAAGTACTGACTGAATCAAGGTGATTTTCCCTACAAGGTTTGGAAATTTGTTAGTCCACAAATCAAGTCTATTTTGGATTTTGTCAATAATTTCCTTCCAATTCCTCTTGGTATGCCTCCCACCAGCCAGAACAAAGTCCATGTAGAAAGTGGGAAGGGTTTCTTCGTGGAAACCAAGAAAGAATAGGATCTTCTTTTGTATTCCCATTATCAACGTTTATTAAAAATATCTTAGCTTTTTTCATGTTTGTTGATTGACCTGTCATTATTTCAACAAATTTGATCTTGTCAAGTGATCTGGATTCCTTCATCCTAGCAACTCCCATCAAAAGGGCGTCATCCAAGAACTAAAGGTGCATGGAAGGATTAGAGTTCATTGTAATGTTGATTCCTTCAATCTTTCTCAAGGCTATAGGTTTTTTGCTCTTAGACAATCCGCCAACATAATAAATAAAAGGAATATAGAGGGCAACCTTGTCTCGGTTCCCTAGTAGAAACAAAGAAAGAAATTTGTTAAATCCCCATTAACTAGAATAAAAAAGCATGTGGATGAATAACATTCTTGAACCAATATACGAGATGAGATTCAAAAATCATTATCATAAGGATTATTGACATCATTGCCAATTTACTTTGTCATAATCCTTTACAAGGTCTACCCTCAATAAAATCATACCCAAAAAATCATTTGCCATTTATGAATATATGGAAATTATTTATATCTGCAAAAACTTGCAAGACACAGATATGTTTTCCCTTACTAAAGTATTGTCACAACATTGTTACGATATATGGGAAATAAACAGTCGAGTGAACACATCTACATAATGTTGGCGATATAAAAAATATAATAATTTCATCAGCAATTGAGTTTTAAAATTGTTGACAAAATTATAATGATAATCATATGGTTAAAATTGTGTAAATTTTTATATTTCATCAACAATTAAAACTTCTCTCAAGAAAACCATGAACAGAAAAACAATTTGTCAAAACTATATCACAAAACATTTAAAATGTAGCCAAAGACTATAAGCATAATTCAATGCTATTTAATTTTTAGCCTAACTAAAACTTTATCCTTAAGTGTTAGAATAATTAACACAACAATAAAGGAAGGAACTTACAGAGGCCTCTACGAAAGGGAGAAGGATGCTAAAGGCCTCTCTTTCACTATGTTCTTGTTGTTTCTATGTGCAATTCATTTGCCAAATCCCATGCTCGGAACCAACAAACCGTTCTTCACTATACAGCTTCAATTACAATGCTTGAACCATTGTTCCTTGTGTTTGAACTCTTACACTTAACTACCATGGGATAGCAAACCTGAAAATCAACATTTAAAAAAAAAAGGCACTGGCTATGTTATGCATGAAACTAAAGCCTGAGAATTAGAGTTGACTTTCCTTGCAAGCTTTATTACCCCAAGTTCCACATTACCTAAGGAATTATAACAAAAAACAAGGAAGAAATTTTAGTCTATTTGCGTAGAAGTGTAATATCCATATCATAGATGTAGGCAATACCGTTATGTCATAAGAAAACTTATCGATGTTAGTCATGGCTTATTTCAACTTGAAAAGATAGGCATGGTTATTCCCACAAGGAGCAGTAGCTTTTGCAATGTGCCTACATATAAGATGATGTCAATCTATAAGTTAAATATGATGATGCAATTTCTTTACTCTCAATTTACATGTTAACACTCTTCCATCATGTAACTACACAGTCATATTACCTACTTGGGAGAATGTATTGTTAAAAGTCTAGTGGCTTGACATTTCTTGTAATGGGGTTAGGCATAAATGGTATGTGTTTATGTTTTTGTTTGGTGTCGATATGAATTTGCAACAAGAATCAATAAAAAATCTGCAAGATTCAATAAAACCAATAAATTTGATCAGCTTGTCTAGAATGCATGAGTTTGATATATATTAGTCTTATAAAAAAAAGATAAGAAAAATAAAGGCTACAAGATCAAATGAACTCACATGAGTATTCCAATAAAAAAGAGGGTTCCAGATTCTTGTCGGAATAGTTTGAACTGTTAATCTTAAATACTAGAATGTAACATGATATGAAGGCTGGAGACTTGTTTGAAAGAGTTTCCTTTATCGAAGATGGATAACAACAATTACATCAGGGGCCAATTGTTTTTGCATATAGCACCTTAATTGTTGTGTTCTTGAGATTCCAAGAAGAACAATAAAATTAGACCACATATATTGTAAACAATTTAACAAATTCAAAAAGGAAGCAACAATTCAAGATATCCAGGTAGTTATATGATATAGGAAATAACTTTACATCAGTGTAGACATTAGTTACAAAGTATAGTGCACATTTCGCTTTGAGAATATACAATATTACAAATTTTTTGAATACAAAGAACAACTTAACTTCGACAAAGGGATAAAAAGGCATAACTTGCATTCTCAATCTTATAGCACATTGAACAACATCAACATATGAACAATAGGCTTAGTAACATAGGAAAATGCAACTATGGAAAGTGTAGGCTAACCAATTGAATCAAGTGATGTATGTACTGCCACGGACTTAGTTGATTAAGCTTGTTTAATGATGACAACATTTAACGAGAGAGGAATTGTATCATAACTGGAATATATAACATGTAAACATTGGCACTCTGTATGAGTTTATAGTACTAAATAACAGATAAAAATGGGGCAGCATGTCTCATCTTGATAGTACTATGAACTGTCACAATGATTACATGGTGCAAATTTATTGCGAACAAAATATAAATGAATATGCATTAATAAATACAGCCAATAAACGTTATTGCTAAGATTTGCAACTTCTTCAAAAGAGTTAAGGTGTAGTTGTACTGTATAAATGCATAGTTTATTGCAGTTGCAACTGCTATAGTATTTAACACTAGATATTTTTTAATCCATGAGATTTTCAACATTTAAAAGAAAAATGTGGAGGTGATACCTAAAAAAAGTAGTCACAATATTTCAAAGTGCAAAGAAAATATATATCTACCAAAGCATATTCCATATTGAGAGCGCAATCCATATAGAGTTAGGAATTCATGCATTATTAACATTTTTGTTGATACCATGTGAAGCTAAATAATAGTAAGAAAAAAGACATTGTGATACCATAACAAAATGGCCATTTTGAAGTGGAATTAACAATAAACGTAGGAAATTTATCAGTGCATAAGACTATTTGATAAGACAAGTGAAGGTGTAACAAAACAAAGTTGACTTAACAATTACATAGTGAGTAGCAAGCAAAGTAATAAGTGAATAGCCGAGAAGAGTATGAGTATGGAAATCAAAGATGGCATTATATATATAGTTTTCAATAGTATGCTAATATAAAGAGTTGAAACATGTTATAAGGGATGTAGATTGTAGAAGCAAAACATAATTTTAAAATGTTGTAAAGGTGGTAAGTAAGAAAGGGTTGTACACATGTATACAAGGATGTCCATGGGAGAGATGAATTCTAATGATCGCTAGAGTATAAGTTTGTTGGAAGAAAATATACCAAAACAAAGCAGAGAAGTGTTTAGAATATCAAAATCTAAGCATGTAGTACAAGTCAATCATATATACACCAAGATTGTTGGTAGCGTCAACACCAAGTACGAGAAATGGAGGGAGAAAGATGTGGATTTATTAGTAGAAAATCTTGTCGTATATGTCTGATTGCATCTCTTTCATGTAGGTGGATAACGTGTTGAAGTAGGTTTTTCAATTTAGAGAGCAACTGAATAGTTGGGAGAACGTAATTAAGTGGAAGCACAGATGATGATTCGAATCATGTTGTTCTATATCTTGTAAAGCTTCTTTGTGTTCCTTTATTTGTTGATAGTAGTAGCTAAGTGTGCTCAGGTATTCCATATCCATTTCTGTTTTGCAGCAGGAACAAAACAATGTATATGAACAATGTTATGCTCTTAGCACATGTAAAAGTGACTTGTTGGACAATAGAAGTTAGTTTGTTATTATAACTAAAACTTATATAGCTAATGCAACGCGAACATGTTGAAACAATAAATGGTAGCACATAGAATTAAACCGTGTAGAGTGGTAAAAAAACATTTTATATTTGTTGGAAAAAGAGGAACATGTCATGAAGCGGTGATTTTTTATGTTGTTTCGAAACAATAATGGTAGCACATAGAAATCAATAATACATACTACTAAAAAAACATTTATATCAGTAGGAAAAAAGAGGAACTTGCCATGAAATGGGAATGTTTTTGTTTTGCAGGAAAGCAAGGTTTATTTGTATTTGTTGTCCTTTGTAATAAACTATTCAATCATGGGAGTAAGAGAATGCAAGATATGTAAAAAATTATACATTTATCACAATGCCAAATGTTGGCAACTTTGTGGCAATTTTTTTTCATGCATTATATGCCATCAACAAAAAGAAAGCATGTAAGGAAATGAAAGTTGTCCATGTTAATATTTGTGATGGTTGCAAGGACTAGATACCATGTTTCCTTTTCAGAGAGTTGGAGAGATTGCAACTCATTGATGGTAATGTGTTTGTGAGCCTAAAGGAAAGGAATTGTATTTACGACTTAAGGATGGAAAGGCTAAACATAATCCATTGTCATGAAAGCATGCTCGGAGAAGTACAATTTCTTTAATATTTGGGTTTATAAAAAGGTTGTTGTTGGATATAGTTCCAATAGTCCTCTTGTTGAAATCTGTAAGGCAACCACCTTTGATTGCAAGTATTGGGGGAGTATTTGAACCTTGAAGGGTAGCAAGTTTGTCACCCTCAATTTGGCAGTGATCCCCCCAAAGCGTTGCATCTATGGTATAGCCTGATATGTCCCTCAGTCCAATTGTACAGTGGATTGTCTCTAAGCCATCTTTTTTTCATATAGTCAATGCAGGTGAAATGAAAATGACAAGCCCAAGAAGGTCAACCATGGAATTGAGGGATGTAGTTTGGATGTCATGGATAGACTTAAAGTGGAAACAATGCAAAGGGATAAAGGGGTATTCCTCTAAGCATGGTTGGATGGTTGAGGAGGATCCTAGGAAAATATTGATATGGATTTTCAATAGGTTGTATGTTGGGTTAGATGGTTTGTGTGGAAATTAATCCCATAAAAACTAGGCAGTTGCCTCAGACTAGCTTTCACCTTTTGCCTTAAAAGTTGTTGAAAAGAAGGAAACTCTAGATAAGGAAGGAATGTGCACTTGATAAACCGGGAAGTTTGATGGGTTGTCAGAATCTTATCCATAATATTTACAAAGCGCTCCTGGAGGAATTTTAGGCAAGTTTGACCACAAAAATGCAAGTGGATGCCAACTAGCTAGTGTAGGACCTAGGAATTTAACCAAAATGATTAAATTTTATATTGTGAGTATGGGAATGGGTTTTGATTATTCTAACACCCCCTATTAAGCCTGAATTATGTAAAATATAAAAAGTATATCATAGATATAGGTCCTAGAAACAAGGCTTGGTCACCCTTTACATACTACTTGTCCATACAAAACAAGGAAAGAGGCAAAACAACAAAGGGGAAAATCCTCCCTTAAACATGGACATGAACAAAAGTGTAGGAAATATTGTCTTCAATCAGTCTTCACCTCATGATCATCTATCCACAGCAATTATTTGAGATTGTTGAAATTCTTCTCAGAAAACACCTTAGTGAAGATGTCTGCAACTTGCTCAGATGATGCGCAATAATGCAGAGCAATGAACCCATCATGCACAAGCCCTCTGATGTAGTGCATATGGATATCTATGTGTTTGGTTCGCTTCCTTGGTACTGGATTAGTTGAGATTCGAATGGTACTTTGGTTGTCACAATAGATGATTGTAGAAGTCTCAGATTCAATCCCAAACTCTCCAAATATACCCTACAACCACAAACATTGAGTTGTTGCATTCACAACTCTTCTGTATTTTGCCTCTGTAGATGAAAGTGCAATGACACTTTTCTTTTTACTTAACCAGCTGATTGGTCCATTTGCAAGCATAAACACATATCCAGAAGTTGATTTTCTATCAGTGTTATCACCTACCCAATCTGAGTCATTAAAACCAACTAACTATAGGTTAGATTTTGCAACATAGTGAATCCCATGTGTTCTTGTTCCTTGTACAAAGTTCATGATTTTTTTTTCTACACTCCAATGGATGTCATGAGTTTGATCCATGTGTCTGGAATCCACACTCACTACATAAGATATATCAGGTCAAGTCTGAGTCAAATAAAGAAGACAACCAACCAGCTGCCTATACATTGTGTTGTTTACCAATGGAGTGGATTGCATTTCTTCAAGCTTAACTCCTCAAAGGAAAGGAGTATTTCTTGGATTGCAATCCTTCATGTTGAACTTGTTTAGCAGGTATGAAACATACTTGGACTAATGTACCTTTATTCCAAGATCTGATTGAGAAATTTCAAGGCCAAAAAATTGGCTTAACAATCCCAAATCTATTATGGAGAAGGTATGGTTCATTGCACCCTTCAAGGAGGAAATTTCTTTCTTGGAACTTCCTATGAGTAGAAGTTAATCCACATACAAAACAATAATTATTATTGAACCATGAATCATCTTCAAATAGAAATTTGGATCAAACTTTCATCTACTATAGTTTAGTGATAGCAAAAAGCCATCAATCTTGGCATACCAAGCTCTAGGAGCTTGTTTTAGCCCATACAGTGATTTCTTCAACCTGCACACAAGAGATGAATTAATAACAAAAATTTATGGCTGCTGCATATATATTTATTCTTTCATACCTCCATGTAGGAAGGAACTCTTCACATCCATGTGATGTACCTCTCATTGCTTGGAAGCTGAAATGGCCAAAACTAGTCTTATGGAGTCCATCTTTGCCACTGGTGCAAAGGTCTAATTGTAGCCAATTCCTTGGACTCGGGAGAATCCCTTGGCCACTAAACTTGCCTTATACTTTAGAGGAGAGACATCAGCAGCAATATTTGTCTTGAATACCCATTTGCACTTGACTAGCTTTCTCCCTGGTGGGAGATTGACCAGTTCCCATGTCTCATTCTTCTGGAGCGAATGGTATTCCTCCTTCATGGTTGTTTTCCATCTTGGATATTATGATGCTTCTTAATAAGTTTTAGGATCTGATTCAACCATTAGATAAATATTTTCATCAAAGAATGGGTCCTTGAAAGAAAGGGCACTCTAGAGTTGAGATCTAGTTCTTCCAGTATCACTAGGATTCCTAGCTAGTTCCCCAGCTGAATGAATGGTATTTGTTTCCCACTTTGGCCTTGTGGGTGTGTTAGGATATTCAAGTAAATCATCATTATCAGACATATCAGAATAAGAAAACTTATCATTCTCCTCACTTACAATCAAAGGTAGAGGATGTGAAGAGGACTCTCCAATTTCTGTTGTTGGCATAGGCTCTTCTTCAAACTGAACGCTCCTTTCAATAAAGTCTCTTTGAGTTATCATGTTGATCAGATTATTCCCTTTGGAATCTTCAGAGTACCCAACAAATAGGAACTCTTGACTTTGGGGTTCCAAATCCTACCTCTTTTCTATTGGAATTCTAGCCCATGCCTTAGATCCAAAAATATTGAAATAAGACACATCTGGCTTGTGACCACTCCAAGCTTCAAAAGGAGTGATTCCATCAAGATTCTTGTGAGGTACCCTATTATGGATGTAGGATGCACATTTTATAGCTTCAGCCCAAAAATTTGGTGGCAAATTCTTAGATTCCATCATACAAGTAGCCATCTCCTTGAGAGATCTATTCTTCCTCTCAACAACACCATTCTTGTAAGGTGTGTAGGGAATAGAATGCTACATCTAATACCTGCATCTTCACAATATTGAATGAACTCAAACTTGAAATATTCACCACCATTATTAGATATGAGGATCTCGAGTTTCCTTCTAGACTGATTCTCAACCAAGGCTTTGAAAACCTTGAAGAGGTCAAAAACTTCAGACTTGTGTTTGAGGAAGTAAACCCAACAGTATCTGGAAAAGTCATCTATGAAGGTAAGGACATACTTGGCTTGACTCATGGATATATGAGGAAAAAGACCAGCAATGTCAATGTGGATGAGCTCAACAGGTGTAGAGGTTCACTAATGACTGACTCTCTCATACTTATGCTCTGGGTGTTTTCCTAGAATGCAACCCTGCCAAACTCCCTTGGAAAACTTTATCTTTGGCAACCCTATGACCATGTGTTTGTCACACAAATCTGAAATATACTTGTAATTTAGATGGCCAAACCTCTCATGTCAAAGCTTGTTGGATTCATTAACATGAGTGAGGAGAGAAGATGGGTTTGCGAAGGGCATGAAGTGTGAGAACTTGTACACTTTCAAACTCTGATCCACTAAACCTTTAGCAATGACTCTACCATTCGCAATATTAGATATTTCTACATCATTGAGAGTAAAAACAACCTTCTTAGGAGACCCAATGTGGGTCATCTAATAGACTGACAAGAGATTAACAGCAAGACCTAGGACATACAAGACATTATTGAAGGAACCATGGTCAAAATATAAGCTACCCTTAGCCTTACTTTTAGTTTTTGAGTTGTCTCCCAACAAGATATTTGGACCTTTCGAATCATCAAGAGAGGAGAAGGTCTCCCTTGTTGAAACCATGTGCCTTGAAGCTCCAAAATCAATGATATAGGAAGGAGATCTTATAGTGCTTGCAACCAGGGCATGTACTCTCTCCTTGTCTTCAAAACTTCTTCTTTGCACCTTCAGGAAGAGAGATGTTGTGTTTTTCCAGGAGTTGAGTCAACATATTGATTTGTTTCTTCATGTAATAGCTCTCAGGATGAAATCCCTTACCACAGTATGTGCACTTGCTCATTTCACCTTTACCTTTCTTCCTCTTGGAGTTTGAGGACTCCTCATGAGACTTGGACTTGTATCATTTTTATCAGGAGGCTTCTTAGCCTTATTATTTCCTTTGGAATCCACCGTTGAATATCCAATAACCAAATCTTGATCGTTGGAAGGCTTGATGGTTTCCATCATGACCAATTTGTGTTGCTCCTGGGTAAAGGATTCCATGAAATCCGCCAGTGAAGGCATCTTACAGGTTCAAGTTGTCAGCTTTGTGGCTTGGAAGTTTGAAACAAATACTGAGTAGTCAGGGCCAAGCTTCGAAAGGATGGCCAAGAATCGTTGCTCATCTTTCTTTTCGATACCACACTGTTTCAGTTGCAAAACCAATGGTTTGAACTTGGAGAAGTAGGCTTGCAAGGATTCGAAGTTGGTTGGACTTAGTGAAATCAACTCATTCTCCAATTGATGTCCCCTCATTTCATCTGTCTTCCCAAATAAATTTTGAAGCTTCTCCCATACTTCATTTGGTGATGTCAATCCATCAAGATGGAAAAGAAGGTCTCTGGAAATGTTGAGACACAAGAGACCATACGCCTCATCTCCCCTATTATGCCATTTAATATTCTCTATTGTTGCATTAGGATCAACCTCACTTGCCATGGTCACTCTATAGAGACCTTTACTCCTCATCAGAATCTCCATCTATGCCTTCCATTTGAAGTAGTTGAATGGAGTCAAGATGATATTGTGAGATTGATCCATTCTTCAACAACTGCGCCCTTGTACAAACAGACCGTGCTCCCATTGAATGATGTTGATCCTACAAGAAAGCAATAGAGGAGGAGAACAATCGAGCTACCAAGGAACTGAAACCATGCAGAAATTAATCCCAAGCTTAGATCAATTGAACTCACAAAAATTGCTTGAAAACATGCATAGATTCACTAAAAAAAGAGACTGTATGTGGTGCATAACAAATTTTTTTATTGAATAAGTTTACATCAGTCAACCTTATGAAAAAATAGGTTGTCCAAATATATAATTACATCAAATATTCGAATGCATAAAGATTCCATTCGAATCAACACAAAAGCAGGCTTACTAAACGAGTCAAAATCCCCCATAGGTGCATAAAACACTTTCCAACCCTGTCAATATGCTCACGAATTGGATGAATGGGTTGTTACAACTAATAAGTGAAGGAAAGTGGACAAACTCATTCTTTTAGTAGAGAAAAAGAAGGATGGTGAGTTGTGACAAAAACTAGGCATTTGCCCTAGACTAGCTTTCACCTTTTTCCTTAAAAGCTACTGAAAAAGCAGGAAACTCTGGAGAAGGCAGGAATGTGCACTTGCTAAACTGGGCAGTCTGATGGGTTGTCAAAATATTATCCATAATATTTACAAAGCGCTCCTAGAGGCAGTTTAGGAAAGTTTGACCACAGAAATGCAAGTGGATACCAACTAACTAGTGTATGACCTAGGAATTTAACCAAAATGATTAAATTTTATATCCAAAGTATGGGAATGGGTTTTGATTATTCTAACAGTTTGATTGTGTAGTTTGAGACTATCTAGGACAATTTGTATTTGGTCGTACAAATAGGTTTCCAATTCATTGAATGTAGAGATATGGACCTCATCTTATGGAGCACTAACAGGGTCAATTAATCCAAAGAGTTTACCAGGGCCTCTTTGATTAGTGTATTCATGGATGTTTCTCATGGCATTGAATCGACCTTGAATGACCCATGTTTTGTTGGAGGGGCTAAGTGATGTGATTTTAATAAAATATGCAACGAGGCTCAGGTTTGAATTTGGCGAGGAAGGTATGGAAAGTGAAGGGGCGTGGGGGTCAAGTAGGATGGTTTCTGGAATAGAGGAATTTCTTTGGGAGGGGAATTCAATAGTAAAGTGGTAAGGGGATGGTTCCCCGATAAGCGGTGCATCTAATGTGACAACCTAAAGCGCGAGAAACGTGGTAGTTCTTTGTAAGAAGAAAGATGTTAGCAAAGTAGGAGGAAAAAATATAGTAGAAATAGTAGGGGCACAAAAGGAATTTAGTGAAAATAATGAAGGGGAAAGTGAAGCATGCGTTGCATGATGTATAATGTCACATGCACATTTGGTGACTTTGATTATAAATCCTTCTTGTAGTTGGTCATCCTACACAATGCTATTGCAGATATTTGGAAGCAACGTTTGGTTCTTATGACACCCATCATACATAGAAATGTGAAATCACATGGTTGCTAAGTTTAGAGAGATAACTGCACTTAATGAAGCAACCTACAACAATGGGAAAAGGTCGATGGCGCCATGCAGTAGGAGTGAATCAACGTTATCGGTCAACATAATATCCATAAGGTAGTGGTTTTCGGTTATATGGAGTGGAAAAATTGGCCTAAAAAAAAACCAATTGGTATTAAGCAAAAAGCGTAAAGAAACCAAGAGTAATTATGTATGTAGTTTTGTTCCATGTAAGAGAGGATGAGAAAAGTGAAGAAATGCTAGGACAATATAGGAAGGAGAAGGGAAAATTGTGTTCCATTTTCATAGGAGAGCATGAGAATACCATTAGAGAAGAATAAGTATGGTTTGGAATACTTTGTATGAGCTTTTTGTTCACTAACTCAGTGAACTACAAGCCATAGAGTGACAAGTGAACCAACTCGAAAAGCCATAAGATTTTAAAAAAAAACCTCTTTACCAAGGTTTGGGTAACAAGAGCTCTTGATAAATGTTGGGCATGCCAACAATATACGTGTGAAAAAATATAAGCCATATAATAGTTGTATACACAAGGACATTAGGGGTGGTAAAGAGGCATTCTAATATCTAAACAGAATAATTCTTCCTTAATACAAGACATCATTTCTACCTTTAAGCTTACCATCATTGGTATTATAACTCATGAGATATTTATAAAGAATAACTTTTATAGTCATAGAAACAATACCAAAATCTTGACAATTGAATATGTCATGAGTTCTAATGCTAATGAGAGTTCTAATGGGAATGAACTAAAATGTACAAATACTCTAATGTATTCATGGAGAAGTATTATGTTAATAGGTGACTACAATTTTAGGTATTTTGGATCTCTATCAATTTAATACATATGATTCGAGACAAATTTTTTCATATAATCTGTACAATTTAAAATCTATAATATTGAAAAAAAGGATATTCTTGAGATTTCTAAATGAACTTAGAAAATTACTATATAAATAAAAATACACTTCAAAAGTTATTGAGATAAATAAATTAATAAAATTACTATAGAAATAAATTAAAATAAATCTATAAATATATTTTTAGCAATTATAGTAATTACAATTAAAGTAAATTAAAGTCAACTCTAATTGCAACATGACATAAAATATTGCCAAAATTATTTAAAAACAAGCGTGAAAAACATGAAGGAATATGCTAACAAATCTTCATATTAATATTGAACATAATTGTATTTTACACAAGAGGGAAAAACGTGAAGGAATATGCTAACAAATCTTCATATTAATTTGAACATAATTTTATTTTACAAGCATATTCATAGGCCAAAATTTATATGTATTGGTTGGTCAACATCAACTCAAGATTATCTGCAATAATTTTATGAAGATATAGTTACGATTATCATTTTATGAAGATATAGTTACGATTATCAGTAAAGTGAATTATATTGAGATCAAAACCACCATAAGGCACCAAATCCTTTTGAATGAATTTTTTTTAGGGTCATGTGCTTGATACTTCTTGCAACATTGTAACCAACTTGCTTCTAGGTCTTGTTTGGAAATTGGATTAATTGATCAATGAAATATTTGTTGTTATTATGACATATTGTATAAATTATGGTCTTGTAAGACAATTAGATTTGGCTTTTGACTTGATTAATCCTTCCTAGCCTGGCTTTCATATTTTCTTAGGTTTAGAAGTGTAGGAAATTGCCATAATGAAGATTTCCTAGTAAAGTGTTTGTTCCTCATTTGTTTATGTTGAAAGATTCAAGCTTATGCAAATAGGTCAATATTTTCGTTTTTTTTAGCTCTTCAGTTGCAACTCCATCTAACGAGTTCCAATCAAAGTATCATTTTCATGTGTTTCTGATGTGTTTATCTATTTATAGTCAATGCCTAGTAGGTACAACATCATATTATGGCAATTGGTAAATAGGAAACTAACATGTCCAAGTTCTCTGTGTCTAGCTTCTTTTCTTTAGCAATGTAATGATGTTTTGCATGTTGAAGCACTACACTTTGTCGAAATTTTTTTGTTCCTTGCGCTCTTTTTGCATCTTATGTAATTTAATGAGTACTTCTGATTTCATATTCATTTCTTGTAATTCTTCATTGTCTCTTCGATAGCGCTTTAATTTGGCTTCTAATTTCTCTATATGTACTTGCAAACCAGATTCCATGATTTCTTATTTCTTTGACACTAGGTAGTCGTGTGGACTATAGCTAGTCGTCGATTGTCTTTTTTTTCCAATTTTTTTTTTCCCTTGACTAATTGGTCTTCTTCGTTAGGTTAATAACCTTTTTTTTCCAAAAATAATTATTATAATTTCTTTTTATAATAATAACTATTAATTAATTAATTAATAATTATATTAATGTTTTTATAAACTATATATATAGTTTTTTTAAAATAATAAGTATTAATTATTATATAATAAAAATCTTTATTTCATTATTTTATATAAAAAAACAAAAACTTGAACTATTATAAATATATTATAATAATTCAAATCAAAGCAAAACCTCGGTTGAAG
>LPNX010900221.1:646740-739461 GCA_001517045.1 Pseudotsuga menziesii | reverse complement strand
CTCTCTCTCTCTCTCTCCTGCCCATCCCTCTCTCCCCCCCTCTCTCTCCCTCTTTCTCCCTCACTCTCTCCCGCTACCTCTCTCTCCCTCTTTCTCCCTCACTCTCTCCCGCTACCTCTCTCTTTCCCTCTCTCTCTCCCTCCTAATCACCCTCTCCTACCACTTACCACCCATACTCTCTCTTTCTTTCTCTCTCCTTGCATGCTATAGCTCTCCTTATCTTTAATTACCTTAGTTATTCCTAAACCCTATCCCACGGGGGCATCACCTAGGGACCAATATGATATCACGTCCGTTCATATTGGGGGGCTTAAAATTAAAAAAATAAAAATCAATATATTGGGGGTATATTAGGGGTAACTAGGGTTTTTTTTAAACTATTTAAATATCCAATATGTTGGGGTATGTTTTATTCAACATTTTTGCCCGCGTCGTTCACCAGTCCTCCAAGCCTTGCCTGCTAGGTTCCTGCGAGCTCCTTGCATGGATCAACACCACTCTTCAACTCTCTCTCAGCAAAGTTGAAGAGGTAAGCATGCATTCTCATCTTAATCTTCTTTACAGGTTTTAACATATGGACAAATAACTTCAAGGAACTCACTCGCTTTCTGTTCTCCATTTTCCCCCTGGATTTCGAGTTATACGAAGAAAAGGCTTGTCTGGAAACAAATGTGGGCACCCATTTGGTTGTTCTTTTATCTATGTAAGAGGGTCATTTGTTTTTTGAATATTTAGGGCCACCATTTTTTTAGTAGTGTGGTTTACGGTTACCTTGAGGAGATGCAGAGTGCTTAAGGTCCAATACTTTGAAGAGTGCTCAAAAGTACTTCTGTTTTTTGTATTAGAGCTTGGGTAAAAATGGGTAGACGCCCAATGCTGATTTTGTTTTCTTAATTTTCTATTAAGAAAATGAGATCCATCTTGTCACTTCATTCTGTTCTTTTATTTGCATTTCTGGGTTTTGGGAGGGCAGTGCAGAACTTTTGGTGATCTTGGTTTAAACAGTTCTTGGGACTAGGGTTGCTCTCTCTTTAGGGATTTGTGGCAACAAAGTAATGGGGTCTTTATAGCTTATCCCTAGTTTTTTGAGTGCCTTTGTTTCATCCTTTTGGTAGGGTGATTTGAAAAGCGTACCGAGTCGCTGTGATCACTATGAAAGGAATTGCAAGCAGAATAGGACTATTAAGAAAATGGGCCGACGTTATGTTTGATCTATTCTGTGAAGAATGCACAGACCCATTACATTTCCTGCTTTTCTGATATTCGCATAGAAAATAAAAAATGGCTCATTCGATTTTCTGTCAGACTGCTTCTGGAGCTGTTCACTGTCAACTTATGGATGTTGTACATCCTGGTGTGGTTCCCATGCACAAGGTCTCTATTCTTAAATCTTTGATAATCTTTCATTTGATTTGATATCATAAGCTGTTTAGCACACTAAGTTTTTTTGGCTTATGTTGCAGGTAAACTTTGATGCAAAGACAGAGTACGATATGATTCAAAATTACAAAGTGCTGCAGGACGTGTTCAACAAGCTGAAGATTAGCAAGGTATGGATCTCCTGGAGATTTTGCTTGCATTCCATAAGGTTGTAATTATAATGAAAGACTTGGTGAACATAACTTTGTTTTGACTGGCAAGACTGGGGTCTCATAACACAATTGTGGAAGACAAAATTTGAATTACAGACCTGACTCTAGAAATGCCACATCAGTTTGGAGTGAGAAACTGCTATCTACATTTATATTTTCTGCATATCACGATAATAGTAAATATGAAGAACACACTATTATATGGATAAAAGATGCCTTGCCTTTTACTTTCAAAGAAGCGATATGCATAGACTCTGATTTGTTAACCATTAAGAAGATGGCAAGATGCATTGCCTTTTTATGTTAAGATTAGAGATGGGCTTGATTTGTATATGCAAGGGTGGGTTTAATTTATGGATTACAAGAAATACAAATTAAGGATACAGAAACAGCTTTGTTGATTTCATATTACAATAGATCTTTGCCTTAGTTCTCCATAAGACCTTAAGTTTTTGATCTCCAAGTATGTATTGACCTTGCCAACTTCGTGTTCTGAATCTCTTTTTCAAGATTTGAAGGGGTCAAGCCACTATTGTGATCAACATAAAAGAAGCAATGGGCTTTTGGTTGAAATGCATGCATATTTTGGAAATTTGTATGCATCTTTATCTTCACCAGGCTGTGCTATCGGGTTTCTTTGCATTTGTTGCTATTTCTTCTTAGTTGTGTAACAATTTCAAGGACACTGTTTTCTGTGCTTTATGTATTGTAAATTCTCCTATGGCACGGTTTTTTGGAATTTTTATTCTTGTACTTTCTTGTATTCTATAGTTAATGTAGCCTTATCTAACATGCCTGGTAGCTAGATATAGGCCTGGTATTACCTTTGTTAGAAGATCGCAAGATCTGTCTTGAAAGTTGAGAGTTCCGTTTTTTATTGTAAATGTGGGAAAATACACAGCAGGCATTAGTTTGGTTATTACTTTCAATAAGACGTCAAGATGGATCTAATATGAGGTTTCATGCAGTACATTGATGTTAATAAACTTGTAAAAGGGCGACCACTCCAGGACAATCTGGAGTTCATGCAATGGTTAAAGAGATACTGTGATTCAGTAAATGGTGGAATCATGAATAGGTATCTTCTTTTATTGTTCTCTTTTCCTGTTTTTTGGTTCTTTCTGGATTTTATGGCACTACAATAATGGGCATATTTGTTTACATGTTAGTGATACATTTGTTAATCAGTTTTTTATTCTGTGCCTTTTTAGTTACAATGCACTGGAATGAAGGGAGTTTTGCAAAGGTGGAAAATAAGTTAACAAGAAAGCAGCTCCAGTAAACCCTTCAAGCAAGGGCAATGCACTGGGGTCTAAAATTGCCACAGTTGCTAGTTCTCGGCGAAATGATCCTCCAGTTCTAGTTGTGAATGTAGGTGCTAAACATTCTAGGACAGGGTCAAATGCTGGATATGGGTCTGTACCCTTCCAAACAGCCTCAACTGAGCCACCATTTTATGGGTCTGCAATGCCCAACACTGCATCTGCAAACGTAGCCTAGATTCAGGCTCTCAATGAGTAGGTCAAAAAGATTACTCCATTTAAAGTCTCTTGATGTTTGTGTTTTTGTTATTCATATTTTCCTGTTGTTTTACCTCAGAAAGAATCTTGGTTCAGTCATGGTCCAATCATCACAAGATCCTTTTGTCAAGAGTTTTTCCAAAGGAACTAGAGCAACATGAACTTGGTCCAGGCTCTCATATCAGTGAAGTTCTCATATTTGTTTATTTCTATGCTATTTGCTATTTAATTGAGGTATGCAGGTCACAGAGTTGAAGCTCTCGGTAGACAGTTTGGAGAAGGAAAGAGACTTTTACTTTGCAAAGATCAGGGATATTGAAATACTTTGTCAAAATCCAGATGTTGAACAATCACCTGTAAGCACAAATTTTACTAGCCATATACAACCTTTTGTCTAGAGATGTTTTCTACATGAGTTTAATGGAGTGACAAATATTAGATTTTGATACCTGTAATTTTGAACAGATAGTTGCAGCAATACAGAGGATTCTATATGTTGCTGATGATAGTCCAGCTGTAATTGCTGAGGCACAAGCAATAATATACAAGTCATCCAATCCATCCGATGAAAATGATGAGAACAGTAAATATGAAGAACACACTCTTATATGGATAAAAGATGCTTTGCCTTTTACTTTCGTGTATGGGACAAGATTTTACAGGCATAAACTGCCTGGTGGTAATCCTCTCACTCGAATCGCCCATGTCTTTGTTGCAACGATTCATAAGTGGAACATTTTAAATAAAGTAGCTGTCATTGAGGAAAGAGAAGTTTTGAAGTCTGGATCAAGCAGACAGTATTTGTCTATTGATAAGTTTAGGTAAACGCTCTCTTGTCCTTACTAGTTCACAATTAGTTATTTTACATTTATTAGTACAAAAGTACAGGAAATAGTTGCCACTAAAATTACTGGACCTTTCTAAAGTTGCCTAATGCCGCAAATCGAATTTAATGGAGTCAGTGAATTTTCCATGTGACAAGAGAAATGCTGAAGCTCTTGGTAGTTGAAACAATATTTTTGTAGGAAGGACAGACTGAAAATTTATGCTTTAGGAATATAGGAGAAGATACTGTTACCTGCTGAACATGGATACGGTGTAATGAGTCAGTAAGTCCTTTTCTGTTAAATTTCAGTCTTTTCAATGTTGCTTCTAGTTGGGTGTACCCTATTATGGTCAGTTTTAGATGACTGAGAGATTTGGTGTGAATGTCCTCACTCTTGTTTTTCAGGTTTCTTGACAGAGCAACAATTAAAGATGAATTAGACTATGAGTGCTAAACAAGCCATAACTGGAGATTATGCACAGTCCAAGACATTGAAGAGGTGAAAGTTGTTCTTAGGTTGTTGCCAATTTGGATGTCATGTTTGATGTTTGGGGTTGTCTATGCACAAACTTTCACATTTTTCACAAAACAAGGAAGCACGACGGATAGAAAGATCGGAACACGCTTCCAAATCCCTCCTGCAAGCTTATAATGTTTTATTAGCCTATTTGTTGTTCTATTGGTGCTCGTCTAGGACCGCATCTTTGTTCCAGTTGCAGAAAACTTGACAGGGAATGAACGGGGTATAACTCTGCTTCACAGAATAGGCACTGGCATGTTTTTCTCTACTATGTCAATGATTGCTGCTGCATTGACAAAGATTAGAAGGATCAAAGTAGCAAAGGATAATGGGCTGATAGATATGCCCCATGCAACAATTCCATTGAGTATTTCTCTGCTGCTTCCACAATACATGCTATTTGGCATAGCTAATGTATTTGTAATGGTAGGAATGCAAGAGTTCTTTTATGATCAGATGCCAGACACTATGAAAATTCTGGGTATTTCTGTGTATCTGAGTGTTCTAGGGGTTGGTAATTTTTTGAGCAGCATCCTTATTTCGGTTATTGAGAAGCTTAGTTGCATAAACAAGGGGAGTTGCTGGTTTGTAGACAACCTGAACAAAGCTCATTTAGATTACTTTTATTGGCTCCTAGCCTCTCTGAGTGTAGTCAACCTCTGCATTTACATGTTCTTAGCCAGCTGATATAAGTACAGAAATCTCAAAAATAGTATTTCCTATGAGGAAGAGGAATCCCGTAGGGCAAGAACACTTCTTCCTTCAAGATCCATATGTTGAGATATTTGAAGAGAACTATAAATGCCTTATGTTTATATAGAGTGGCCTAGGTATAACTCTGCTTCACAGAATAGGCACTAGCATGTTTTTCTCCACTATGTCAATGATTGCTGCTGCATTGACAAAGATTAGAAGAATCAAAGTAGCAAAGGATAATGGGCTGATAGATATGCTCCATGCAACAATTCCATTGAGTATTTCTCTGCTGCTTCCACAATACATGCTATTTGGCATAGCTGATGTATTTGTAATGGTAGGGATGCAAGAATTCTTTTATGATCAGATGCCAGACATTATGAAAATTCTGGGTATTTCTGTGTATCTGAGTGTTCTAGGGGTTGGTAATTTTATGAGCAGCATCCTTATTTCAGTTACTGAGAAGCTTAGTTGCAGAAACAAGGGGAGTTGCTGGTTTGTAGACAACCTGAACAAAGCTCATTTAGATTACTTTTATTGGCTCCTAGCCTCTCTGAGTGCAGTCAACCTTTGCATTTACATGTTCTTAGCCAACTGCTATAAGTACAGAAATCTCAAAAATAGTACTTGCTACTCAAAATCTGTTCTTGTTTACATAGGGCTTCCATTCTCCTACCAATGACATTGCATATGACAATCATTTTGTTGTAGTTACCCCTTACTGTGTCTGGCATGCTTTGGTCTTCATGTTACCCGACTCTCTCCATGCTGTCTACACAGGGTTTCTGCAGACATATCTTTGTCTATAAAATCATGGCATTTAGGGTTACTGTATA
Source organism: Pseudotsuga menziesii (assembly GCA_001517045.1). NCBI lineage: Eukaryota > Viridiplantae > Streptophyta > Pinopsida > Pinales > Pinaceae > Pseudotsuga > Pseudotsuga menziesii. The sequence continues at coordinate 733,471 of LPNX010900221.1, read as the reverse complement.
CAAGTCTTCATGTTGCATTTAGCTCAGGGTCTCTGCCTTCATCAATGATTGTCGAACTTTGAGTTAATTCCAATTGTATGCAAGATTTCTCTATTGTGCATAGATTGTAAGATGCTTCTTTGATGGCTGCTGTGGGCATTTCCTCTCCATCATTGTGTTGAACGAATGGCTTTGATCTTTTCCTATTTTAATTTTCAATACAGGCTTACTAATGGCTTTGAATTCTATTTTTATTGAAAAATGCAATTTGAAGTTTAGGAAATTTGCAGTTGACATTTACAAGACTTTTAAATCTTCCCCTCTTTGAATTCTCGTAATAATATTAAACTTTGAACTTTTAGTTATTGCTAAACAGATGGATCTTTATTGACATGAAACACAAAATTAAAAATGAAAATTTTGTCAAGGACACTCACAAGGTCCTCTTTGGGTCTTTTGAGGTGCCATATCCTATTTTTAAATATCTTGAAAATCACAGAAAATGTATATTCCTATAAATATCCTGTATGCAATATGTGAAGCCCAAGGTTTACACACTGAACTGTGGAATGGCCTTTGGCCAGGCAACAAAGCTTCTGTCACTTGAATCCAAGGGAAATCGTGCTCTTATGCCTAACTCAACAAGTAAGTGTACTATGTGAGTCTCTACTTCATTCAGGCTTATGCAGTTTCTCAATAAGTTCAAGGACACACTCATAGCTTGTTGCAATATGGTCTACTGGAACTTGAAAGTAAGATATCCTATCAAAATCCAAGGGTCACTAATACGCAAGTGTCAAAAACACAGTTGAAAATGTTAATAAGATTTGTGTTTTTTTCCTGGTAATTTATGCAATCTTAGTAGGTTCATATATCTAGTCATTCTTTGTTAAAAAATATGCTGATGATCTGTCTTTTTTCTATCATAGCAAAACTGCACCTGCCAGTAGTGAATAAATCCAGTGGTTCTTCCATCGATATGTATATCAAGGTAATATTTTTCCCTTTTTTTAAGATGTTGCTTAAGAAATCTCGAAAGTCGTTCTTAAGTAACAGGTAAATGCTCACTTAGCTCCTTTTAAAGGAGTGCTTAATACTTATTATAGGCCAGCTAATGAAATTATGTCTTCTTCAGGCAAAAGAGTTGGAAGTAAATACACAGTATTACATTGAATTACTGGCAAAAGGAATTGGCAAAACACAAGAAGAGATTGCAAAGGATATTCAAAGATCAAGATACTTTTTCCCACAGGAAGCAATTGATTATGGTATTGTTGATAAGATCCTCCCAAAATAGGGTCTGGTCATGGAGAAAAGGGTAAGCATTAACCATTTTTAATTCATTTATACTAAATGTCTTGCCTTAAAATTTAACCTAGGTAATTTGCAGGATTGTTGCTGAACATATTCTACATTTCCTTCTCATTATGTTATTTTCTTTGATTCTACATTGATAAATCTTTTCATTCTGTTTAATGACTTGCAAAACTATGATGAGATGCTTGCTCAATCAAAAGCTGCACGGATGAAATATGGCAAGGCTGGTCCACTGGCTACTCCAGCAAGCAGGCCCTAGGGATAGATCATTGATGAGTTACCTTTTCCAGTTAGCATGAGTTGTTCAGAGATTGCTACAGCTATCATTGTTGGAAGAATTTGTATAACCTGAAAGATGTATCTTAATACGACCCTTATCAATCTATGTTATTTTCTAGCATGCATACAGTGCTTTGTATATTGTCAAAATTGCAATGAGATTCTGGACAAGTTGTAAACAAACATTCAAGGCAATAGGATTAAATTCCTAATGAAATCAAGCACTCTAGAAAATGTAAATCATGTATTTCATTGATCTTCTCTGCGTCTGTGATCTGTTGTTTATATTGTCAGATTTTGCTTAATTACACATCTTGTTTGTGTGTTTTGGATTTTACTGCATAAAAGATTTTAAGCCCTACATTTTATGTGAACTCTTCACCCATCATCAGGGAAACCAACTATAAGATAGAAAGCAGTGTTGAGTGGGCTTGTATAAGGTAGGAGGGAAAGTCAGGCTATATACAAGGTAGAAGGGAAAGGAGAGGAGGATACTGTCCTCCTCTCCTTTCCCTTCTACCTTATTTATGTTATATAGCCCGTGAATTTCTGTCCTACCTTACACATAGCATATGAATTTCCCTCCTACCTTATATTAATAAATAGGTGCACTCCTCATTTGCAGCATTGCTTTCCAACTGATTGGTTTCCCTGATTATGAGTGAAGAGTTCATCTGAAACGTTGGGTTTAAAATCTCTTATGCAGTAAAATCCAATAATTACATAAGCAATATGTACACCTGCAGATATCTGTATTCTAATATAATTATAGCCTATTGCAAGCCATTTTCCCTTTTTTCCATGAATCTTTTAGTTTGGAAACAATGTTCGTTGCTTGTTTATTCAGCAATCCTAACTCTTGAATAGAAAACCAATTTATTTGATGCAAAAAACTCTTTTCACTGAACTTGATACACTTGAAAACTTATGTACATTCATGGGTTTGGGTTTCCTTTTCAATTATTAATGCTATTGGTGTAGAAAATATAAAACTTAGCATTGTCTTGGGTATTTAGATCCACCCGACTGTCATGAATGAAACAAGGTTGTAAGATTTAATTTTGTTTGATCCACTCATACACATTGGGCTTAATCAAACTTTGGTTTTGGATACGATTAACCATATCACAAGATAAACTCCTTTTCTTTCCAAGAAAACCCTCACAGGATTCTCCCCCTCTTCCCTGGAATATCTTGATGGAGGGTAGCTCAACAACTAGCTGCAATGGTGGTTGGTAACCCAGTCAGACTCAACAAGACTTGAACCTCAGCCAGACTAGAACTGGAGACCTTACAGTGAACTCCACCTTGAAACAGCCTATTTGAACTGATTGAGATAACCCATTGGGCTTCACAAGGTGAACCCTTTCCATATGGTCAAACCATATTGGTTGTCAGGTTCATTTACAAACTGAAAATGAAGCTGGTGAAGACGATTATGACTCTAATCCAACCACAAAAGTTTTAATGCCAAGTCTACAAGATAATTTTTGTACATTAGATTGGGTTATGTATCATAGTGCTTTTGAAAATACGTTGTTGGAGATATTTTTATGTAGTTTGGTTGGTTGCTTTGTTAGAGTCACACCTCCAGAATTTGCCTTGAATCTATGTTGAAGAAAATTTGTCAGTTTGAAGACTAAATTTGAAATTGCTCATAATGTTACCGGTGTTCAGTTATTTGGCTCATATTTTCTAGCTGACTTTGCTTCTCCATATTTTTTTTTATGTCTTCTGACCAACTTGCTTGTTTGTCACAACCCTCGATTTTTTTTTCTTTTCCCTGTAGATGATAAAGAATTTGTTTGAGTAAAACTTAGCTAGGAACTTGGTGACGAGGTAGACATCTGAACTGGAAATACAATCTTCAACTGAAAGGTGGCCTATTTTGACATAATGAATTTATGCTTTCAATGCTCACAAGTTCATTGGATAAATGGATGCCAGCTCAACTCGTCCATTCCTCTTGTTAAATTCATATTGTTTTTAATCTAAAAAGATTAACAGTATGCATTGAAGATTCCAAATAAATTTTGTTTCTAAAGTTGTACAATCTCCTAGATACCAAAATGGTGCTTGGATAAAAAGTCCGTGATGGAAAGAAGCAGTTATAAATGGTGTAAGTTTCATTTTTGAACCCTTCTTGGGGAAAACACACTACTGTTTGAGATTGGTACAAATAAACCCTCTCTTATTTGTTTTGACATCATGTGATACATTTTAATTCCTAATAAATTGATTTGCCTCAGGGCGCCTATCAAGTGTCGCCCTTTCTTGTGTTTAGTTTTTTTTTTCCTTAGGTAGAAATATAAAGGGGTATAAAAAATATAAATGAAAAAATGGATACATGCAATATATAGGGAAAATAGGGGTTTTTAAAAAATCGGCAAGGCATATTGGGAGGGGGTTAAAAAAAATGATTTTGGGAGGTATTTTCCAATATTTTTTGAAAATACGGGTATTGTTTCATATGCCACAAACGAACGTGCTATGGCATGGTTTCACTAAGTGAAGACCCCGTGCCCTATCCTCTCTCTCCACCCCAATCTCTATCATTTTCTTTCCCCACCCCAATTTTAATAAATTTGAATTACCAATTAAAAATAGTCTACATGTAAATACAAATAAATAATAAACATATAACCTACCTCTAACTTATTTAGGTTTGAAATTTGACATAGTAAAATAAAACTTTTGACATAGTAAGAAAACTCACATCATCAAAATTAAAAATCAGCCAAGATTTTACGATTCTAGCAAACACCCTGTGAAAATTTCAAGTTTGTGCGATGTGCGATCAACCCAATGAAGAGGATCTGTACCATCACTTCACTACCTGGTTACTCCAATGTCAAACCTTGGACTACACCAAAGGACTCCACACTTAAACCATTTTTTGTGAAAAACAAAATATAGTTGTGGCACATCATACGATGGAGGGAAATTATTTGCTTCCCTATGCCACCCAACCTGATCAACTATCCTCCTAGCCTCCATGTCTTCTTCTTGTACCACTATCCTCTATCCTTCCATTGAAATGCATATGTCCTTTCCACCTTCCTTCGAATTTGCTACATGAGAAACCTCCATTAAAACCTTACCCAAAATATTGAAAGACGATAAGGTGTGTCCCATCTTGTCATGAGAACAAAGACCTAACATAATACCTTCCTCTCCCTCCCAAGCCCTGGGGGTCAACCAAATTAAGATCCCTTTTGATGAATCTACTATGTAGTCAAGCAAGTCCAAAAAATTGCTTAAACTCTCCATCCCTAAACCCTCGTGTTCCCTTCTCCCTTTTATTATTTATTTTATCATTATATTTTGAAATCTCATATTTATAACTATTTATCCATTATAATTGAGCCAAGTTATATTATTTTTTAACTCTTAATAGTTGAGCTAAGTTATATTAATTTATAACTCTTGATGATAGTTTGCATTCCTATTATTACTTATTTATATAAGATCCCTTCTTAATCACTTTAAAGTAGAGAAAACAAAAGCTTTAAAACAAAAAAATATTAAAGGACCAAAAACTCCTTACACTATTATTGACTCATTAAATGAAAATTGCACTTTATTTAAAGTTTAACATTAATATTTAGTTGTAAATATGATTATATGATATTATTTTTTCACATAATGTTGAAATATTACATTTAATAACTAAGATAAATTGAATTTACACATTTGTGATTTAAAATCCTATTCCAAATGACAAGAATCCTAATTTGTTTTTTTCGTAGAGAAAAACTCATTTTTCCAAGCTGCGACACCAATAATATCAATTATTTTATATATATATATATATATATATATATATATATATATATTTCATCCAGCTTCATGTATTCAATTGTATTATGATTTTTTAATTTTTTAAAATTTATTTATTTACTTTATAATAAAGGAAATGATGTGATTAATGCTATGTAAAATATTGAAATTAAATGTCTAATGCTTTATGCTTGAGAAAATTTGTAATTTTAATATATATATATTAAAACTTATAAAAAAAATCAATGACATTGATTTAATTTATGTGTCGAATGTATAATAATAATATTATTATTATTTATTTAAATTATTTAAAAATATTATATTTTAAAAGTTTGTTTTATTAATTTATGATTAAGGTCATCTCCATGTAGTTTTCTTAGTTACTTTGGGGAAAAAAATTCACCTTTATCACGCCAACTACATTTACCAAAATTACGAATGTTGTGATGCCATTTCTTTGAAAGAAATGTGCTTTCTTGAATGTTTTACTTGCTTCATAAATTATGATATCCATAATTTCTTTTTAATATTTCCCCAAAAAATTGATTTTTTTTTCTAAGAAAAAAATTAGAATTACAAAGTAGACAACTCACTTCAATCATCCAAAATTCAGCCAATTTTTGCTACCGTAAGAACTTTACCTTTTGCTCAGGATTCCCACGATTCATGAACGATTGAAAATAAATAAATCGTCAGAGAAAAAAATTGCCTACCTCAAAACTTTTACAGTCACTAAACCAAAAAAACCTAATTTCTACTCTTTTTTTATGTGAGTTACTTCTCTTATTTTTTTGACCGCCGTAACAATCGAAATTGGCCCTCTTAATCTTATACTTTCTTGATTATCGATACAAGTATGCCCAAGAAATCACACAACTATCAACCACTTAAATTAAATTAAAATGCGTAGCTTGCACGCCAGTCAATTTTGACGAGGGAACTTACTAAACTAATGCCGGTGAATAGTTGCTGTAGAAATGAAACACGAAAACGTTAAACATATCAAAATTCAAATGTAAGAGCAGCTGCTGCTTTTTCTTTTTGCGAGGATAGCAGAAGCTCTTCCAAGTAATCCACGCTAAGAGCCTCCAACACCATTACTGACTGTGTTTCGTCACGCTTTAGCAATACTTCGCCAGATTTATCCACGTTTTGGCTTTCATCGGATATAATTGTCGTCAACTTTTCCGTCGGCGAATCAGCCAGCCTGCGCCTTTTTGTGCATGAATCACGGCCAACGACGATGTGCGTTTCTGTCGCCGAGGTGGCTGTGCTGGAATGATATTTGTCAAGCTGAGGGACTGTGGCAATCGGAAAGCTGGGGAATGTCCTCTAAATTGGTACGATTTGCAGGAGTAAGAAAAAGAAGCGGAGAGAAAATGCAGACTATTGCAGGAAGCAAAATTTTCTCACCTCTAGAGGGGCGCAACCGGGATCAGGGATGGAGAACGTTTTGCAGTGGATCATCGATAAGGCCGCTAAATTTGGCAATGACCGAGGGACCTTCCGTTAAAATTTCCAAGGGCGCAGTAAGTCTTCCAAACCCCCAAAATCCGCAGCTTATTTTCCAGTCCGTTAACACTAAAGTGAACCGACACGTAGCGAGATCCTATTTGATAGGGGGACGAGGAATCTTGAGACAATGTCTCCATAGAAAACGCCTCCGGCATAAACATTAAATGTTAATATTTGAAAGTATAAGTATCTTAAAATTTGTAAATGTGTAAATTTCAAAATACATAAATTGCTAACATATAATTATAATTTAAAATAAACAAAGCACATCAAGATAAACATATGATAGATATTTAATTTTAAAACAGTAGCTTAAACTATAAATGATAATATAAATAAATTAAATATTAAAAATAAGCAAATAATAAACATATGTATATTCAATCTAGATTTTTAACTTGTAAAATAATAAAAATATTTTGTAAGATAGATAAATAAAAGTAATTAAACTTTATAACTGAGCAACTTAAAAGATATTGTCCACCCATATTTTTGGAAGCGTCAATTTTAATTAATTAATTATATATATAATTTTTAAGTAAAAATTATATATAATTTATCATATTACATCTTTTAACAAAAAAAATTGTATTCTTGTTATTTACAGAAATAAAAAAACTACATCCATACTCTGACCAGTCTAATAAAACTGCTCAGTCAAACAACATAGCTCCAGAAGCAAAACAACCATCACAAGGATACCATACAAGAAGACATATACCAGTCTTATAAACAAAAAATCATAAAAAAGACGAGACCAAAGGTATTCCAAACCTTGCAGTTACATCAAAAAATAATTTAAGGATTCACTATCTTCTAAAGAGTTATCAACAACTTCTTCCCAACAAAGAAAACCTTCACATTCCAAAGATGCTTTCAACAAATTATCAACTACCACATTTTATTCTCGATAGATGCGATCAATGTTTATAACATCATAAGATGAAAGAAGCATTTTGGTCCTCAACACCAGTTATGGAGTATCATAGTAAGTATAATCAATATCATAACCATAAATAAAAATTAGTTTTCTTTATTGATTGCATGAGTTTTCTTAATATTTTCTTTAAATAGAAAATGTGATAAGACAACCATACTTGTATGAATATTAAACTAGAAATGACATATGTGATAAGACATCAATACTTTCTTGGATCTTGGTTTTGATCATATTTATAAAGAATACAACTCTTTAGCAGATACTCTGTCCAAAAAATCCCTGTGTCTTACAGAGGGTAGGGGATTCAAGATGATCGATGAGGGACAGATCTTAAACTATCCATAATGCCAACTAGCTTCCTCCCTCTTGGCATGCTACCATGGAATCAACTCGGGAATCCACTTTTTTTCATTTTTGTGTTTTTACACAGTTCATATGATGATTATCAGTCTGCTATTTCACAATGACGTGGTCACATTTTTACTACAGATACACTATGAGTTAAAGCAATTTACTTTCAACTACCAGTTGAATGGATTTAAGGACTTCACTTATCATTCTCAATTTTCAGCTGCTGGATATGATGCTACTACTATTGATATTTTTGTTTTTGTTGTCTAATAACATATTGTAACTAGTTTATTGGGACTGAATATGATCTATTATTTTTTATCATAAACTGCATTTCGATTAGGACAAGATCGTCCATATCTCTTTATAGCTATTATGGTTATGTATTTGAACCAAACAGACATATATTTCAATATAAATATATTGTTTGTTTTTGTTTTTGAAAAAAAAAGACATCAACACTTGCTATCAATAACATTCTACGAGGTTTATATTAAGGTTTTTGTTTTAAGTTGTTTTGTTTCACAAAAATAAATACTGTTTATGGTAGAAATTAGTTTTACCAAAACAATTTAGCCAATCACAACTTAAATAAAAATAAATAAATTCAGTTTATTTATTTAAATAATTGAAAATAAATATAAAAGTTTTCACAACATTACAAAACTTTCAGAAATAAACTTTGATTTTTATGTACTTCAAAAAATAAAACTAAAATATATAACCTCTACAAGAGACTAAAAATGATTAATACTGCTTAAAAAATAGATCATAGGAAAATATTTTATTTATAGTAAATTAAGATACTGTAAAAATATTATAAACAAATGAAAACTGATAACTTATCTTTTAAAAGTTGATAAAAATGATCATTTTATAACTCATTTAATACCAAAATACAATGATATATGCTACTATGGTGGAAATATTAATAAAAAGGATGGATAAAAAAATATCATTTAATCACTCCTTCAATACTAAACTACAATGATGTATGCTACTATGATGGAAATATATGATAAGATTTATGAAATATGATACAAGTTTCTAACTCTCTAAGTAGAATGCTAAACACATCACATAAATATTAGTGTAGGTAGTAGATATGAAATATAATTTTATAAGATCTTGAAATGTTAATTTTAATATTGCATGGGGGTGGAATGTTTTTGGATGAATTCAATGTTAAGTGGCAGTGCCATTTCTTTTTTTAATCAAAACTATGGCATCTATTATATACACTTATTACTAATGTGTGTTTTAAATGATTTATAAGTGGTGTTAGTAACATGTTTATGTGGTCCGAAAGGGTTGGATTTATTGGTGAGAAATGAAGAGCTTTTTTTTATTGGTGACTAAGTTTTAATTTTCATAAGGAAGTTCGATGATTGAAGTTTTTATGGGGACATTTGGAGGAAGTGGTTGACCGTGTAAGACTTGCATTGCATGCATGCACACACATAAGTGGATCAAAATCCCACCTTCTTGTCATCGTTAAAACCATACACTAACCATTACAATTGCAACCACACTTTTTAGGGTTGGAAGGTGTGAAGGGACGTGATCATTTACCCCAATGGAAATTAAGCAACTTCTTATGCATGGGGTTTAGGAAAAACAACAAACCACGAAGTTGAATCCCTAGCCTTAATGCAGGGACTAAGGATAATTAAATAACTAAAAGTAAAGGCTCCTCTAATTTTTGGGGATTCCTCAATCATAATAAAATATATGGTCTCTCACTCCCTTTCTCTTCATCATATGTTAAATATAATTATATCATGGATCTTCAATGGCCTTCAAACATTCAACAAAAACATTTTTTATTAGATCCTTGGAGGCTTGAATTCATAAGCAGATAAAATGACCAACTTAGCTTGCACAATCCCTATGGTGTATTGGAGTGAAGGGTATATTATTCTATACCTTAAGTTTGTCATCCATTGAAACTTAATGAGTTAAATTAAAGGCTTGAATATGTGGCCCTTCAAATGCATGCATATTAATGTAATGATAGTCTCATATGCTCATCCTCCGAACAATGTGCACAAGTCAGGGTTAATAAAGCATATGGTGATGGGATCTACAAAACCGTGTGGTTTTTTTCCTCCCACATCCCAATATGGTGTCAATATTCCCTTCCATTTTTCAACATGCATTACAAGGAAAACACCTTGTAGCGGAGGTTTTTAGTGCTACAAAATTGGAAAAAACTAAAAAAAAATCTCTTTTACAACCTTTGTTTATGGTAGAGGAGTTTTTGGTGGAGGTTACCATGGATATTTACTGTAACTAAAAAATTATGGGCAGTCATAGGTTATAGCGGAGTCTTTTTCCAGTTCTCTATAGTTTATAATGTGCATTGGTGCATCTGTTATAAATAATACCCACAGGTGCATATATACATCATCAGTGCATAGGTGCATATATTTTGATGTAGACACACCGATGCTTATATTATATTGTAATCACACCAGCGCATTGTATTATATATGTGTTGGTGTGTATACCATTCAAATAAGCACCAATGAGTATTACATGACCACCGATGTGTTTTCTTATATAAGCATAAGTGCATGTAACATTCACATCAACAACGATGTGTTTTTATATATAAACACATTGGTGTTTATGTTGTATTATATATGCATTGTTGCATATTTTGTATTATAAGAAAATCTATGTGTTTATTTTCCCAAAAAAGCATCGATGCGTATAGTTTGAAAAAAACATTGGTGTATATGTTTTGAAAAAAACACGAGTGATTATGTTTTGAAAAGAGCATCAATGCATATAGTTTTGTAAAGAAAACATTGGTGTATATATTTTGGAAAAAAACAATGGCGATTATGTTTTGAAAAGAGCACTAGTGCCTATGTTATGTAAGGAGCACCGATGCTTTTATTGTGTAAAAGAGCACTGATGGGTAAATTTTAAGTAAGCATTGGTTCATGGAAACGAACAAAATGCATTGGTTAATTGAAATAAATACTCTATGTATGGTTCAATGGTGAATTTTTTCATGCTGTAGATATATATATACACACAAAATCTCAATTAATCATTCAAGAATCAATTTTTTTTTAATAATATCAAATTTTATATTTTAATTATTATGTTCTGATAAGAGTGTTGATTACACCTTTGTTCATTGTCACAAAGTAAACCATTCATAGATTTAATCAACAATGTAACAACTTGCAACATTATACAATGTAGTAGAAGAAGAAACTCATTTTAGTATATACGAATAAGAATTCAAAATATGGGACAAATTAAAGGTCCTCAATAATCAAAATGTCATTTTGACATTGTTAAAATGATTGATAATTTATTCTCATCCAATTGGGATGATATGTCAACATTAAACATAATGTTTGTTTTTCACAAATAAAAATTCCAAAATATACAATTTGCAGTAACAACATTTAAATGTATTTAACATCATTCATCACTCAAACTACTTTGATGCTTGAACTACTTCCATGCCTCATTTCTCCATCATCTTCATAGAATATTATTCTTGAGTTATTTGAAATGTTGTGTTCATTGGCTTCATTTTGTTCCACATTTTCATGTTCCATCTACACTCATAAAAATAAAATGTAATGAGCATATCTACACATATAGATAATATAATATACATGACTGGGTAAATGAAAAAGTGTGCAAGTGCAACAAGTAAATCATAAACTTAACACATATTTTTTAAGCCATTCCTCATTATAATTTGCCAATAAATCATTTATACACTACGCTCCATATTTTGTTTCCTATGAGTTTTATACACCATGACAAACCATAGATATAATTAAAATTTTCTTATTGTTCCATTAATTATACAATAATGTACATAAAACAACATAGCTACTTACAAATTGTTCAATTAACTGTTGATACACCAACATATATTCACAACCCTTAGTTAATCCAATGTTAATCAAATGATCGGATGACTCTTCTGCGTATGTTAGCACCTATTAGAAAACATCCATGTAGGATTTTAAATTAATTAAAATATAAACATCACACCAAATATTAAATGTGAATCAAACCACATCTAATCGCAAACTTTGAGATCAACCATTTCTTATCTTGTCGTCCGTCTTATGCACTGAATGTGTGCCATTTTCTTTTCTTTTCTACAATAACAAAAAATTTGAAAAATAGTATTGCATGTGATCTATACATAAAAATGAAACAATGATTACATATGTTTGATGCACGTTGTTGTTGGGATGGATTCCCCTGCGATGTGGCTATGTTCATTTCTTTGACCATCTCATGGTACACTTTTTTTGACGTCCCTACTGGCATCTTTTAGATATCATGTCGTTTTTCCTTTGGAATTTTAGCAATCTTCTTGAGAAACAAAAATCATAATTACAAAATCGATTAATATTTATATGAAAATAAGGATAGCGGAAATATTATCAAAGTAAATCTTTCGACAAGTATATACATTTTATAGAAAAACATTTTTAGCAAGAATATTTTTTAAACGATTATATTTTGTTATTGTATGCTTTTGTCATCGCAAGTCTCACTGGTCTTAGTGCCCACTGCTCTATAAATTCTTCTTGTAGTTTACTTATACCTTGATTCTTATAGTCATTAGATTTATTTTTGTATTGTAAATGAAAAGTACGTCAATGCGTTATTTCCACTATATCCTTCAAATTTTTATAAACCCCCCCCCCTTTCATTAACTTCTAGCACCATTCCAGTTGAACAAGTGACCAATACATCATCATTTACATTCCTCTTAATATTTATTTTCTTAGTGAATTATGCTTCCGTGTTGTCTGTCCCTACACATCATTCAACAAATTTGAAATCCAAAGTTTGAAACATGTTAGAAATTATTGTTGAGAAGCGTTGTTAGTAAGAAGTCAAACGAAAACCTCATGTTTATCACCTTTTGATCCACATAATTCCTCTGTTTGCAATCATTTATTAATTCTCTTTTGCTTTTCTTCACTCAAATTACGAACAATATTATATAGTTTCCTTAAGTTTTTTCTTTGCGTGGCATGCATAAACTAATACACATAATTTAAATGTACATATAATTCAAATGTATACATTCATATTAAAATTACAAAAAACTTGCCATGTTCTTTGTTTTGGACGTGTTTCCCTCGCTCCCTTTGATGTGATTTTTATTCAATGATCTTTTATCGGCCATCTTTTACAAATAAATTCCCTGCATAATGAACATAAATTATGAAATACCTTTTTACACACTATGTAAAGAATTTTAGGTCAAACTATATTCGAGTCAATCGATTTGTACAGTACATAAACTCAACACCAGTGCACCTTACATGGAATAACACATCGACACGTCTTTTATGCTATAAGGAACAAGTGCAAATGTTTTGTATAATGCGCATCACTAAAGCTATTAACAATTTTTAATAAAAACATAATTTAAACAGTGTGCCATTAATAGATAAATGCACTAGTGCATATATCCTATAATATGGGCATGTCCTATTGAAACTTTTGTAACATGCAAAAAACAAAGCTCCTTATAAGAATAAATGCATCATTGTATCTACTATGTATAGTGCACATCAAAAACCATGAAATTGTTTTGAAAAAATTATGACAACGACAATCCAGATAATTCAGCTTCGAATTTAATTGGATCATGACCTTTGTCAAAGATCAACCCAAAGCACCATATACTAATATATATAGCCAAGAAGTTTACATTGCCAAAAATCAAATCTTATTGTGAAAATGAAAGAGAAATAGAAAATAAAGAGAAACAAGGACAACCCTAGGGTTTGTAGTAATGAATGTAACTTTGAAGGAAGAAAAACACTATGGTTTGCAGCATTGAAGGTAAACCTTATATCATCTATTTTCTTGAAAAAAAATATAAAATTTATGCCATTCTTTGAGTCTGTTGAGGGAAAAATTACCAAAAATGTCTCCTCTACAAAGTTGTGTGTGTCCCCAGTGATCTGTTACAAAATTTATCTTCAAAGAAACATGTCTCTCCAAAATCTTTTATGGTAAATATCTCTTGCATAAGTCTCTCCTCAAACTTTGGCCAAAAAAATGTTTAGGATTAGGGTTTCCGTTTATTTATATGCTCACTACATTAAAATTAAATTATTGCTCTTTTTTTCATTTGATACTTTGGTCCATTGATGGTAAATGTGCACAGTTTTTTATTTATTTTTTAAATCAACAGTTTGGTGCACAAGCCAAAAAATAACGCACTAGTGCACCATACTCATATAAGTGCATCGTATAAACAATAATATACAAATGGAAATATAAACTTTTGCAATTTTTTGGTTGGGATACTAGTGTAGTACATATATAATAATGCATGAATGTATTATACTGATATAATTGCATCAATTACACATCAAGACAAAAAAATGGAAGTGTAAAATTCTAATATTAATATGTTACAAAGGTGGTTCCAAAGGTTTCAATCAACCTGCATTTGGAATGAGTGCATCGATGCACTTTCCATGTTAAGCCTCACCCATTACTTGAAAAACATAGAATGTTGCTTATTTCCCAATTTTTATTTTAAGAATGAAGACATGTGTTGATTATCTTTTTTACTCAAATGCAAAGCCAAAAAAGTGATAAATCAAATGGTTGATTCTTCAAATTCCAACTCATTCCATATAGTTCCAAGTTCAATTTCTCCCTTCTTGTCACTAGTAAGTCCATATTTATTTAGATTTGCTTATATAATTGAATTTATGTTTTCTTTTCATGTATATTTGAATAATTATGGATTGACTTTTGTAGGATCCTCATTCTAGATCAAATTCAGATGCACATGATACTCCACCACTCCCAAAAGGTCGTAAGGTCTCATCATAATCAACATACTGCAGGTAGATGGTAGATGAAAATGGAAGGTCACTTTACCCTTCCAATTGTAACATGTCACCATCCATCAACCATCATATACCACTGGCACTTTAGAATGAACTAGAACCATTTTATGACACCCCAATAGTATGTGGGTTTTGAAAATGTAGAGGGTTGAAGGTGAACCCTAGGTGTGGCACACTGTCCAATTATATTAATGGATGACTACTCAAAGTTGATGATTTAATGCCCCCCACTCGGGTTAATGATGAAACATTTGAAATAGAAAAGACAAGTATGAAAACTTCAATACGCTCAATTTTTGAAAATTTGGAATCCAAATAAACCATGTTTATTCTTGAATTGACCAACCTGTCTCCTTTTGTTGAGTCAACTGAGAGTTATAGTGAAACAACATAGGTTATCAATACTACCCAAAATGTCTCTACAAATAGATCCAAACAGTTGTATGATCTAAGAGAAATAATGTCGAAGTATAGATAAAGGTCATTTCAATGTTTGGAGGGTAGTAATGAATTCTCTCTTCCTGTCTATATACAAAGTAAATACTAAACTAGGTACAATTATGCTTTGTATGGTGCTTGGTTTTCTTTCCTGCTTGTGCCTATTGTTGGGATAGAATTATCCTATTGTAGTATCAATTACACGATTGCAAAGTTTAAAATACATGCTACAAATATTGGGTTGTTTATCCTTACATGTGTGTTTGTTCTTCCCAAACAATCAATAACACTTATGCCATTTTGTGGTCCTCTTTATAGTTGATCTGATTACTTGAATATTTTTTAATACAAACATAGTATTTCCATGTATAGTATGTGCATGAATGTTTATGTTTCGAGAAAATTTAACAGGAAGAACCTATTATATATTGATGGTTGTCCATGCACTCATGGGAACATTACAGGTGTTGGTACCAATATTGACCATGACTAAGAATAGAGAGTGATAGTCATGTGAAATCACTTCATAGATAAATATTTGCATGAATCAATGCCGTCAATGCTCAAATTTAAACTTTGCACAAATAACTAACTACCAGATCAAAGGATGGTGACCAAAGAACCATATGGTCATTGTATTGAAGGTGTTGGTAAGCTGAAGTCATGTCAAAATAGAAGTCTTAATGACCAAATGTTATGATCGAAGAAACAACCCATGGAGCATCGTGCTAGAAGCGATTGTTAAAGAAACAAATAATCACCAATGTATATCAAGCAGAGGATGACATCGATGGAAGGAAGAAGCACAAGATTCATAAAGTGCTTGGGCATTAATTTAAATGCATGAGCCCAAAGAAAAATTCCATGTACACATGTTGGCAGCAGGGCGCTTTAGGATTGCAAAATAAGGCATGGCATACCACCTTTCCTAAAGCTTGAAACCACATTTGGGAGCCCATGCCAACACACCATGGCTTGGAAGTTGTCAAAGTGACGAGACAAGAGACTAGGTCCTGATGTCAGAGAGTAGCACAATAGGAAAAGATCTGATGAGTTTATGGTCAAGTGATCAACGATCAAAGTCACTTCAGGCATCTTGAGGTGCATGAAGGTTAACCTTACTTGATGATATTAAACCTAAAACCACCAGGCCATGTGTCAGTAAGATAGATCTTTAGGCTCACAAAAGTAGTCTAGGTATATAAATTTTCATCGACCAAAAAACCACCATACCACCTCGTATCATATGAAAATGGGACCCACCCCCATGGGCCCAAAGTCTTTGACCACCACTGTTATACCTGCAATGTCTTTGTTTAATAAATTACCTTCATGCCTCATCATATAAACAAATGAGCTCCTGCCACGTGTCCCTTTTATTGAATGCGCTAAAATTCAAATCCTCCACTATAAAGGCCTAATATTTGAACTTTTGAGTATTGTTTTGCAAGACGTATCGATATCTCTTTAGTCTCAGTATCCTGCATGCACAATTACCCCATTCTATTGTGCTTTCTCATCATCCTAAATACGTCACATCATCATCATGGCTTTCACTTCTAAAACTACACTGTCTCCATCGATCAATAACCCATCTAACCAAGAGGAGAACTTTACATATAACCATTTTGATATTTATGATCTAGTGCTATCAACCATAAACCTTCACTAAGGCTCAAGAGAGTTAGAAGCACAAGCCAAGGGATGAGATAACTACCTTAAACTCTAGAGTTCTAGGATGGCCAAGGTGATTATACCCATAGCTCAACCCTTCCTGAAATTGTTCAAATGGTGCATGGATTTGTATGCCTTGGAAAAAGGCATCGTCATTTCTAGACTCATATCTATGATTTTCCCGATTAACAGAGAATTTATGCAAAAAATGTTGGAAATTAAGGAAGACCTTACTCATCTTGGCTTTGGTGAGGAGGCCCCGAATTCTAAATTCAAATCTTTATCCATAGAGAGTGGAGAGCTCTTATTTAGATCATTTCTACCTCTAGAGGAAAAGCTACCCTCAGGACCATTACCCTATTAGCTGGATATTTTCTCGGAATAATATCAAGATGTGATCTCCATGGCATGCCAACTGTTAGGTTATACTTATGACTTGACAATAGATGAAATAGTCTTGGGAAAGTTGTTAATAGTTAATATTTATTGCCAAGAATCATACGTTAAGCTATACTTTGTTGCCTTTCTGGTGGAAATGATGCATGACCAATTGAATAACTTTGCCTCTATGAAGTTGAAGTTTTCTAGCTATAAATCCTATATTTTGTACATGATTTTATATCACAAAAAATATTTCTTTGACTAGATTGACCTGAAAAATTCCATAGCTCATTCAAACAAATGAAGGATTCCTGGAATTATCAAATACGGTCATGTCCAACATATATGCGTCCGTAGTTTGATGCCCCTCCTCCTAGATTTTTTCCTGATTGTAAAATTCTATTGCAATTAAGTCCAAAAGCTGTCAGAGGGGATTACTTATGTTATGAAGACCACACTGATATTAGGATTTATGGGTATGATTTCCCCCATACCATCTCCCTATCTTCCCGACTCCTAAAATATTTACCCTATAATAGATATGGAAGAGGTTTGATTCTAATTCTTTGCACCGACCTTGTGAAGCATAATACCACTAGAAATTTCATATTGATAAAAGAAGTGTGTCCATTTATAGTTAAAACCAAGATTGCACAGTCCACAGTTGAAGAGAAGTTGGCCAGACTGTATCTTCCCACACGTTTCAGTTGGAAATATGACCCAAGAAGCATTTTGTCAGAAAAGAGGAGGTTGGTCAGGATCTCTAAGTATAATCATGAACCACACCATGAGTTGGACAAAATGGATGACTTAGAAAGTTTAGAGGAAGTGAGAGAATTCTTGTATCTAGATCCTCAAACATTGTCACAAGTTATTCTGACTCCTCACAAGAATGATGTAGGGGGAAAGAGATATATAAAAGAGTTGAATTTTGATACCGAAATGGAAGAATCAGGTAGTAATAAGCTCGAGTATAAAAGGGATAGGACTGAGCAACAATGGGATATTGTAATCCATAAGATCAAGGTTCATCTTCTTAAACAAAGGCCTTGGTGACAACACAAACTTCTCCCATCAAGTTTGGACTAATTGGTGGATACACTCATATAAAGGATGACAATGTTGATTTGTAGAAAGTCTTGTTTCCAAAAAAGGAAATTGCCACTGGAGAACAAGCAAGACTGTTATTAGCTCTTGAATTGAAGCAAGGCACCCTAAAAATAGAAATTCTAGATCCTATTGTGCATGGAGGGAAAATAACATCGTTAAATTTCAAGACCACTCAGGTTGCACTTAATTTGGATGCTCTCAATCCAAGGGATATAGTGGAGATGCATAGGAAGATTGGTGAAGGATTTTACTGTGATTTCCTCAAATATACCTTGAGTGCTAATAAGTTACAAAATACAATAGATAGATTGGAATGTCTACTCAGAAATGAAAGGAAATCTATTAAAAGCAAGTAATTGAAGATAGGTGACATGGAGCAACATATAACTAAATTAGGAAAATATCCGACCAATCTAGCTCATGTTCATGATATGTTGAAAGAGAAGGATAAAGAGATCAAAACTTTGAAGAAAAAGTTGAAAATTATAGTAACTAAACATGTACAAACTACCAAATTGCTATCAGTACAAGAAGAGTAGGGTAGGTTGATGACTGAAAATCAGAAGCATAAGGAGAAGAGTGAATCTCGTGATAAAGATATTACTGAACTAAAAAAACAAAATCATGATGTGTTGTTAGCTAAAGCTACAGTTTTGGCTATTCAATCCTCAGTAGACCCAATATACCATATCGCTAAAACCATGGCCAAGATGAGCATCAAGAATGCTCAAATTAATAAAATCAAAGATGAACTAAGGTAGAAAGTGGATGAAATGCAAACACTCATTGAAGGTGTTGTTAGGAAAGATGCAGTCATCATAAAATTGTAACAATCCAAACATAAGTTGCGAAATGACATTGAACAGTTAGCCAAAAAGTTGAATGGGAAGACATTGCTGAAAGTAGCTAAACATAATGTTTGGGATCATATAGCCATTTTGATGTCTAAACATTGGAATCATTTTAATATTTCTCAAGATGAATGGGAGTTGGTTGTGACAACCTCCCAAGATGCTAGAAATGTACTTTGCCACCTTGATTAGAGGCCAGAAAATGCAAAGGAAGTTATATATCTTCTTAATGAGACATCCTATGAAGAGTTTCATGCTTTTTCCATCAGGGAGGGAACCAAAATAATCATGGAGGGAAATAAGATGACAAATAAAAATATATTAGCTCAAAATGTACATGAACTAGCCTCTCAATTGTTCAAGGGCACCAATTCTTTCAAATCTATGTTTGGGAATATCATCAAGAAGGGTCTTCCCTCTCCATGGGACGAAAACAAAGATTTATACCCCAAGGATCATTATGACATTTTTCTGGCTTCTTCACACAACTCTGATTTCAAGTTTGTCGATATTGAAGGTGAGCTAAATGGGAAAATTGTTTTCGAAAAGTTACATGAAGAATTTGTTTTACTCGTAGGTTTGTAGACTATTTTTCAAGCTCTCTCGAAGCCCACTTTTGAGAATTATACCGAGCTAGATATTTATTTGAGAGAAATGAATATTTTCCAATACCCCATGGGAAAGGATTGGAAAAATATTCCAATATTTTTTCCTCTTAGGAAACAAGCAAAGACGATAGTATTACAAGAAGTCATTGGAGCTTCATATTCTTAGTCACTTTGGGATCCACTTCAACCACCTTTTGGTTATACTCAACAATAGAATCAACAACATACTCCCCATGAAGATCTTGATATCTTTGCAGTTACATTCCATGTTGATCAACTACTGAATTATGTTTTATGAGTACATTCTCTATATTGTGGGATTAAGATTTACTTCTTGAAGTACCTTATTTCCATTTCATTCATTCATTTATTTCATAAGTTGTTGTTTGTTATGTTAAAATGATTCCCATCAATGTCCATCCTATTACATGCATCGTGACATATCGATTATCAATTCAAGCAAGTTCTAAAGTTACATAAATACAATATCTCTACTCATTGGGAAGATAATTCCAAATAGAGGCACAATTTTACTGATGCCCTAGCATAGTTCTGAAAAACCCTTGGAACATCTCAAGCTCTAACACCTTTTCTGGTGTCATTGGAAAGGATCGAAGGAACAAAGTTTTTTCCCTAGGGACAATGGAAATAATACACTCTGATTTCTTGAGGTGAAGGAGAATCAGGTTATTGGATGTAATATTCACCTAACGAATTCATGAAGGAAAATCTGGCATCTAGACGAAGGAACACTGGATCTAATCTGAATCATGAGTAATTCAAACCTTGCAAGATCTTGAAAGTCTAGTTTCTTGGAGGAACTGACAGGGAAGATATAAATTGCCAGTACCAAGTAATTTTCGCAGAAGCTTGTCTCCTCCATTCTTTGGTTCTAGACTTTTATACTTTTAGAATTTGAATTTATTTTTGAAAATCGTAGATGTCATTCTTCTCTTAGAACTCCTATTACACCACTTGTAGATCTACTAAACCCTCATGTCATTACTATTGAAAATGGAGAATCCTCATATCAGCCTAACCTACTGAAGTCAAGAACTCTCATCACCCTGGAAGTTAAGAATATGATTCTGCAACATANAATGAGGCATACCATCACCCCCACCCCCACCCCCACCGCGGATTCATCGTTAGGTTTCTACTAGGCATGTATCCTTGAGACTTCCCGCAAACCTTAACAAAATGTGTGACCACTACCTAAAGTTATTACCAAAGTATGATGGTGGGAAGTGGCTCCTTTGTAGAATATCAATTGGTTGTCGTTCAATATTTCACTAATAAGATGTTCCTTCATGATGATGATGTTTATATGAGGATATTTGCTCAAAATTTAGAGGGAGATTCCTACAGATCATTTCGAGTGTTTCCTGCTACTATAATATGCTCGATGGACGAATTGGAAACCACATTCATGAAGAAATGGGAAGAAAAAGGGATCACCTGTATTACTTGATTGAGTTTTCCACCCCCAAGAAAAGGAATTCTGAGTCAGTGGTTGATTTTACGACAAGGTTTAATAAGTAGTTTAATCAGATCCCAAAATACATTTGAT
Source organism: Pseudotsuga menziesii (assembly GCA_001517045.1). Classification (NCBI taxonomy): domain Eukaryota; kingdom Viridiplantae; phylum Streptophyta; class Pinopsida; order Pinales; family Pinaceae; genus Pseudotsuga; species Pseudotsuga menziesii. The sequence goes on along the minus strand of LPNX010900221.1, from coordinate 711,797 downwards.
CCACTAAAGAAGCTAAGAAGGTCACCTACACTGGGGAATTCCCTTGATATTTTACCATCATGTTGAGGGAAAGAAGGTCAACCACTCTCCTCCTTATGCAAGACAATGCAATTGATGTAGAAGGAAATATGTCAGTTGGGGGTAAAATTAAGCATTTAAATTACCCAGATAAAAAAGATAAGGGGAATTCCAAAGAGGAGGTAGGTACCTCTCGGGGCGTGAAGGATTCCCTAGAGGCTAATATTTATGAGATGTCTATAATCATAAAGAATATGTAAAAAAAGGTGACCATAATGGAACTGGAGGGTGCTATCCCAAATAGACCTACTCAAGGTACTAGACCAAGAAATTCTACTGAGTTCAGAAGACCGTGCAACCCACATACAATGTATGGAGAGAAAAGGACTAAGTATTAACCTCTTTGACCTATCATCAGGGAAAATAATAATAACAACCTTCTTGATCTGTTGGAGGAAGAAGAATATCTGGATACTAAATAAGACATGAGTTGGTTGAAAGATGAATCAAATAGTATGCATTTGACCCAAAACAATTATGAAATTTGTTACCGAGTAATGGAAATGAATTGTATCAATATTGTGATAATTAGGTTAATCAATCTTCGGCCTAGTATCACCTATTTACAAATACCCTTAAGGATGAACTTCAAAGAAAATATGATCTCAAGCCTAGAACTTCTCCTACTACTCAACTTGTAAATCCTCTAGTTAAAGTATCCTACCAAACTTCCCAAGGAGAAAATTCTCGATGCATCAAATTATGCTAAATCCAATAACCCATCATAGGAAAAAAACCAGAGTGTTTAAGAATCCACTCATTCATGAGGAATTGAACAACCCCTTGCTCAAAAAAGTTAGATAATGATTCGAAGAATCTTGATAATAATGATGTATCTTTCAGTTTCGGGAAATAACATAGTAAGATAAAAATTCCCATACCTTTGACCGAGTTGGCTAAATATCTTGTATATGAGAAATAGATTAAGAAATTGTTGCATCACATTGATCCATTCGATCAACCAAATACCATAAATCTTGTTGATTAATCCCCGTCTGTCCAATGTGGGCTACATATGAATGAGAAAGATGAACCTATAACTCCTTTCTATGTCACTTTAAGTATACATGATAACTTACTACACAATTGTATGTTGGACTGTGGGGCTTCTCATAATATGATGCCAAGTACTATCATGGAGCAACTTGGTTTGGAGATAACCATACCTACCATGACCTTTACAGTTTTGAATCAAGAAAGGTGAAGTGTGTGGGAATGATAAGAATCTGGTGGTCACCTTAACACAACTCTTAACTAAGAGAATTATGATGGATGTGGTGGTAGCATATATATCTTATATATGCATGATGTTGTTATCAAGAAGTTAGGATAAAAATCTTGGAGGGACCATGCAAATGGATATGAACTATGCAAAAGTACCCATATTTGTAGGGGAGACTAGAAGGTTATATTAAGAAGCTAAGTTCACTTATTTTATAAGTGATCATAATAGTCCAAATAACTACCCCTTGTATGCAACTGATGAAGACATGGGCTGTTGCATTCATTATGTCAATGGCACTTATAAGCAGTTGTACTTTGTATCTGATTCACCTCATATTTCTAAGCACAACACCGAATAAATATGGAAGTTATACTTTGATGGAGAGTCAGCAAAAGAAGAGTTAGGAGTTGGTACCCTTATGATTCCACCTATAGGAGAAAAGATATCCCTGTTGTATAAATTGGAATTTTATACAACTAATAATGTCACTGAATATGAGGCTCCCATCTTGCATCTTCAGGCTGCTAAAAATATAAAGATAACCAAAATGGCTTTGTTTAGAGACTTAGAATTGGTTATAAACTATATATGATGTATCTATCAAAATAGGAGTCCAAAGATGAGAACTTATAGAAATATGGTTTGGGATTTCATAGAAAATGTTTTTATGCCTTTAACATAACAATTGTCTCCAGAGATCTCAATCAATAGGATGATGATTTTACATTAGTTGCTAGTACTTTCAAGCCACTAGAGAAGCCGAAATTGAAATATGAAGTTGAATTGAAGTATCATCCATCCATTCTAGAAAATGTCAAGCACTCACATGTCTTTTAACATGATCTACAAATTAAACACTTTCTAGAACTTTTAGATGAATTTTTAATCACTAATATTGTTCAAGGGAATGAAGTAGATGTTGATAACTAGATTCAGTTGGAAAGCATAGTTGTTCCATAAATGGTGCATCATATTGTCGGTCATAAGATCCTCTAGCTAAAAAAACTACTTTATTCCAAAGGGACTGGTACCATTGGAGCAATTATTTGATAAAAACGATGTCCCAATCAAACCATCCGTTCATCCAAAGACAAAGGATGTTGAATAACTCAATCTTGGAACCCAAAAATATCCTCGATACATTAAACTCTCCAAAATGATGGCAACTGAACAAAAACATAGGTATGTAGCTCTCTTCAAAGAGTATCTAGATGTTCTTTCCTGGAGTATGAAGATTTAAAAACCTATGCCACCTCTATAATACAACATAGAATTCTCCTCAAACCAGATGCTAAACTAGTGAAACAAAACCTGAGGCAGGTCAATCCTATCCTACTCCCCATTATTAAGAAAGATGTTAGGAGGCTATTAGATGCTAAAATAAGTATTCCCTTTATATAATCGGAATGGGTTTCCATCCTTGTCCCAGTGAGAAAGAATAATGGTGAAATCTGGTTGTGTCTGGATTTTAGAAATATGAACAAGTGTTCTCTGAAGGACAATTACCCCCTGCCAAATATGGAACATATTATTTAGAAAGTGATAGTCTCAACTATAATTTCAACAATGGATGGATTTTCTGGCTACAAATAGGTGGACATGCACTTAGAAGTATGAGATAAAACTACCTTCACTATCCCTTAGTGTACTTTGATGTACAACAAGATTCCTTTTGTCCTTATAAATGCTGGAGAAAATTTCTAGAGGGCCATGGATATTGCATTCATGGGAGAGAAATATGAGTTCATTGCCATATATCTTGATGATAGGATATTTTTTTCTGAAATCTGATGAAGACCATTAGAAACACCTTGAACAAACTTTCATAAAGTGTAGGAAGTTTGGTTTGTCATTAAACACTAAAAAATCATTTTTTGCTATGAAGGAAGGGAAGTTGTCGGGACATATTGTTTCCGAAGCAGGGTTAGAATTGCAACATATCGAGTGGCTACCATAAATCTAATAAACCTCCCCAAGAACAAGAAGGAAGTCTAATATTTTATTGGCAAGATCAATTTCCTCAAAAGATTCATTCCAAATTTTGCAAAAACGCTAAAGAAAATCATAGATATGTTAAAAACGAAGCTGAGATCAAATGGACTAGTGAAGCAAGAAATTATTTCGAGTAGATTAAAGCTGCACTGGGTCAATCACTTGTACCAATAATCCCAGACTATTCTAAAGAGTTTTTGATCTTTTCTTTTGCTTCTGAAGTAACTATTGGAGTTGTTATCTTGTAGAAGAATGATGTAGGTCAACAACAACCCATTGTAATTTTTAGTAGAGAATCGAGAAACACATAACTAAAATATAGTACCATGGCAAAGAAAGCCTATGCTGTGGTGAAGTTAATGAAATTATTTAGCGATTATGTTTTGCACTCAAAAGTGATTCCCTATGTTCCTGGTAGTACAATCAAGGACATCCTTTGTCAACCAAAAAACAAAGGCAGAATAGGAAAGTGGATCTAAAAAATACAAGAATATGATTGAGAGATAAAGGCAACTAAGTTGGTGAAAGGCAAAGAACTAGCTAAAATTTTAGCTAAGTCAAATTGTCAAGATTTTGATATCAATTGGATATATCAGTTACCAAATGACACATATGAAGATAATCATCAGGATTTTCGACTCGATATTTTTTCTAATTTCACTCAATCATAATGGTACATAGATATTGTCTATTTTCTCCAAAATTCAGAATGTCCTGTAGAGTTTGATAAGGATAAGATCATATCTATTGAACTCAAGGCCATTAAATATTGTACTCTAGATGGCTACTTGTTCTGAAAGGATTCTCTTGGGGTACTCCTCAATTGTGTTGTTGAAGAAGAAACCAAGGTATTAATAATGGATTTCATAAAGGCATATGTGGAGGACACCATGCTTTGAGAGCTTCTTCCTATAAAGTTCTTATGGCCGGTTATTATTGTCCTACTCTACCAGAAGATGCCAATAATATTGTGAGAGGTTGTGAAAAGTGTCAGATGTTTGTAGGGAAGCAAAATATTCTACCATTACCACTTAAACCTATCAAAGTGGAGGCCCCATTTCAATAGTGGGGACTAGATTTCATTGGATAAATTAATCAAAATTACAGTGATCAACATAAATGGATCCTCATTGCCACTTATTATTTCACAAAATGGGTGGAAGTTGTCCCAACCAGAAATGCAAATGATATAATAATAATAAAGTTTTTAAAAGAAAACATTTTGTCAATACTTGGCTATCTTAGAAGAGTGGTTACTGATAATGCATAGGCCTTTAATTCTTCCAAAATGATGAGCTTATGCCAAGATTACAACATATAGCTAGTCCACTCAATAGCTTGTTACCCTAAGGGAAATTTATTAACAGAATCCTCAAATAGAAGCTTGATTAGCATCATCAATAATATTCTTGATCATAATAAAAAGGATTGATATTCACACCTCAAATATGCATTGTGGGAGGACAGGATCAACGTTAATAGAGCCATAGATTCTTATCCTTTTCAACTAGTCTATGATAAAGAGGTAGTCCTCCCTATTAATCTTGGACTACCATTCATAAACTGTTACAACAAGAACAGGAAGAGCCAAATGACATGGAAAGAATAAAAGTAAAAACAAGCTAGAGAATAGCTAGATATCATAACCTAACTCCAGTAGGATCAAATCAAAGCTGCATTTGATAGAAAGGCCTTGGTTAGATATTTTCATCCTAGAGACTTGGTCCTTAAATGGGATGCTAGAAGAGAAGAGAAGTCCAAACATGGAAGGTTTGATAATCTTTGGATTGGCCCCTTCAAAACTGTGATAGTACAAGACAATAACAAATATGAGTTGGCTCATATTGATGGTGACTTGTTCGGAAATCATATAAATGGAAGGTTCCTCAAAAACTTATTTTATTACTAATTTCTTTGGATAATTTTAACGTTATGTAAAATATTATTTCCCAATATTTTTCTTTTCAAAAAATTCTGCTTTAAGATTCATTTCATGTAATATTTTCAATTTAATATTTTCTTTCTAAAAGTTGTGAAAAAGAAAGACAAAAGTCGATCAAACTCCATAATCCAACTCCATAATCCAATGGAAAAGAACACTAATATATAGTTCTCGGCCTCTTCTGAACAAAAAATGCTATTTCATTGAAGCCAATGTTTGTACCAATATTGAACCTGGCCAAGAATACAAAGTGACAGACATGTGAAATTAGTTCACAAAGAAAACTTGGTGTGAATCGACCCCAAACTTCAAAGATGATCAAATTTCAACTCCGCACAAATGAGTAACTGTCAGATCATTGTATTGAAGGTGTTGGTAATATGAAGTCGTGTCAGAATTAGAGTAGCATTGATGACTAGATGTTTTAATTGAAGCAACAACTCGTGGAGCATCGCGCTAGAGGCGATTGTTAAAGCAATGATTAATCAACGACGTAGATCAAGCAAAGGATGATATTAACGGTTGGAAGAAGGTCATGCTTCATAAAGTACTTGTTAATTAAAATGCATGATCCTGAAGCCAAATTGCCATGTACACATGTCAAGATCGGGGCGCTTTATGCTTGCAAAAGCAGGCGTGACATAACGCCTTTCCTCAAGCCTAAAATTATGTTTTGGGAACCCGCACAACCACATCGTAGCTTGGAATTTGTCAGAGTTAGAGTTATGTGACAAGAGACTCGATCTCATTTTTAGATAGAAGCACGACGGACAAAGATCTAATGAGTTTTTGTTTAAATGATTCAGGATAGAGACTGCTTCAAGCATCTCAAACTACATGAAGGTTAATCTTACCTAGTGAGCCTGAACCTAAAACCACTATGCCATGTGTTAGTATAAGATCTAGTTAGGCTTACAAAAGCAATCTAGGTATACCACTTTTCCTCGACCCTAAAATAAACCATACCACCTCATAGCAGACGCAAATGGGCCCACCTCCATGGGCCCAATGTCTTTGTCCACTAACGTTATACCTATAATGTATATGTTCAATAAATGACCACTGTTCCTCGTTGCATAGACAAATGTGATCGTTCCATGTGTCCCTTGTATTGAATGTTCCGACATTGAAATCCTTTGTTATAAAGGCCCAGCATTCAAACTTTTGAGTATGGTTATGCAAGCCATATCGAAAGCATGGATCAAATTTGAAGGGTAGGTGTAATGTCCCCGGTTTTGACCCCGTTTGCATGATGTATATATTGAAATTAATCGTGGTGAGGAGCTCAAGGCAAAAGCCCCATCATCGATTTGGTTGTGTATGTTTTGGCAATAGGGATAATTGCCGGTGGTATCTCGTGCTATTTGGCACATTATAATTCGGCATCATGTAAACCCGCACATCAATTAAAATAAACCACAACCAGCTACGGCAGTGCAACGTTGAATGAAAAGAGCATGGTTCCGAAGGATAAGGGGTGGGGGATGTCAAACCTTGGTTTATGGGGGAAAAAACCCATGTTTTGTTACCTTGTTGTTTCACCACCTTTGTTGTTTGTCACCTTTTGTCTCATCCAACCTTGTTAACCTCTTTAATGCTCAGCTGGTGGTTGAGGAGTTATGGCTGAGTGGTTGAGGGCAGTTATTGCTGAAGTGGTGGTGGTTGTGGCAGGCTGTCAGCCTTACCCACTTGCCCACTCCACCCACGTCTGCCCATTCATCTCCCTCACGCACTCTTCCCTGGCCTGTTCACTCTCACCATGAGTTGCTAAAAACGCTCAGGCTTTGCATTTTCGCGTCCTTGCCATTGTTGCTCACCTTCACGCAGGGAATTGTTGCCGTTACTCACGCACAGCCAATTTCGCGTCCTTTCAGCTGTTGTTGTTCATCCACGAGCCCAGGAAGAGCTGTTCATTCCTCACGGGGTCTGATTGTTTCTCTCACGCACAGGAATTTCTGGGTTTTACCCACGTGATTTTCTTCTGCGGATTGGTGGACGGTGCAGCTGTATCTTTGCCTCACGAGCTGAACTATGGATTTGGCGTAGATTGTTACTCATGCCAAGGTCGGAATTCTGTTAATTTCGTTTGCCGCAAGGTCTGTGTAAGTCTCCCCGTGGCTTCATTGTCCCGAATGGACTGCTGATTTTTCCCCTATTGCACTTGGGTTGCTATTGCGTTTGGGAACGGTTGTAAATTCGCCTGAGAGTCATTTTGGCCATGATAGGGCCAATAATGACTCCGAATTGTTTTCCATGTTTAAGCTGTGATAGCTAAGTAATTGCCTGAGTGCAATGGTTAGTCTTCGGACTGTGCTGGCTTGGCTTGTCTGTTGAAAGCCTGTGAAACCCGGCTGTGTTGGTTTGCTGTTTGTGCCCCTTGGCTATGTATAAGCCTGCAATTGACCCTTATTCCGGAGGAATCATGCCCAGCTCGGGGGTGGCAGTGTTGCTGAGAGATTGATGAGCAAGCTGGCCTATGGTTGGGTGGAACGTTGCAGCGACGTAGCTGGTTGCGGGATTCTTCACCAAGAGATAAGTGTTGCTGTTTACTTCACCTCTGCAATTTATATACTGTATTATGCGAAAAGATGAACATGTTCAATGCTGGAATGTATGTTTGTTTCCGCTGTATAATTAAAGGATTATGCATCTGTGCATTCTTGTATGCTTGGCATTCCTGTTATGATGCCTGTTAAAGCTCCCAATTTCAGCATTTGATTTCTATTTATGTTCATGGGCTGTTTGCCCGGCTGTGTTGATGCGTTCGTCGCGTCCTCTTCGTTGGTTGAGGGATGGGGACGTGACAGTAGGGTCCCATTTCACTTTGAAGGGTCGTGAGAAATTGAAACATGTAAACATAAATCATTTTTTTCATTTGAAAATGTAAGTGTACAATAAAATTTCATTATTTATTAAAAATAATGGACAAAAAAAAATGATAATAAGAAGAAATCCTAAGTGATTCAATATTTACATGGAATTAGTGAGGTAAACCATGTATATGATGATTTATCATGTCCAAATTCTTTTTATGGGGGATTACTCAAGGGTTAGTATAGAGGAGGAGAGACTAAAATAAAGGTTGAGAGTGAAGAACATATACCGATGATGGAAGATGAGATTGGGAAAAAGACCATTTAGAAAGAGATTGGTGCACTTGTTTTGTTAATGTGAACATAGCGATAACAATTAGGAGTATTGGTTTTTTGTATTGCATTGTTCTTTGGCCTATTTATTTTGTGAGGGGAAATGTTTGTTTCCTATCATGCGAGAGTGATTAGAGTAGTTGAGAACTACTAGCAATCTTATCTGAATGCATAATATGAAATTGGGGATGAAAGTAGCCTCATGGGGTATTAAAGCTAATTTGTGTCTAGAATTGTTTTGAGAAGAGCTCCACTACTAGAAGTGCTATGTTACAAGGCCAAAAGAGATCAATCATTAGGTACCTAACATTAATAATAAAAACTAAAAGATGTTTTTTGTCCAGTTCCAAGGTATCCACTTAAAACTAGTGTATTTCTAACATTGTACATTCCTCGGAGATTTAAAATTGTTGATCATTGTTGTGACCACTTGATCATTACCATAACCAATGGTTTAAATAAACAACATAAAAGTAAAAAAATTAGAAGAATAACTTTTCCATGACATTTTACCTTACATGTTTTGAAATGAACTTTTCTACATGCTATTAAAATCATTGTATTATTATCTTTCCAACTAAAAACATAAGTTTTTTCCAATCCACATTTCTATTAACGGCCAAAAAAAGTTACAAATACCATCACAAAGCTAATTTATATGTTTGTCCATATGGACCCAGTTCGTGAGTAACTAGTCATTCAATTTCAAACTCCGCCTAATCCCTAAGCATCGTCTTCACCATAATAAACCTAAGTATTAGAACACTTGAAAATTTATCCTTCAAACTTTAGTCTTGAGTCTACTAACATTTAGATGTCAAATGAGAGGGATTGCTAGGGGTTCTCATTTCTCTTTTCAAAACTCAGTGCATATAATTATTATTCAAACACATTGAAAATGTACCCTTCAAACTTCAATGTGGATCTTACTAGTATCTGGATCTCACACAAGAAGGAGTTTGAGAGGGCTTCCACAGTTACCTTTTCAAAATTCCATCTTAAATTTATGTGAAAAGGTTAGAAAAAAAAGGTCCTATTATATATTGTAATCTCTTTGCGAACCTTACATGATTCAAAAATGTCATTTTGACAAAAAACATATTTACAATCTCTTCTCTTAAATTCTGGGTTGATAGGTTTGAGGAGTGGTATCCAAGGTTATCGTAGACTCCATTTGATATGTTGACATTAAGAAACTTTATCAAGGTTCATCATCAAGACAATGAGTCGAGTTGAGTAACGAATAAAGATTTATTAGTATATCTTTAACAACACATTTCACCATACCACTTTATCTTTTTCTAGGTATACCACTTTAACCATACCACTTTAACAACAGATTTATTAGTATATCTTTATCTAGGTATACCACTTTTCCTCGACCCTAAAATCACCATACCACCTCATAGCACACGCAAATGGGCCCACCTCCATGGGCCCAATGTCTTTGTCCACTAACGTTATACCTATAATGTATATGTTCAATAAATGACCACTGTGCCTCGTTGCATAGACAAATGTGATCGTTCCATGTGTCCCTTGTATGGAATGTTCCAACATTGAAATCCTTTGTTATAAAGGCCCAATATTCAAACTTTTTAGTATTGTTATGCAAGCCATATCCAAAGCATGGATCAAATTTGAAGGGTAGGGCACCATTTCACTTTGAAGGTTCGTGAAAAATTGAAACATGTAAACATACATCATTTTTTTCATTTGAAAATGTAAGTATACAATAAAATTTTATTATTTACTAAAAATAATGAACAGAAAAATGATAATAAGAAGAAATCCTAAGTGATTCAATATTTACATGGAATTAGTGAGGTAAACCATGTATATGATGATTTATTATGTCTAAATTCTTTTTATGGGGGATTACTCAAGAGTTAGTATAGAGGAGGATAGACTAAAATAAAGGTTGAGAGTGAAGAACATATACCGATGATGGAAGATGAGATTGGGAAAAAGACAATTTAGAAAGAGATTGGTGCACTTGTTTTGTTAATGTGAACATAGCGATAACAGTTAGGAGTATTGGTTTTTTGTATTGCATTGTTCTTTGGCCTATTTATTTTGTGAGGGGAAATGTTTGTTTCCTATCATGCGAGAGTGATTAGAGTAGTTGAGAACTACTAGCAATCTTATCTGAATGCATAATATGAAATTGGGGATGAAAGTAGCCTCATGGGGTACTAAAGCTAATTTGTGTCTAGAATTGTTTTGAGAAGAGCTCCACTACTAGAAGTGCTATGTTACAAGGCCAAAAGAGATCAATCATTAGGTACCTAACATTAATAATAAAAACTAAAAGATGTTTTTTGTCCAGTTCCAAGGTATCCACTTAAAACTAGTGTACTTATAACATTGTACATTCCTCGGAGATTTAAAATTGTTGATCATTGTTGTGACCACTTGATCATTACCATAACCAATGGTTTAAATAAACAACATAAAAGTAGAAAAATTAGAAGAATAACTTTTCCATGACATTTTACCTTACATGTTTTGAAATGAACTTTTCTACATGCTATTAAAATCATTGTATTATTATCTTTCCAACTAAAAACATAAGTTTTTTCCAATCCACATTTCTATTAACGGCCAAAAAAAGTTACAAATACCATCACAAAGCTAATTTATATGTTTGTTCATATGGACCCAGTTCGTGAGTAACTAGTCATTCAATTTCAAACTCCACCTAATCCCTAAGCATCGTCTTCACCATAATAAACCTAAGTATTAGAACACTTGAAAATTTATCCTTCAAACTTTAGTCTTGAGTCTACTAACATTTAGATGTCAAATGAGAGGGATTGATAGGGATTCTCATTTCTCTTTTCAAAACTCAATGCATATAATCATTATTCAAACACATTGAAAACGTACCCTTCAAACTTCAATGTGGATCTTACTAGTATCTGGATCTCACATGAGAAGGAGTTTGAGAGGGCTTCCACAGTTACCTTTTCAAAATTCCATCTTAAATTTATGTGAAAAGGTTAGAAAAAAAAGGTCCTATTATATATTGTAATCTCTTTGCAAACCTTACAAGATTCAAAAATGTCATTTTGACAAAAAACATATTTACAATCTCTTCTCTTAAATTCTGGGTTGATAAGTTTGAGGAGTGGTATCCAAGGTTATCGTAGACTCCATTTGATATGTCGACATTAAGAAACTTTATCAAGGTTCGTCATCAAGACAATGAGTCAAGTTGAGTAACGAATAAAGATTTATTAGTATATCTTTAACAACACATTTCAAGAGAAAACTAGGAAATTGATAATGTTGACTATATAACTAAGACCAAGCCCAAACCCTAAAAATGTTAAGCTAGATAATACGGAAATCTAAGTTGCGATTAAAACAAACACCCTAAATCGCGACAATGATTCTAAACTTGGAATAGAATAAAAATCTAAATTAAATTTATTAATATCAAATATTTTTCTTAATGAATAAATTGCGAATTATTTAACCTATTTTCTTATAAACTATAGAACTAAATGTAATATCTAATTCTAACCTAGAAATACTACAAATTTTTATATAAAAGAATAATATAAGAGAATTTTTAATAATTAGTGAGTTATTGGCCATAACCTAGGAAATATTTAATGAAAAAAAGTAACCTAAATTATCATATCTCATTTACTCTAGTATAACCTAAAATGCATATTTCTAATAAAAATTAAAACTTTAAGATTAATCTACTACAACTTAATCTTGTATTGCTATCTAATCTTTTTATAATAAAATTCAACGTGGATTTCATTAAAGAGCACTGCAATAATTGAAGAGAGGCATTGTTTTGAACAATGTAAATCAATTCAATTATGGTAAAAAACGTTTTTTTTAAGCAATTCATCTCTTTTATTATTTTCATATTCAAAGGTAAACTTTTTTTTTGTCTATTATAATTTATAGTTTATGGTCAATTTCAAATGTACACAAAATTATTGGAAATTGGAAATGAAAATAAAATCATTTTGAAGCAATAAGTGTGTACCCCAAAGGAATTGTCATTGAGACTAGTCACAATAGTAAGAGGGAGATATACCCCTCTAGGTGAAATGCACCATGAAAGACAAGTTATCTTACTTATGTAATAACAAACTCTCCTCTTCCTATATATTTCTTTCCGTTCATATAGTTCCTATAATGAAATGAAATTGAGTTGGAATGCCCATAGTGCCTATAATGGTTCAGTCTATCTATCATGAAATATTCATGAACAAATCTATCTATGCATGACATAAGAAAGAGTAGGCGAGTAGGTAGACTGTAGTAAGGAAGGGAGTACAAAGCAAGAACCAAAGTCAATGCAAATTGAAATGGTTTACATCCAACGCATACATTGCATGTTCTTATCCATGTGGCCTCCCTAATGTAGGGGTTATCCTTATAAAAGCAAATACCTTCTATACCCTTAATTATATAAATCCTAGAAATTGGAAATAAAAAAATCAAGTCTCTCCATCCTAGTAATTTTATAGAAATGCTTCAAATTCTCCAACAAATATCAAGTATTTTAAACTTTTAATTATTTTTTTGTTCTATTATGGTTTATGGGTTTCGGATGCACACAAACTAATTGTAAATAAGAAATAAAAAGAAAAGCATTGCCAACACCTAAATGTTTTAGGAGCAACAACTATTTATTCAACCTCCCAGAGCCCACAAGAGATGACTATAATACACACTCGATTATTGTCTGGAAACCTATAATTCACATCTCTATGGCCCTCACATGATTCACATTGGCAACTGTTGGGGCATATTTCTCCATTCATGTCATGGAGCAAGTTCTCATACAAATATGGAGACACGCATGTGGATACAACATCATTATTATTTTATCTAACGAGAGTCCATACATATATAAAGTAGCCTCTACTCTCCCGGTCCCTGGAGCATATAGTTTATTGAACTTAGATAAGGGACAACTATGTCGGGCCACTGAAAGAGTCGGTCGTTGATAATATAAGGTATTGGAATTTGGGAAGACCTTTGAATGGAGGAATCATTTCGCTTGATGGCGGCTCTATTGGTCAAGTGTGATTGGGCCTACCTAAAAGAAAACCCCAGAATGTAATACCTAATTCTTTCAGGCATCAACTTTTTTTTATCAACCCTAAATTCAACATATATTTTTAGAATTGAATCATGTCCTCCCGAGATGCTCAATTTGAAGTGATCAAACAAAAGACCCAATTTTAGGTGGATTATGGATAGTCCCTCCAATGTATATCGAGTGTATCACCCAATTCAAAGTTATCAAACAAAATCCCCAATTTTAGGTAGATTATGGATAGTCCCTCCAATCTACATCAAGTTTATCAGCCCTATCGAAAAGGTTAAGTATTTATTAGTCCACTATAAGGAAAAACTAAAAATTCTCCAACAAATATCACTACAAGTTGGGTGTCTAGTGTCTACCATAGTCAACAAGGAAGACGAATCATAAAAACACAGTTGGGAGCTTTGAGACAACGAGGCTATTGAAATCACATTCCTTGCTAGCTCACTGCACTCCGAGTCCCTCATTCATGAATGTCCATTGAGGGATTCCCTTGTTTAGATATATTGGTAGACGATTTGTACTTCTTATTTCCATTATTAGGTTGACAGGAAAACGAAGGGGTCAGAGTCTACAACATTTACAGTGTCAGTTGTTAAATATTTTATCCTTTCAACCTTTGGATTTCATTAAGGAAATTGGAATAATTCAAACAATTGTATTCAAGTATTGTTCTTTCTTTTACAGTAATGTTTAAAATTCACGACAGATAAATAGCATTGGCATATTTGGAACTCAAATACCACGCTCTTTGATCTTGCTCCTCTGCCCAAATGAAGTTATGGTCCCAGACTATGAAAAGTATACATTATTTTTGTTTTGATTTCATTTAAATACTGGGTTTTTTAAGGTTACATCTATTGAGTATTTGAGGCTTAGTCTGGCGGACACGCAGTCACATAATACATTACAAATTTCAAACAAAATTTTGGATGGAGAAATTTTAAACCCTTATATTTATAGAACCAGAAGGCACTCCAACAAGCACACATTAACTTTTCTCCACATATAAAATGTTACACAAGTGAAAATGCTATGCATACCTGTAAATTCACGACAACCAAGTCGACAGCTTAGCTATGCAAAATATTCTGGAGGAAAAAGAAATTAGGGAGACACTGAAGCATAGAATTGGAGAGTTGAGATTCCAAGTCTCGACCTTCGACTGACCTATACTCGTAAACACAGGATAATGTTTTTTTTCCACAGACTTCACCAATCTCTGTAAGTTCGGGGAAGATCAATCCAACCTACCCAATGTTTTACCTTTACTTCTCTTGCTCCTACCTATGACAAAGGTGGAACCTTCGAGTTGTCCACCGCATAAGACAATGAAAAATTAGGGTGCACAACCGTTTCCTTCTACAAAAAGACGATATTGTGAGAATCCCTATTGTGAGAATGATTTTAATCAATATTCAACCTAGTAACACTTGTTTTCAGATACCCTTCAGGATTAACTTCAAATAAAATATGAACTTATGCCTAGAACTTCTTCTACTAGTTGACCTATAAATCCTCCATTTAAAAAGTATCCTGCAGAGAGAAAAGTCCTAAGGCGACAAATTCTGCTAAATACAAAATCTATCTAAGGAAAAAAACAAAGAGCCCAAGAATTCTCCTATTCCCAAGTAATTGGACAAACAGTTGCTCAGAAAGTCAAATAATGACCCAAACGATTTTGATAAGAATGTTTTATGTTTCAATTTCGAGCATGAACTTAGTGAGATAAAAATTTCCATACCTTTGAATGAGTTGGATAAAAATCTTGTATATCATAAACAAATTGATAAACTACTGCATCACACTGAGCCATTATATCAACTAGATACCATAAATCTTGTTGATAAATCCCACTCCGTCCAATGTGGGCTCCATATGAATGTGAAAGATGAACCTATAACTCCTTTCTATGCCACTCTCAATATACATGATAACTTACTACACAATTTTTATGTTGGACTTTGGTGCTTCTCATAATTTGATGCCAAATATTATCATGGAGCATCTCAGTTTGGAGATAACTAGACCCTACCATGACCTTTACAATTTTGATTAAATAAAGGTGGAGTGTGTGGGAATGATAAAGGATCTAGTGGCCACCTTAACACAATTCACAACTGAGAGCATTATGATGGACGTGGTGGTAGCATATGTACTTGATAAATACAAAATGTTGTTATCAAGAAGTTGGGATAAAATTATTGGAGGCACCATCAAATGGACATGAAGTATGCAATGGTACCTATGATTGTAGGGGATATTAGAAGGTTATATCGAGAAGTGAAGTTCACTTATGTTATAAGTGATTAGAATAGTCCAAATAACTACCCCTTGTATGTAACTGATGAAGACATTAGAACCTGTACTCTTTCAATCAGCGACGCTTATGAGTAGGAATACTTTGCATCTTATTCACCTCAAATTTCTGAGCACAACACCAAACAAATATGGAAGTTATACTTTGATGGAGCCTCAAAAAAATAAGAATTAGGAGTTCATGCCCTTCTAATTCCACCTTAAGGAGAAAATATATCCCTTTCTTATAATTTGGAATTCGAAATAGCTAATAATGTCGTCGAATACGAGGCCCTCATCATGGGTCTTTATGTTGCGAAAATTCTAAAGATAACCAAACTGATTATCTTTGGAGACTTGGAACTGGTTATAAACATGATCAAAGGTATCTGTTAAACTAAACAACCAAAGATGAGAGATTATAGAAATATAGTCTGGGATTTCATAGAGAAATTTTTATATTCCTTCAACATAACAATTATCCCCAAAGATCTCAATCAACAACATAACAATTTGGCATTAGCTACTAGTACTTTCGAGCCACTAGAGAATCCAAAACTGAATTATGAAGTTGAATTGTGGTATTTTAATCAAATTAAATTAATTATTAATTTAATCTTTACCCCACCTCACTGACTTGCTTATATAACCCTTCCCCTTTTTTCTTTGATTTTTTACCTTTATAATTTTTAGTAATTTACTTAATATAAAAAAATTATTTTTGAACTTTTAAATTGCAACTCCCCCACAAAAAAAACCTTTAATTATTAAAACCATTTAAATAAATTATAAATTGCATAACTTTTTTATTTTTTATTTTATATATTTCATTATTTTACATAGTCTAATCTTCCCTTTATTCGTTTTTCATTAATTTTTTTTCCTTATCTCTCCTTTCTTTTTTATTTAACCTCTTCTCTCGTCTTTGTCCCTAAATGGTTAATTTTCTCTTCTCGTTATTTATTATCCCTAATCCTTTTCCATTATGCAACAACTTCATTATGATTCCATGAGGATGGGTGGAGTGTCAATCTGAAACATTTGATTGAAAAACTTCCACACAATCATCCTAAAGCTCTATACATAGTCCATCTAGTCCATACAATGTCAAGCACTATAACGTATTCGATGATTATTTGTAAATTAAACGCTTTATGGAACTGGTAGATGAATTTTCAATCACTACTATTGATCAATACAATGAAGCAGATGTTGATAACCAGATTAAGTCGAAAAGTGTACGTGTTACAGAAATGGTCCATTAGATTATTGGTTATAAGATCCTCCAGCTGAAGAACAACTTCATTCCAAAGGCACTAGTGCCATTGGATAATCTATTTGATAAAAGTGGTGTCCTGATCAAACCAACTATTCATATGAAGATAGAGGATGTTGAAGAACTCAATCTTAGCAGCTAGGAAGATCCTCGGTACACTAATCTCTCCAAACTTATGACAACTGAATAAAAATAGAGGTATGTAGCTCTCTTGAAAGAGTATCAAGATGTTTTTTTCCTGGAAGTACAAATATTTGAAAACCTATGATACCTCTATAATACACCATAGAATTCCCCTCAAACTAGATACTAAACGAGTGATATAGAAACTAAGGCAGATCAATCCTATCTTACTCCCCATCATTGAAAAATAAGTTAGGAAGTTGTTAGATGCTAAAATCATTATTTTCCTCATATACTTAGAATGGGTTGCCATCTTGTCCCAGTAAGAAAAAAATGGTGAAATCCGGTTGTGTGTTAATTTAGAAGCCTAAACAAGTGTTCTCTGATGGACATGTACTCCCTGTCAAATATGGACCATGTTCTTTAGAAAGTGGAAGTATCAACTAGAATTTCCTTGATGGATGGATTTTTTAGCTATAGCCAAGTGCCCATGCACCTGGACGACCGAGAGAAAACTCTCTTCACTACCCCTTAGGGTACTTTTATGCACGACAAGATTCCTTTTGGCCTTATAAATGCCATAGAAACTTTCTAGAGGGACATGGATATTGCATTCGTGGGAGAGAAAGATAATTTAATTATTATATATTGATGATATGAATGTATTTTCAAAATATGATGAATATCACTTGAAAAACCCTGAACAGACTTTCATAAAGTGTTGGAATTTTGGTTTGTACTCAAACCCCCGAAATTATCTTTTTTCTATGAAGGAAGGGAGTTTTTTGGGACATATTGTTTCTAAAGAAAGGGACATAATTGACCAAGATTGATTGGCATAAATATTATAGAACTCCCCAAGAATAAGAAGGAAGTCCGATATTTTATTGGCAAGATCAATTTCCTCAGAATATTCAATCCTAATTTTACGGAACTTCTAAAGAAAATCATAAATATGTTAAAAAAAGAAGTTGATATCAAATGGACTAGTGAAGCAGGGAATTATTTCAAGCAGATTAAAGCTACATTGGATTAATCACATGTCCTGATTATCCCAGACTATACTAAATATTTTTTGATATTTTGTTTGTTGTTGAAGTAATTATTGGAACTATTCTTTTGCAGAAGAATGATGCAAGTCAAGAACAACCCTTTTCCTTTTTTAGCAGAGCATCGAGAGACACATAACTAAAATATAGTACCATGGAAAAGTAGTCCTATGCTTTGGTGAATTCACTCAAATCATTTAGGTATTACGTTATGCACTAGTCAAAAGTCATCGCTTATGTTCCTGGTGGTATAATCAAGGACATCCTTTGTCAACTAGACAACAAAGGAAGAAGAGGAAAATGGATCTTAAAAATACAAGAATATGATTTAGACATTAATCCAACTAAGCTAGTGAAAGGCCAAGGTCTAGCTAAACTTTTAGTTTAGTTGGGGTCAAGATTTGGATATCAATATGATATATCAATTACCAAATGACATAGAGGGAGGTAATCATCAAAATTTTCCACTTGATATTTTTTCTAAGTTCGCTCAATCATAATGGTACATAAATGTTGTCTATTTTCCCAAAATTTAGCATATCCTCCAGAGGTTGATAGGGCTAATATCATATCTCTTAAAATCAAGGCTATTGAATATTGTATTCTAGATGGCTACCTATTTTGGAAGGATCCTCTTGAGTTTCTCCTCAATTGTGTTGTTGAAGAAGAAATTGAGGACTTAATAATGGTATTTCATAAAGGAATATGTGGAGGACATCATGCATGGAGAGATATTTTTTATAAAGTTCTTAGGGATGGTTATTATTGTCCTACTCTATTCATAGATTCCAATAAGATTGTCAGAGATTGTGCAATGTGTCAAATGTTTACAGGGAAGCAAAATCTCTTACCATTGCCACTTAAACCTATCAAAGTGGAGGTCTCATTTTAATATTGGGGACTAGATTTTATTGGAGAAATTAATCCATATTCTAGTGGTCAACATAAATGGATCCTCACTGCTAGTAATTATTCCACAAAATGGGTGGAATCTGTCCCGACCAGAAATGTAAACGATACAATCATAATAAAGTTTTTAGAAGAACATTTTGTCAATATTTGTCTGTCATAGAAAAATGATTACTGGTAATGCATAGGCCTTTAAGTCTACCAAAATGATGAGTTTCTACCAAGATTACAACATATATCTAGTCCACTCAACAATCTATTACCCTCAAGAAATGGATTAGCAGAATCCTCAAATTAAAGCTTGATTACCATCATCAAGAAGATGCTTGATAAAAATAAAAAGGATCGGGATTCACATATCAATTATACACTTTGGGAATATATGATCGATGTTAAGGGAGTAACAATTGAATAAACTAAAGGAAAATCCAAATCATAATCAAGATTTTTGAATTAGTCCTTAGTTACTACTCCTCACATTAAAATATCCTTCACAAAAAATGTATAATAACCTTTATAATCTCCTTTATAAAATGTATAAAAATAATTGGTACCCTGGGGATCATAAAAATAAAATATTTAATATAGTAGTTCATTGATATGCCACTTAAGAGATGACAGTTCGACGCTAATGCTATGCCAATAATTTTAAATAAATTTCAATACCATAGCATTGGTGTCATATTGTCATTGCTTAAGAGACGTCTCGCTGAAGTAGATTTAAAAAAAATAGTAGGCATATTGTGGGGTATTGAACACTGCACCTCCTTACTATCATAAATTAGGATATTTGTCACACCCATAATTATTTGAAATGAGCCATGCTTAACCTCATAATCTTACCTATGCACAAGGAATATGAGTAAACACCAATCGAATTTGGGTTGTCGAACTTTCCTCGAGATGAATGGTTTGGAGAAGTGGACAATGGTCCCTTCATGGGTCAAAAAATTTTCATTTCAGGAAACATTACTAGGGGACACCAAACAAAATAACAAGGAGGAAACTAAGGTGGAAAACTTTATCTGGATCTTGAGGGCTAAGACCTGGAGACTTGGATGCCAAAGGAGGAGGAGAAGAGATAGCATAATGGACTAGTTGTGAGAAAGACACATCAATGAGATCTAGCATGTGAATAGCCTAGAAAAAGAAACATAGAGTATATAGGCCACATGGAGGGGTGAGGCTCAAAGAGGGTTCTTTGAGCCTCACCTCTCAAACTATACTAAGAAACACACTTAAAACCAATAACTAAAAAATAACTTAATAGAATAAGATAAAGGTTGGATGCCAAAAATCCTTGAATTATTTATTGAGAAGGCATAGTGATAGAGCCTTTTCATAACATTATTACAATGTGCCTTGGGGCCATACCATGGGACAAAACCACAGGTTGTCAAATACCATGGATGGGAGAGGTACAATGTGCCTTGAAGCCATACCATGGAACAAAACCACAGGTTGTTAAATACCATGGATGGGAGAGGGTGGCCTCTCCATTTAATGCTTTTATGATCAAGGGGAGAGGGTGTCCTCTCCATTTAAAGATTTTATGGCTTATACATATGAATTTAGACCATATGCCTCTTGAAATTCATATCAAAACTAGGAAGAGGTAATAAGAGTACAAAAGAGAATATGGGACAAAGACAATAAAATGAATAGACAAGGAGGGGTATTGGTAACAACCTTAATTTTTTGAGACAAGTGATTCCAAAACATGCAAGCACACCAATTGACAAAGAAGAAGAGTGAACACAGAAAAAATGGGGTTCCGACTTTCCTCAACACGAGTGACTTGGAGAAGAGAAAAACCACCTCTCCATGTGCCAAAAAAAATCATGGTTTCCATGTGATGTTGTAAGTAAAGGCCAAACAAAATAATGAGGATGAAAACAAGTATATGAACTAGGTGGAGGCAACCGACACATAAGAGAGCGTATGGGAAAAAACAACAAAATGGATAGTTTAGGATGGCTATTAGTCACAACTTTAGTTTTTGAGATGAGTCATGCCCAATATCCCAAGTGCATTAATGCTTGATTAGGCCAACATACATGCCATGCTATATTATATCCAATTTTGTTTGAGAAATGACATCTTTTATGTAACATTATCAATAATGTTCAACCTGGTGGATGAGAGTTGAAGGAAAGATTTTTCCATTTTTGTCCATTGGATGTTCATATCTTTTTTTTAATCAATTATTTAACTATTTTGTTTTTCTATAGCAAGTCATTGAAAATCATATTTCATGACTCCCTTCCTCCTCAAGGACATCCTGTCACATGCCCCAATTTGCAAAACATTATGATTTATTTTATTATAAAGTTTGTAATTAATGACCAAGTGGGGTCAAGGATAATTGAATGTAATTGCTGAATATTTTATTAATAAATAAATGAAAGATGAGACAACAACTTAGGGAAACTGTTAAATGAGTGTTTTACTGGTCACTTGGTGGATAAGGCTGGGTTGAGAGCATATTGACACTTGGAAGCATCCTCAAACTACTTCTAGCTGTTGCAGGTGGTAACTTCCCTATTTTTGTGGTCATGTTCCTTAAGAAAGTGGAACAAGAGCAAGTGGCTCATTAAATGAAAATTGAACCAAAAGACCTAGGCATGAAAATAAAACTTGCCATTGAAGATAGTTGAGGCGGCTCATTCTTGACCTGTGAACATTCTAGGTGAATGAAGTGCACAAGAAAATTCGATGGAGGGGACTAGCTGAAGTATGTTTTGAGTGGATAGTGCTGAAGAAATGAACTAGTGCAGCTATTCTAAGCTGAGTTCATACTGTTTCCTGCAGAACTGATTGACTACTGGACACTCAGTAGAGTTGCAGAAGATTACTAAACTACATCTCTCACCCAGTACTTCTACTAGGTGGACCAGGAGACAAGCTCAGGGGTCCTAAGATTTGCATTCTAGATTTTCTCCAGGAGTTGGTTGGGAGGAACAGGTTCCTTAAGATGTTGTCACCTCATCTACATTTCCAGGATCTACTTGATTTATCTAGCTATCTAATTGTTTATTGTTATTTGGAAAGTTTGAGATTAAGCAATGAAATATTATGCTTTTGTTTTGTTGTTGCTAGGGTTAGTTAAAAGAAATACTTTCACTGTAAAAGATTGTGAAATACTGGATTAGATAGAGTTGGGTAAATGATTAGAAGTTCTAGTTTAACTGATAGATAGAAAGAAAATACCTAACTGTATTTTTCCACACCTTTTATAAAGGTAGTACTCTAGTACAGTAGGTTAGATTAACTTCAAATAAAGAAATTGAATGAAGTATACATGAATGTGATTTATTACTTTCCACATGTTTCCTAAGAGTTATTCAGCTGTATGCTTTTCCTTTCTATTTAGAATTTTTACTTAGATAAAGTATTCTGTAATAATAAAGACAAATATGTCTTTAAGAAAGATTTAAAAATATAAATATACTTAATCTGTGTACTTACTTACACAGTAGACACGTTATTTACTATAAGATTAACACTATAATCATTTACAAACATTATAAAAACATAAATTAAATAGGTAGGGTTAATTTAAAGAAACAATAAATAAGGCTAGATATTTACTGTGATATTTTCATCTAAGTCACATGAACATAAGAATAACATTAAAATCAAGTACTAACAATGCATTTAAACTAAGAAAAAAATTAGGGTTTTATAAATAAAACCTAATTAAACGAAACTGTAAAATATAAATAACATTACAACCTCTTTCACTAACAGAGGGGTTAATCTTTTATCTATAAAACAAATTAAAGCTTACATTATGTGTATATATAACCATAAGCATCAATTACATGATTACAGGAAAGATAATACATCCTCCCCACAGAACAATATTAAAACTGTTTGGATAATTATAAACAACAAATAAATAAAAATCCTTCAATATATTTCAACCATGAAACAATAAAGATAGAGAAGGTATTATTCACTTCTTGTTCTTTTATCCTTTATTGACAGTAATAATCAAGTTATGATCTAAAAACCCACTGTCTGAACCCTTAGTTACAATTTTTACAAATAAACAAAATAAAAACCAATTTACTTAATAATAACCTTTGTTAGGTTAATAAACCAAAATAACGAAACATTACAAGTCTGCCTTCTTCATTTTAAAAATCACCGAAAATATATATATAGTATCAAAAATTTAAGATACAATACAATAAGCTTCGAGCTTATTAAACGAAAATTTAAATAGCATCTAAAACCCAGTACTACTGAAGTACATCAGTTATGGCCTAATGGCCTTTACAAACTAAGTTAAGGCTTAAAAGCCTGTTTAAAAACAATATTACAGTAATCGGAACTACGACCAAACGCCCATAATTCTTCCTAAAGACTCGGCCATGAAAAGCCCCATATATTTACACTAAACAGCCACAAGGGCTTGAAGATTTTTTTTGGACAACACATCATAAGTATTGGCCCATGGCCTTTCAAAATGTTTTACAACACAGTATATCCACAGTCAAGCCGAAAACAAAAAATCCAACGAACTACATCTACTAAAAATCAACACCATACACCACTGCAAGAGAAACCTCAGCGAGATCGAGGCTTACCAGGGTTATGCACAATGTGGAATCTGTGCAGGGTGGTCTTCGGCGGCTGTCCGCACCTTTCTGCAAAAGTTAAGCACCTGCATATTGAAATCAACAAGTATAAAAACTCAGAAAAATAATTAATGGTGCAAAAATTAAAACTTTAACTCTATTTTAAAACAAAAAAACTGAGTATCTTACCTGCATTATATATTTATTGACCCTGTAGAAGTATGAGCACAAACCCTAACCACCATTTAGAGAACAACGAGCATCACGAAAGTACTACCAGAAGAAAAACATAGCATGTAGAGTTCAAGATTGAACACCCAAGCCACGACGAAGCAGGGTCAAATGCCACACCAGGAGTTGAGTAGTGAGAAAAGTTAACACCTTATCCAACAAGACAACACTATGACAACCCAAGAGTCGTGCTCACCTCCTCATCTCACCAATGCACCAGTGAATGAATAATAGCACTTGCAGAGGCAAGGTAACGATAGGTGCATTGTTATTACAGAGCTAGGTAATGGCGAAAAGAGGGGTTCGTCCACAAAACAAGACACAGTATTTAAATACACCTTTACACGCAGAAGAAGATGACTAATGGAAGGGAAGTTTACACAGTGGAGTGAAAGTCAAGACGAGCAACCATGAGCTTGCGGCCCTCTCTTCCAAAGCAATGTAAAAGATAGGTAAAGGTGAGATTTTAGGGTTTAAAAGAACTTATATGGAAAATACTAAAAGGTCAAAACCCTATCCTTGAAACTTCAACCACATGTCCCCCAATTGATTTACAAATTGTGGGTTTTTTGATATAGTTCGAAAACCTCCGAAGTAGCCTGCAAATAATAAGCTTTTGATCAATAAAAACTATGATATAACATTGTTATAAATTTTTTTTACCCTTCATCATGGTCAATATATATGGTTGTATCCCTAACAATTAAAGAAGATAGGTAGTAATTATACTAGGGTTCTAGTATGATTTATAATCTTTGCAATGTTTAAGAAAAACATATGCAAGAAACTATCCAAGGATAAATTGTATAATAAAATACCTTGTAGCAAGTTGAGAAAATATAACAATTAAAATCAATTGTATATATATACTTGCAACTATAGAAAGATGCATAGCTAGCATGTTAGCTTAGATATTGAATTGATATTATGATTAAAGGTACTAGGGTATTGTTTATTAGTTATACCTTATGAGATGAGGATTTATACAAAAGATGAAAAGGATAGACTTCTTATATAAATAATTCTTCCTTCCTTACATAAAAAGTAATAACACTGTGGCTTAAAAAAATACAAGTTGTATTAATGCATCTTTAATTGATAAGTACTAGAATAGCTTAAAAGTATCTTATGCACTAAGCACTAGTTCTATGTGTATCCTTCAGTCAATATACTTAATATCTTTACTCAGATCATAGGTTTCCTAGGTTAACTCGATATTTGTAGAAACAAAAACCTGGGAGGTTATTTTAGCATCAATAGTATATAAACAAAGGAACCTACTATACGAGATGCCTTTCACTAGAGTTACATACATGCATTAAATTGAAAATAGCATGATGAAAGTCAAATGAACAAGTTTTGTTATAGTGAATTGGAAGAGTAACTGAGCTAAGTTCATATTACTAAAAATACTTATACTACTAGCAACTATGAAGAACATAAATACTAATATCAATGATACCTCTTTTACTGCTCAAAGCTGTAAAACAAATAAATATACTAGCATTTAATTCTATGCTAGTTGAGATAATAATCTCAATCTAGAAGTTGGTAAAAAACTTCTTACCTGTAAAGGACTTGTAAAAGAATCATCACTGCATTAGCTATAAGCTAAGTAAGCCTCGATCTTAACTAAAGTTCTTTTCTACTTGTCATAAGACAATAAAACAAACTTATTACTAGAATTTAAACATATGTTTCAATTCTTGTTATTTCAAATCAGAACCTGCTAAATCAAATCCTTAACATGGATTTATGAAAACAAATTAATAAGTATACCAAACTATAGCTTAACAAAATAATCAGTTCTAATTTAATACTGTTTAAAGTAACCGTTAGCAATTAATTGTTCCTAGGAAGTGACGAATATAAACATTTTATGTTACATGAAACATTTTAAATTTTTACGAATTTTTGGAGTATTACATGTGGTATCAGAGCACAAGGCTCAGACACTAGGCCTAAATGTGGCTCAACTTGCATAGATAAACAGTAGATTTAAAAACATGCATACTGATTATTACTTTGTTTTTTGGAAATATTGTTTCCAGAGAATTTTTTTGAGTCAAACTACAGGTATGGAAAGATTGGAGGAATATGCATATGAGGAGTCCCCATCTACTGAACGAAGTAATTCTAAAAGAGAACCTATACAAGAAGAAATAACTAATAAGTCTTCTGAATTATTACAAATGGTTAAGGAACTAAGAACAGAGATGGAAACAATAAAAAAGGAAAATGAAAGAATTCTAAAAGCTTAGGAGGAGCTGAATCAGATCTTAATGGAAAATGTTTAGAATGAAGAAAAAGATAAACGAAAGGAATATGAAGATATGCCTTACCAACATAAAAATAAAAAATCTAAACAGTTTAGAATCGAAAGTAGCTCATCCTCTGAGATTTATGGCAATCCACATAAGAAGAATTATTAGTATACTAGTGATAGTAGCAAGATAATCATCAAACAAGAAAGAGAAAATTTAAGCCTTATGAAGAAATTTCAGGAGAATTTAAGAAAATAAAACCACCAACCTTTGATGGTGAAACTGAGAAAGGAGAAGAGGCTGAATCATGGCTGTCTGGGATGAAGAAATATTTTCAAATTTACAATTATTCTAATCAGCTAAAAGCAAGAATGACCATTTACTACCTCATTGGGAAGGCATATATTTGGTGGCAGGGTCTAAAACGAGTAAAAGAAATTAGGGAGAAGAACATTATCTAGAGTATGTTTAAGAAATATATTAAGAAGAAATTATTGTCAGAACAGTATTATGAAGAGCGGGTTAAGGAATTTTATGAACTAAAGCTGGAAACAATGAACATAAAAGAACTAAACAGTAAAATTTTAAGTTTGCTTCGATATGTGCCTTACATTGTGGATGAGAAGCCTAAGGTACAACGATTTCTAAGCTGTTTACATTTTCATATAAAAGATAGAATTGAAGGTGATAATCCAAAAACCTTAGAGGAGGCTATGTGAAAGGCGAATTTCTATTACGAGCAGAATCGTAAAAAGGAAAGTATGTCAAACTGGAAGGATAAAAGATCTAATAATTTTGAATAGAGGAAAAAAGGTTTCGTACCTAACTGTAATTTTAGAAATAATAACACACGAAATTTTCCTAATAAAAACTTCCAAGGGAATAAAGGTAATTTACAGATAAATCCAAATGGTCCTAGAAATAAAGAACATGTTAATAATCACAGTAATTACACCAAGAATAATGAATGAAAAGAACCAGTAAAATGTTGGGAATGTAATGGTCCTCATTATGCATAAGTTTTCCCTAACTAGAAGAAGACTATTAGAAACATACATACGATGCAGGAGGAGATGACCGTTGGTGATCTAGCAAGGACAATGCCCAGAATCAACGCAACACTGGAAAACAGGCAGGCAGACTATCAAACTTCCATGGTGGAAGTGGAAGGTAAGTTGAATCAAACACCTATATCTATTTTAATTGATCCATGGGCTAGCTTAAGTTATATTTCTCCTGATTTAGTAGAAAAATGTAAGTTATCAGTAGAAAAGTTTGCAAAGTCATGGTTAGTTCAGCTAGCTACTGGCGTAAAAATAAAAGTGATTAGTTTTGTAAAGGATTGTATTGTAAACATGGATCAGTTTGAAACCTCAGTAAAACTTAATGTACTACCTTTAGGTTATTATGATATGTTAATTGGTATGGACTGGTTAGAACAACATAGGGTAGTCTTGAACTATTTCGATAAAAAATTTACTTGCATAAATAACGATGGAGAAACAATAAATGTAAGAGGAATCCCTAGGAAAACCGCTATAAGACAGATCTCTGCTTTGCAATTAAAGAGAGTTGTTCGGAAGGTTGTAAAGGCTTTGTTGTAATAGTAATTAATGAAGAAAATACTAATAACGAAGATAAATTAAAACTGGAAGACATTCTGATCCTGAGGGGGTATTCGGATGTATTTCCGGAAGAAATTTTGAGACTACCTCTGAAGAGGGAGTTAGACTTCACTATTGAGCTGGTACCTGGTGCAGTGCCCAGCTTAAAATCCCCTTATCGAATGAATATATTGGAATTAAATGAGTTAAAATCCTAGTTAAAATAGCTTATTGATAAAAATTATATCAGACCCGGTGTGTCTCCTTGTGGAGCATCTATTATTTTTGTTAAAAGGAAAGACGGTACTCTATGTTTATGTATAGATTACCGTCAACTTAATAAAATGACTATTAAAAACAGATATCCGTTACCCTGCGTAGATGATTTGTTTGATCAATTACATGGAGCAACTATATTTTCGAAGATTGATTTACGATCTGGTTACCACCAGGTCCGAATCAAAGATGAAGACATCTTTAAAACAACTTTTAAGACCATATATGGTCACTATGTGTTTGTTGTTACTCCATCCGAGCTTACTAATGCCCCGACTGTCTTCATGTGTCTGATGAATAATGTAATGCATAAGTACCTTGATAAATATGTGGTCGTATTCATTGACGACATTCTAATTTATTCAAAGTCTAAAGAAGAACATGAAGAGCACTTAAAAATTGTTTTACAAGAATTACGATAACATTAGCTCTTTGCAAAATTTAGTAAATGTGATTTCTTTAAGGATAAAATACAGTACTTAGGTCATGTAGTTACGAAAGAAGGGATATCAGTTGATCAAAAAAAGATAAAGGCAATCGAAGAATGGCTAGTCCCAAAAGACGTAACTGACGTACGATCATTCATGGGGATTACTGGCTATTATCGAATATTTATCGAAGGATTTTCAAGAATTGCAAATCCCATAACTTCCTTATAGAAGAAAGGGAAGAAATTCGAGTGGAGTTAAAAGTGTGAAGATAGTTTTAAAAAGTTAAAAAGATTATTAACCATCGCACCAATCTTAAGAATTGTTGATCCTAATAAAGACTTTATAGCATGTACTAACGCATGCAATGATGATTTAGGTGGAGTTTTCACTCAAGAATGACATGTCATTGCATATGAGTCTAGGAAGATGAAGATTCATGAGAAAAACTATGAGACCTATGACTTAGAACTGGTTGTTGTCATACATGCCTTAAAGATGTGGCACCATCATTTAATCGAAAGAAAGTTTATATTAATGACAGATAATAAATGGTTAAAATATTTGTTGGATCAACCTAACTTAAACGCAAGGCAAGCTAGGTGGATAGCTTTCCTTAGAGAGTACTATTTTGAAATCCAACATATTAAGGGAAAGGAAAATAAGGTTGATGATGCTTTAAGCAAGAATGCAAAACTAAATTTTGTAGCGGCAATCAACATTGATAAAATAGATTTAGAAGAACAACTAAAGGAAGGAGTAAGATTGGATGAAAATTATCAGAAATTACAAGCAAAAGTAACATAAAATTTAATTGAAAGTTTAAGTACATGGTATAGTCTAAATGAAAAAGGATTATTACTATATAAATATAGACTGTATATACCTAATGTACCTAAGATAAAGTTATTGATTTTAAATGAAATTCATAAGACTCCTTACTCAAGACATCCTGGTTATCAGAAGACTATAACCATGTTAAGAAAGGATTATTTTTGGCCAAACATGAAGAATGAACTGGAAGAATACATTGCTAAGTTCTTTGAATGTCAGCAAGTTAAGACTGAACACCAGCATCCAGCCGGGTTACTTCAGCCATTACCTATCCCTAGCTGCAAGTGGGAGATAATCAGCCTTGATTTTATTACAGGACTACCTAGAAATCAAAACTTGAATGACTCAATAATGGTAGTCGTTGATCAAATTAGTAAGGTAGCTCATTTTATACCTATAAAAACTACTTACAAGGCTGCTAATATTGCTGATATATTCTTAAAACAAATTTTTCGTTTACATGGAATACCGAAAGTAATAATTTCAGACAGATACCCTAAGTTTACGGGCAATTTCTGGAAGTCTTTGTTTAAAGGAATGGATACTACTTTAAATTTCATTACCTCCTTCCATCCCCAGACATATGGACAGACTAAAAGAGTGAATCAGGTATTCAAATATCTGCCCAGAATGTATGTTAAGGAACAACCAGGTAAATGAGAAGATTACTTACACTTGGGAGAGTTTGCTCACAACAACCACTACCAAGATTCAACAAGATATAGTCCATTTGAAATTTTGTATGGCAGGAAGTGCAATACCCCCATCTCATGGAGTAATCCAGTTGACAGGTTAGTATTAGGACCTGAACTATTAAAAGAGATGGATTTAATTGTAAAACAGGTGCAAAGTAACTTGAAAGTTGCACAAGATCGACAGAAAAGTCAAGCAGATTTTAAACGAACTCAAAAAGAGTTCCAGGTTGGTGAACATGTCTTTATTAAGGTGAGACCTAAGAAGTGTCCTCTGAGATTAGGAAGTTGTGCTAAGTTAGCACACCGATATTGTGGACCTTTTAAAATACTGTCTAGAATAGGACAAGTGGCATATCGATTGGCTTTACTACCAAATATGAAGGTTCGTAATGTTTTTCATATTTCTGTGTTAAAAAAATATGTACATGATGCTACTCATGTTATAAACTGGAATGATGTGTAGGTGGAGCATGAAGGGGATTTTCTAGTGGAACTGGATTGTATCCTTGAAAGGAGGGAGATCTCGCTTCCGAATCGCACCATTGGTCAGGTGAAGGTGCAATGGAAGCACCTTAGTCCAGAAGGAGCCACCTGGGAACTGGAGTGTCATATGTGGCATGCATATCCAATTCTATTCCAGGGAAATTCTGAGGACAAAGAATAAATAACATCAAGGACGATGTTATAATTTAAGGGGGTGTATGTCACATGCCCCAATTTGCAAAACATTTTATGTTTTAAGAAACATTATGATATATTTTATTATAAAGTTTGGAATTAATGACCAAGTGGGGTCAAGGATAATTGAATGTAATTGCTGAATATTTTATTAATAAATAAATGAAAGATGAGATAACAACTTAGGGAAGCTGTTAAATGAGTGTTTTAATAGTCACTTGGTGGAGAAGGTTGGGTTGAGAGCAGATTGACACTTGGAAGCATCCTCAAACTACTTCTAGTTGTTGCAGGTGTCAACTTCCCTATTTTTGTGGTCATGTTCCCCAAGAAAGTGGGACAAGAGCAGGTGGCTCACTAAATGAAAATTGACCCAAAATACCTAGGCATGAAAATAAAACTTCCCATTGAAGATAGCTGAGGTGGCTCATTCTTGACTTGTGAACATTCTGGGTGAAGGAAGTGCACAAGAAAATTCGATGGAGGGGACTAGCTGAAGTATGTTTTGAGTGGATAGTGCTGAAGAACTAAACTAGTGCAGCTATTCTAAGCTGAGTTCATACTGCTGCCTGCAGAACTGATTGATTGCTGAACACTCAGTAGAGTTGCAGAGGATTACTAAACTACATCTCTCACCCAGTACTTCTACCAGGTGGACCATGAGACAAGCTCGGGGGTCTTGATATTTGCAGTCCAGCTTTTCTCCAGGAGTTGTTTGGGACGAACATGTTCCTTAATCTGTTGTCACCTCATCTACATTTCTAGGTTCTACTTGATTTATCTAGCTATCTAATTGTTTATTGTTATTTGGAAAGTTTGAGTTTAAGCAATGAAATGTTATGCTTCTGTTTTGTTGCTGCTAGGGTTATCTAAAAGAAATACTTTCACTGTAAAATATTGTGAAATACTGGATTAGATAGATTTGGGTAAATGATTAGAAGTTCTAGTTTAATTGATAGATAGAAAGAAAATACCTAACTGTATTTTCCACACCTTTTACAAAGGTAGAACTCTAGTACAATAGGTTAGATTAACTTCAAATAAAGAAATTGAATGAAGTATACATGAATGTGATTTATTACGTTCCACAGGTTTCCTAAGAGTTATTCAACTGTATGCTTTTCCTTTCTATTTAGAAGTTTTACTTAGATAAAGTATTCTGTAATAATATAGACAAATCTGTCTTTAGGAAATATTTAAAAATATAAATATATTTAGTCTGTGTACTTACTTACATAGTAGACATGTTATTTACTATAATATTAACACTATAATAATTTACACACATTATAAAAACATAAATTAAATAGGTAGGGTTAATTTAAAGAAACAATAAATAAGGCTAGATATTTACTGTGATATTTTCATCCAAGAACATAAAAATAAGAATAACATTAAAATCAAGTACTAACAATGCATTTAAACTAAGAAAAAAATTAGGGTTTTATAAATAAAACCTAATTAAAAGAAACTGTAAAATATAAATAACATTACCACCTCTTTCACTAAGAGAGGGGTTAATCTTTTATCTATAAAACAAATTAAAGCTTACATTATGTGTATATATAACCATAAGCATCAATTACATGATTATAGGAAAGATAATGCATCCTCCCTAAAGAACAATATTAAAATGGTTTGGATAATTATAAACAACAAATAAATAAAAACCCTTCAATATATTTCAACCAGGAAACAATAAAGATACAGGAGGTATTATTCACTTCTTGTTCTTCTATCCTTTACTGATAGTAAGTTATGATCTAAAAACCCACTGTGTGAACCCTAAGTTACAAATTTACACATAAACAAAATAAATATCAATTTACTTAATAATAACCTTTGTTAGGTTAATAAACCAAAATAACGAAACATTACAAGTTTGCCTTCTTCGTTTTAAAAATCACCGAATATATATATATATATATATATATATATATTATCAAAAATTTAAGATACAATACAATAAGCTTCGAGCTTATTAAACGAAAATTTAAATAACATCTAAAACCCAGTAATACTAAAGTATATTAGTTACGGCCTAATGGCCTTTACAAACTAAGTTAAGGCTTAAAACCTTGTTTAAAAACAAAATTACATTAATCAGAACTACGACCGAAGGCCCATAATTATTCCTCAAGACTCGGCCATGAAAAGCCCCATATACTTACACTAAACAGCCACAAGGGATTGAATAATTTTTTTTGGACAACACATCATAAGTATCGGCCCATGGCCTTTCAAAATTTTTTACAACACAGTATATCCACGGCTGAGCCGAAAACCAAAAATCCAATGAACTCCATCAACTAAAAATCAACACCACACACCACTGCAGGAGGAACCTCAGTGAGACCGAGGCTTACCAAGGTTATGCGCAGCGTGGAATTTGTGCAAGGTAGTCTTTGGCGGCTGTCTGCACCTTTCTGCAAAAGTTAAGCACATGCACATTGAAATCAACAAGTATAAAAACTCTGAAAAATAATTACTGGTGCAAAAATTAAATATTTAACTCTGTTTTAAAACAAAAAAACTGAGTATCTTACCTGCATTATAGATTTATCTACCCTGTAGAAGTATGAGCACAAACCCTAGCCACCTTTTAGAGAAAAACGAGCTTCACGAAAGTACTGCCAAAAGAAAAACACAGTGCGTAGAGTTCAAGATTGACCTCCCAAGCCACGCCGAAGCATGGTCAAATGCCACACCGGGAGTTGAGCAGTGAGAACAGTTAACACCTTATCCAACAAGACCACACTACAACAACCCAAGAGCCATGCTCACCTCCTCATCTCACCAATGCACCAGTGAATGAATAATAGCACTTGCAAAGGCAAGGTAACGATAGGTGCATCGATGTTATAGAGCTAGGTAAAGGCGAAAATAGGGGTTCATCCAGAAAATTAGAGACAATATCCAAATACACCTCTACACGCAGAAGAAGAAGACTAATGGTAGGGAAGTTTACACAGTGGAGTGACAGTCAGTCCGAGCGGCCATGAGCCTGTAGCCCTCTCTTCCAGAACAAAGTAAAAGATAGGTAAAGGCGAGATTTTAGGGTTTAAAAGAACTTATACGGCAAATACTAAAATGTCAAAACCCTATCCTTGGAACTTCAACCATGTGTCCCCCGATTGATTTACAAATTGTGGGTTTTTTGATATAGTTTGAAAACCTCCGAAGTAGCCTACAAATAATAATCTTTTGATCAATAAAAACTATGATATAACATTGTTATAAATTTTATTACCCTTCATCATGGTCAATATATATGGTTGTATCACTAACAATTAAAGAAGATAGGTAGTAATTATACTAGGGTTTTAGTATGATTTATAATCTTTGCAATTTTTAAGAAAAACATATGCAAGAAACTCTCCAAGGATAAATTGTATAATAAAATACCTTGTAGCAAGTTGAGAAAATATAACAATTAAAATCAATTGTATATATATACTTGCAACTATAGAAAGATGCATAGCTAGCATGTTGGCTTAGATATTGAATTGATATTATGATTAAAGGTACTAGGGTATTGTTTATTAGTTATACCTTATGAGATGAGGATTTATACAAAAGATGAAAATGATAGACTTCTTATATAAATCATTCTTCCTTCCTTACATAAAAAGTAATAACACTATAGCTTAAAGAAATACAAGTTGTATTAATGCATCTCTAATTGATAAGTACTAGAATAGCTTAAAACTATCTTATGCACTAAGTACTAGTTCTATGTGTATCCTTCAGTCAATATACTTAATGTCTTTACTCAGATTACAAGTTTCCTAGGTTAACTCGATATTTGTAGAAACAAAAACCTAGGAGGTTATTTCAGCATCAATAGTATATGAACAAAGGAACCTGTTATACGGGATGCCTTTCACTAGAGTTACATACAGGCATTAAACTGAAAATAGCATAATGAAATTCAAACAAACAAGCTTTGTTATAGTGAATTTGAAGAGTAACTGAGCTAAGTTCAGATTACTAAAAATACTTATATAATTACTAGAAACTATGAAGAACATAAATAATAAGATCAATGATACCTTTTTTACTGCTCAAAGCTATAAAACAAATAAATATACTAGCATTTAATTCTATGCTAGTTGAGATAATAATGTCAATCTGGAAGTTGGTAACAAACTTCTTACCTGTAAAGGACCTGCAAAAGAAGCATCACATCACTACGTTAGCTATAAGCTAAGTAAGCCCCGATCTTAATTGAAGTTCTTTCCTACTTGTCATAAGACAGTAAATCAAACTTAGTACTAGAATTTAAACATTTGTTTCAATTCCTGTTATTTCAAATCAGAACCTGCTAAATCAAATCCTTAACATGGAATTATGAAAAAAAACTAATAAGTATACAGAACTAGAGCTTAACAAAATAATCAGTTCTAATTTAATACTGTTTAAAGTAACCGTTAGCAGTTAATTGCTCCTAGGCAGTGACGACTACGAACATTTTATGTTACATGAAAAATTTTAAATTTTTACGAATTTTTGGAGTATTACACATCCTTTACCCAACAATCAATATTTTGATAATGTTTTGAAAGTTCCTTGCTAGATGTTGAAGTGTTGAAGTTGTCGGCTCAAAGAAGGTGAGCACGCCATTTTTTTCAATTCTTGCATGGATGCTTACATTTTGTTAATAATGATGTTTATTGAATTCACTCCAATCCACCTCATTTTTGCAGGCCTTATAAATATCCCTTACGATAATGATTTAACACATCATTATCCTAGCTAATATATTGTGAAACCTAAAAAAAATATTACCCTAATGACTTTATGATCCATAACATATCCCACAACACAATAACTTGTACCATATAACAATCTAAATTCTACCTTGCAACACAATAATTTCATATACATCCTAACACATGAACAAATATTTGTAAATTTCTAATTTTACCCCAAAACACACTTGCTACTTAACAACTTGTACCCTTAACACACTAACTTCCTAACACGCTGAATCACACTCCCTAACATGATATGACCTCAAACATACTAACCCTTACCCCATAATATAATAAACCATTAAAACATTAACCAATATACCCTTAATATAGTAACTCACTCCTTTTGGAAAACTAATGACCCATACCCCCTAACATATAACCATTAATCCATACACCGAGATGATTACACTCCAATGCACACCAACCCCTCTAACCCCATACACCAAACCCCAAATCTGAAAAGTGTTCCTAATATTAAAGGAAGTTGAATATAAAAAGTGAATAGTATCTAGGCCTAAGGAGTTTTCTAATGAATAAAAATGTCAACTAAAACCAAATTTCCACTAAACACTAAGTTGATTGTGAAGATCTATTGGGAAAAGAATCTAGAGCCATATCCTAGACCATTGCATTCAAGGTTGTACTTTGATGGCCAAGACAGATTTGCTAGTGGAATTGGCCACTAAAGGTCCTCAAGTACAAGTAGGATCTCAGGCCAATCATGTTATTCAGGGTGGTTGGACCCAAGTGGTGCGTTATAACAAGAATAATGGGATTTAAGATGCCTAGTCTCCAAAAGGCAATGCTCCAGCAGGGCCTAGTGAGTCTTAGTGCCTATTGATGGATAATACCATGATGTGCTAGGTTGTGTTGTTTACCCAAAGAAGTATCTGAAGGGAATTTTTCTCACTTCTATTTATTAACCCACATATGGATGATTTGGATGATGGCTAGCTAAAGATGCCATTGTTTTTTTCCAAGTAAAGCCACTGTTTCAAAACCCAATACTGGTCTTAAAGGCCTCGAGGAAGAAGGAGGTCCATGGAATATTTATGTCCCAATGAATGCTACCTTTGGAATGTTTGGGGTATGAGTGATTTTGGAAAGAAACATTCAATGCTCCAAATAGTAACTGTAATTGGGGAGGTGAATATTTTGTGTTTGGAAGTCTAAAATGTTGGGAGTTTGATTTCAAAAGGTTTGGGGGCCATGACTATGTGGTTTTAGGTACCCCAATTCATGTGGATGCGATGACCAACTTAGTAGAATATCAAACTATTTGGTTTGCTATCTCATGGGGAACAAAGAAGGTGTGTATGCATAAAATGTGTCTCATCTTGAAAATTTGCATTTGCAGAGCCAAAACCACATTGTTGGTATTAACACTGATCAAAACCTATTGTACATTGATCTACAAGGGCACATATGGATTAACTGGTGGGAATACATGTTCTCCAAGGTGGTCTTCCTTCCTCAAGGGTTATGGCCAGTAAATATCCATAATGTTGCATTAATTTTTCTAAGGAGAATTCGACATTATATTAGGGTCTTCAGTGGATTTTATTTGATGAAGAAAAGCATGGTTAAGTAGTGAAAATACATCATTTCATCAGGTTATATGAAGAAAGTAGAGCCATAGGTGCCCAAATTCACCCCCACTTGTGCTTGCGAAAGGAACGGGAATATATTTGTGATATATCTATAAAGGTTTTTTTCAAATCCATGGTAAGAAAGGAGATTGGAAAGGACATTATTGCTCAAAATAGTTGTTTCGAATCACTAACCAAGATCGAGTTAAGCATCAACTTGTTAGCAACTATAAGATGGTCTTGCATTCCTAATATTTTCTAAATAGAAGCAAGCAACCATGCCTCAATGTGTTGCATCCAAGCCTCAATGTGTTCCCATCTAGCTTCATAGAGGAGAAAAAAAACATGTGGGAGTAGTTATTATCCTAAGACAACTTGATTGTTTTCGTTTGTGAAATCCCCATTGATAAATCCTTTGAATTCGACAATTTCCATGTGAATTTTACAAGGCCACATGATTTTCTGGCGACATGTCTATGGTAGGTGCACTAAGGAGGAAATAGTTGTTGGTTGTTGACATTAAGTGGGTATGTATGTTTATTCCTAAATTTTAAGAGTTTGAGCTTATCACAAGTTGGAGGCCAATTACCTTTTTGAACACTTCCTACAAAATTCTATCAAATGGACCAACCTTGCAAATTAAGCACATTCTCTTCGAAATAATACAGTTGGTGCACACATGGATTATCTAAAACCGATACATTATTCATGAATTCATCATTGTATGGGAGGATATGGAATGAGATCATACTTGGATGCTCTTTTATCAATATTGATTTGAGAAAGTAGAACACGTGGTGGAAGGATCATTTTTCCAGCTTGTCGAAGGGATTATGTTTGTATTTCACTAGGGAGGTTGAGACATCATTTACTAAGGACTATCTTGATTGTCCATAAATAGAGGAAATCCAGAAGAGGTTGGTGTTTTCTGGTCCAACATGTAGGTTTCCCATTGGCACTTGCATTATATTTTGTTGTCCTTTTCCTCCTTGCGACCCAAGTTCGACCCCATTTTTGGTCAACAATACAAAGCCCAAGATATTGACCTGAAAAAGCAGAGCCCAGCCAACAGCACCTATGACACAGATGTTTTCTACCTATATATATCAGTTTTATGGGTAACTTCCAGAACCACGTTTCCATAGTTTGTGTGGGAGAGTGTTTTAGGTCCTTGTCTCTGCACTAAGGTTTCCAACGAAGGCTAGGAAGGGGGGTTGGTGGTTTGCATGTTATATATCAACAATGATGTAGGATTCACCCTTACTTATGCAATCTTACGCAAACACACAATGAATAGACATCACAGACATATTCATTACTGAAATGAGATATTCATACATTTTCTCTTTTATAGCACAATAACCAATCAATCATTAAACACAATAGATATGCACTTGTCTAAGCTACTCAACATTCACACATATACACAGCATGTAACGTGGAAACCCATCTGGGAAAAAACTACAAAGTGCTCTTTATCTAGCATTGGAATGAGGAAATAGATGTACCTTTTGTTTGTACATAAAGCTACAGAATCTGTTCAAGATATTGTCTTCTTTCTCTATAGACTTCTCCTCTCTCTCATGATATACGATCTTCTCTATCTTTATCACTCTACTCTACTCCTACTTAGCGATCCGCACACAGACTGGATCAACTTAACCTTCTCTATTTGTCTACACACTCAACTACAAAACCACTACTTTGATGCACTCGATGATTCAGAGTCATTAACCAAAACTATCTACCTCTAGTCTATCTCAAGCGTCTTTTCCAAGAGTCTAGAGACTTACTCAAAATTGTTGTATCAAATAATTAGCTCAAAACCATCTAAATAGGAACTAGCTAACTGGATAACCGATTTATAGCTTGGGTTCCTCCTTTTATAGCCTTATTACAGACTCGATATAACTCCCATACATTCTTGTTATAGAATCAATAATAACTCGATACAGATTCTAATAGAATCAACTTCAATCGCTATCCCAGCCGACTTACTATCTTCAGCCAACAGGTTGTCTTTCCTATTCTAGCAATACATAACCAAAAAGGTGATATCGCCCCGAATTACAAAAATGCCTTTATGAGTGTGGTTTCCACCGGCTCTAGTCGAGCTCGTACCCACAATCGCTAATGGTTGTTGCTTTCTCAACGTTATGCCTTACTGTCACTTTCTAGTCGTTACCTTATCTACACGACTGCTTCTGCGAATAATCTGCTATGTAAGCTCGTCTCCTGCTCTATCCTTCCATCGTAGCTTACTAAACTAGTGCAACTTCCTCATCCCGCGCCTTCTCTTTTCCTTCCTCCTTATCTTCCTTCTTCTATCGCAACATCCTTCTCTTCTTCTTTGATGTTGTTCCTTCTGTATCAGCTCCTTCTTCTTATTATTTACCCTCTTCTTTCCTACTTGGGAATAATTCTACATGAACTCTACCCTCCTGTCTCGAGGCCCAACATGCCCCCAACACTCACCTATGGCTCGTCCCGAGCCATGCGAGATACTTCTCAATAAACTGACTTGCGCTGATTTTGGTTTGAAAATCCTCCACAATTTTCAACAACTTCTCTGTTTCAGCGTGCACTTCCTCTTCTATTTTCTGCATGTGCTCCACCAGGTCAGAACTAACATGTTCCAGCATGTTACTTTCTAACGAGGCTGCTACCTCGCGCACCTTCTAGTGCACATGCTGAATTATCCCTGTGGCCCTTTCTACTTCTGACTTTATGTTCATTCTGTGTTTGACCATACATTCCTTCTACATTTGCAGTTGGTGGAAGGGTTTATGTTCTTTCTATGTTTGTATTTCTGCACGGTAGCCTCTATATCTCTTGGTAACATTGTTAACTTTGCATACCTCCATAAGACAATTCCGTTTATCAACAATACTAAATCCTTGATGGACTTGTCATTCTTGTACATTTCTAGATGTTTTTACCACTCAGTAGAGTAGGACGTAGCAGTAGAACGCAGAGGTTGAAGGATGTATCAGGAACACCAATGTTCCTTGTCCACATTCCAAGATTCAGCCTTCAACTCGTCCCAGTTTTGTCCTTCCTCCCTTCAGAATCTTCTTCAGCATTACCCGTGAATGAGTACGCAACATCCGGGTAAGACTTAGAGTTCGCGGTTGTCTCTCAATCCATCAAAGGGTCCATATTTCTGTTGGGTGCAATGCCGGTGAGATCCGTCATCCTCTACCTAGACTAGCTCCTTCCACCAGGGTGTGCCAGTGCAACACATATTTGGAATCGTTATCACCTTCCTTAGATTTATCAATTTCTAGTGATGATGGTGATGACGTAGACCTCCATTCCTCCCTCTCCCAGTCTGAGCATTCGTTCAGACCGACGGTTACTAGTAATGGATATTATGCAATGTGGATATTAATTCCATGGCCTTGTCCGTAGGCTTCGACGGGATCTAATCTGGTCCTGGAACTCTTGGCACTACTTTCGCAGTGGTGCTCCTCTTTTTCAGGACAACATTTCTCTTACCAGCATCAGAAGGTCTTCTTAATGTAATGAACATCTTTACCCCGATGGTTGGAGCTGCTTCTGCACAAAGGCTCAGAATTGGATGAATTTCCAAGAAACCCCCAGATTTCAATAAAACATATCGAACAATAGGCTTCCTAATCAGAACAATCATTACATATTCCTTAACAGGACCCCCAAGGCCATTAGCACCATAACCGTTAGTTATCAGTCTTCTCCACTGGTTTTCACTCACTCTGTATCTTACAAGAAATCTAGATGTGGTATTATAAGGAGCCGGGATGGTAATGAATCATCACTAGCAGTTCATTCCAGCAATGAGTCTATCAAATCCTCACACGCGCCACCATCGAGGTGCATAATGAA
The DNA here is from genome assembly GCA_001517045.1 of Pseudotsuga menziesii. Taxonomy (NCBI): domain Eukaryota; kingdom Viridiplantae; phylum Streptophyta; class Pinopsida; order Pinales; family Pinaceae; genus Pseudotsuga; species Pseudotsuga menziesii. Next base: position 670,873 of record LPNX010900221.1, on the reverse strand, counting down.
AACACGAACGATCATGTGGGTTCTTGATCCGACTCCTTTTGTGGAGGTGCCAACTATGCTGCCCCTTTTTGTTGTGACGTCATGATATTAATGGCAGAAGTGACCCTCGACAACTCTTGCAATCGGCCTCAAATTTTCTTACGGTTTGTGGACTTAATATTTGTCACTTCAACAATCCTTCCTCATCATTGTATCAAAACGCCATTGTTTTTAGTGCCACCCTTTTCTTGCCACGCTTTGTGCAAAGGTCACACTTATTCATTTTCACCTAAACATTGTGGCAATCATCATCATCATTACACTCATCATCAAATTTTTTATTTTTATTTATTTAATTTTTTTTCGAATATCAGTTATCAAAATAGGCTTCAACTGGATCCCGTTAACGAGCCCTCTGACTTCCGTACCATCTATTTTTTTCAACTTCACTGCTCCTCCATCAGTGATTTCCTTCACTACATAGGGACCTAACCAATGTGTCTTCAACTTTCCTAGATGCTTGAAAAATTTGCTGTAATACATAAGAACAAGGCCTCCAACTGTAAATTGCTTGTTCTTAATGTGTTTTTCATGCCACACCTTCTGCCTTTGTTTTTCTACATTTTGATGGAATCCCGCAATGAAGCATTCTTCTTCCAAATGGATTAACTGAAGTAATCTTTCTTCGACAGCATCAACATCGGTCATTTCTGTAATGGCCTCTACTCTTAGAATTGGTACAATATATTCCATAGGCTAGGCATGACAGCTTCCTGTCCATGCACTAGTCTGAACGGTTTTTGGCCTGTTAACTTCTTACATGTTATGCGATACGCCTATAGTACTACGAAAATTTTCTAGTTCCAGGCATCCCTTCTTGTGTTGCGGACATTGGTGAGAACATTTTCCATAATCTTGTTAAATGCTTCGACTGCTCCATTCGCATGTGGGTGATATGGGTTTTTTCTTCTATGATGTATCTGAAATCCATCCATTAGTTCTTCAATCAACTGATTAACAAAATGCGTACCTTGATCGCTATTCAATATCTTGGGGCATCCAAACCTTGTCACCACATTTTCTAACAAAAACCTCGATGTCGTCGTAGCAGTACAATACTTGACAGGCATAGCCTCTGCTCATCAAGTCAGGCAATCTGTCACAGTGATAATGTATCTAGCTCTTGTGCGCTTCCCCGCTAGATTAATAGGCCACACAAAGTTGACGACCCATTTATCAAATGCATGTAGCATAATTTTTGGAACTAAAGGCATCTCATCTCTTCTAGATGGCTTCCCTGTTCATTGACAGACATCACAACTGCGACAATGATATCTAGCATCGACATGCATGGTAGGCCACCATATCCTGGCTTGTAATATCTTGTGTACCATCACCTTTACTGCATAGTGTCCTCCTGCAACACCATCACGTGCTTCACTTAAAATAATAGGTCGCTCATGTTAAAAAACACAGCATCGTAGTATTTCATCGGGGCCTAGTTTGTATAGGTGGCCAACAATCAATTGGAAATCTACAGCTCATGTTACTAACTGTTTATTTTGCACTATTGTAAACTCGGCCGGTTCAAAAACTGTAGTTAGGAATTGTAAGATATCCTCATACTGGTTACCAAAGGCGGTTATTACAAACAATTGCGCATCTGGGAGATTGTCCTCCAGACTAGTGGGTTTGTCTCCACTCTCTATTTCGGATAAGTGGTCTAGTCCCAAGTTTAATCAGCCTGGTTTGACGATAATCTCAAAATCAAATTCCTAGAAGAGGAAGAGCCATCGACAAATCTTCCCCCCCCCCAACACTGGCTTGTTACCCAAATATTTCAATGCAGAATGATCAATGTACATTTTAAAATGTCCCCCCAACAAGTAATGTCTGAATTTCTGCAATGCATATACCATCGCAAGTCCTTCTTTCTCTGTTGTAGTGTAATTCTTTTCTGTAGTTGATAGCTTCCTGCTAGCAAAAGAAATGGGGTGATTAATATCTCCTTCTCCTGGTTGCGTCAATACCACTCCAAGCGCCATGGAGGATGCGTCCACATAAGCATGGAATTATTTTTTCCAATTCAAAAATATTAGTATAGGTGCGGTGGCCATATTGCTTTTCAACTTATCTAGACTCTCTTGGCATTCATCCTTCCACTGTAACTTAGTATCTTTTTTCAACAATTTCTCCATCGGGGTAGTCACTTGTGCATATCCATTGATGAACTTTATGTAGTATCTCGTATGCCCTAGCGTTGCTCTTAATTGTTTAACTGTGGTAGGTGGTGGTAAGTCTAGGATGATGGAAATTTTAGATGGATCAACCAAAATCCCATCAGGATAGACCACATGACCTAACAGAGCCCCAAAAGGCACACAAAAATTACACTTCCTCAAATTGAGCGCAATTTGGTACTGACGACATCTTTCCAACGCCATTCTGAGATTTTATATGTGATCTTTTATGAGACCAAAAACTGTCCAATCATCAGAATAGACTTCAAGAAATCTGTGTATATATTCTTTAAAGGCATTGAATTACAATTCTAGAGAAAATTGTAGGCGCATTCTTGAGTCCAAAGGGCATTACCGTGTATTGTTAGCATCCCCATTCTGTTGCAAAGGTAGTCTTGTAGAGGTATTCTTTGGCAATTCTGACTTGATGGTAAGCTAAGGGAATACATATACTACGCTCCAACATTTTCCAATACTTCATCCATAAATGGAGTTGGAAATGGATCATGTAGGCAGGCATCGTTTAGTTTTCGGAGATCAACACAATTTCTGACTTCACCTGCAGTCTTCTTGTCTTGTACCATGATTGGGATGATCCATTCTGATTCCTCAACTGGTTCTATTACTCCCGCTTCTAACATTCGATCAAGTTTCGCTTTAACTTTCTCCTTGTAACGTGGGTTCAGTTGGTATGGTCGCTGCTTGATCGGTTTTGCATCAGGCCTCAATGGTATCTTCATCTCACCAAGATCTTCAACTATGCCTTTCATTTCAGAAACCTTTGTAGGGAATAGGTCCTGAAACTCATGTAATAAGTCAGTGATCTTTCCCACAGTCTCTTCATCCTAGTAATCTCCAATAATGGCAAACTTCGTGTTTTTAGTTGAACCAATATTCACTTTCTTAATCTTGAGGGGTTTTAGGAACTGATTACTGGTTATAGCAACTCCCTCTACTGTACGTATACCTTCTAACTCAAGTATATTTATCTCCAATGGGTCATCATCATCTAGTTCTCCCATGATATTGTAACACTCTATCCAGTTGTGTATAGTCATACTACATTGATGGAAGTATGTGTTCGCAACATGTATTTCTTCAAAGATCTTCTCCTTTATTACTGGTAGTGCAGCATCGACTGTTGGATGTTCGCTTGTGAATTCAAATGTCTAGGTAAAGTTTACAGTTAAACTTTCCCATTCAATGGTTCCTTGTTGTAGTTCCTCTGAGGTGTACCAACTTCTTGGTACAATTTCCAAGGTGTGGATGAATTAGTGAACCCATTCCTGCCGCATATATGCTTACCAAGTTGTTTGACAGTGCTCAATATGTTTTCCAGGATCTGACAATCTTGTATATTTTTTATCAACATAACTGACCTCTTCTCCAAATCCAATCTCCATTAGTCTTCTACATTGTGTCCATTCATAGATAGATTGTTTATGTGTACCCCACCATCTAGCGGGCGTAGCTTTCAACACATAGTCCAAAGCGGACAATCACTGTGTTCTTCGAATTATTCTAAGAAGGATGCAAGGTTAGGAAATCCTTCATACGTAGGCAACGCACTTACTTCAACCCCTACCCTTCTAACAACTCTTGTAATTCTCGTACATATGTGCATGGAGACGTCATGTAGCCCGTTCTGCCAATTTTCTAGGGCTTCGCCTGAGTGGGATGTGCATGAGCTTACACTGCGCCAACTCAGGTTTCCATCAGCTATGGGGTTAATATAATATTTATTCAAATAAATAATGTTATACATCTGGTGTAGATAATTTTCTTGCCCTTCACTATGTACAGGCTCGACATATCGCTGCCCTATAAGGGGATCAATGGGAACAACCACTCTTATTTCATAATCTTCGAAAAACAAGATCCTTTTCTTGAAGTTTATGATAGTTTGGTTGTCTATTTCCCAATCAATCCCTAGAAGCGCAGGATATGGGTTTGTGTCATTGACAATGCCAATAACTTCGAAGTTGGCACATGTCCTTAAGCCTTTGACTTTCACTGGTACTTGGGATAGTCTACTAATTGGTAACACCTTTGACTAGTTTGCAAGCTTTAACTAAATAGGAGACCAGTCCAGTTGCGTCTTTTTCATGCCCTCCCATGTCTGTCTTGTCAATATATTGACATCCTAGCCCAAGTCTAGTATGATATAGTCCATATCATAATCTCCTATTTGCGCAGTCATTCACAGTTCTCGACATGTTTTCACTTTTCTCTCGATATGATTGACTCTTTTCTCAGGCCACAGGTCTTCTGTGGTGTCTTCTATGAGTGATATCAATTCTGTGACAGCATCTTTATCATGGATTAGTGCTAAACAAATTTTGAAAAAGTCTTTGAGCTTACTAACCTTTTTAGTGGTCGACCTTCTAATTAGTTGTTCAAATCTTTCGGGCATAGCTCTCACTTGTCCAGATGTTGATGATTGATTGGTATCAATTAAGTCTTGTCACACCCCCAAGAAGACTTCCTTCTCTTGTTGAACATCTAGCAGAGGTTTCTTTTGTGCTGCAGGTCGCACCTGTGGATGTCCTTACGGTGTGTTTTGGTCTGCTCACGTCGCAACACCTCCTCGCGTGACTACAACAAGGTTGGGTTGTCTTGGTTCGACATAAATCATTTGAATATTTTGGTTGTGGTTGGGATTCAGATTCTGCACTGGGTTTGGGTTAACAACAGTTTTAGCCTACCATTTCGCAATAAGTTGTCGACATTGTTTGATAGTGTGATCAAATGCTTTACAATATGTACAATTTTTTGTAGGGCTTTGACAATCTCAGGAAAAGTGTCTTGGCTGCCCATAATTATAACATACAACTCGGCATATTCCTTGACCAAATCCTCCTCCTTGTTTTTTTCCTCGGCCTCTAAAGTTCCCACCCCCCTCTTTGCAGAGGGTATTGTTTTTGTTGAGGATACTGATTCGGCTGGTATTGCGGTTGAGGATATTGTTGTTGTTGAAACTATGTAGGATGATATTGAGGCTGCACTTGTTCAACTTGCATTTTTTCATCATTCTTCATCAAGTAGGTATCCATGGTTTTCTCTTGCAGTAGCTGAAGTGCTCTGCAGTCCTTTTCATCATGACCTACCAATCTACAAAATTTACAATTTAGACTAGCGGGTGCACTTACAATCTTCTGTAAGTACATACATTCTTTGGACTTGTGACCTATAGTATAGCATACTCTGGACCAAGGCATTCCTTGGGTGTTTAATGGGTTCGACGCACCTGCTATGACATAGTTCATCAACGCTAAGAAATTAGCTTTATGGTGTCCATCTGTTCTGCAAATTGTACCCCATAGTTCCTCCTGGACTTCCTTGCCTCTTTTGATGTCCTGGAGCTGCACCGTAAGATTGGCCAACTGCGACTAAATTTGCATCATTCCCGAGCCAGTGTCTCCAACTGGCGAGGCTTCTAACTTCATTGCTATCTCCAGAGCCTCTGTCTACGACACAAGTTTCTGTTGCATCAATGGTGTTCGGATATGTATAAACAAGGAAACAATGAACCATTCCTTGTGTTTCACATCCAACATTTTGAAACTCACTTTGGACATTAATGTCTTAAATCTATGGTCAAAATCACAAACAGATTCTGTTGATAGATGCTTGATCTTTTTGATCTCTGTGACGCATTGGGACTCAGACTTTGGTTTCTTAAATCCATCAATCAACCTGACTCGAATCTCGTTGAGTGTCTTTGGGACCACTTCTATTGGTACTATGGAAAACTTCATATTCCAGTCTGGCGCACGACCTCATAGCATCGTAATCAGCTGCACTTTCTTGGCATTCTCATCCTGGATCTACTGTATAGTCCAAACAACATCACACAAAAACCAATGTTGTTCTGGGTCCTCCAGTCCATTCCCATTGAATATTGGGAGCTTAATGCTAGTTCCATCCATTGGATTGATCGGTGCTGTATTGACAGCTGGTACAGTCAAAACAAAATTTGGACTAGTCGAACTTCCTTGTCTGCTATTTACAGCGTTAGTACTACTTGTATTTACAAAAATACTTAGAGACATGTCTCGTGATCTTACCTCTGGCACTATAGGCAAGTTGTGTACATGTTCCTGTTCTAGAGCTTCAGTCGACTCCTCAGAATCTTCGTCTCCTTCTGAGATTGGATGATACCCCTCTTCCTTGTCACAAGAGCCTTCGTCTAGGTATGATGTAAAATCGTAGCCTTCTTCTTCTTGCTCCGTGCTGTAACTCCCTCATCCAAACAGAGTTTTTCGTCTTTTACTGGACCTGAATCTTATGTCGCTTCTCAAAAATCTAGGTTCTAGTTCAGTTCCACTTTCTCCTCGGAACATCTCAATGTAGGGTTCAACTGAGACATAGCCACCCTCTATTATTCGGTCTATCATTCGCAGGATTCCTTTTTCACCTATAAGCATTTTTATCCACGTCTTTAAAGATGACGGATATTGACTATGTGGTCCTTGAATTTTTTTTATTTTATTTTTCGTTCGGCCTCACTGTATGAGGTTATTGTATCAACAACAAACTCAGTGATACATCCCTCTATGATACTGTCTACCATAATTCCACAACCCTTGATATAGGGTTGTTGATTCTTTTCAACCGCTCAATCAAGAATAGAGTCCACTCTTTCGGTTCTCCTCCTTGAAAATTATTTTGTTGGGTTTCCAACTTAGACAACCACTCATACAATACGACAGGAACTCAGAAAAGAAACTCTCATAAAAGTCTGAATAGATGTACAGGCCCAACCAGTCTGTTGGTTTCCACCATGTTCCTTTGCTTTCTTCTCATGCAAACTCTAGCTCTTTGAAATCCACCCAGTCTTGGACATTCGGTTTCATGGGATGCCAGAACATATCCCTCACCACAACACTTTAATGTCCCAAAAACAAAACCATTTGTTGGCCTTTTCCTCCCTGTGACCCAGGTTCAGCCCCCTTTTTAGTCAGCACAACAAAGCCCAAGATATCGGCCCGAAGGAGCAAAGCCCAGCCGGCAGCACCTACGACACAAATTCTGTCTCACCCAAGATATCTCAGCTTTATGTTTAACTGCCAAAACCACGTTTCCCCAGTTTGTTCGGGAGGGTGTTTTAGGTCCTTGGATCTGCGCCAAGCTTTCCAACGAAGATCAGGAAGGTGGGTTGATGGTTTGCATGTTATATATCAACACTGAAGTAGGATTCACCCTTATTTATGAAATCTTACGCAAACGTACAACAACCAAACATCAAAGACATATTCATTACTGAAATGAGACATTCATACATTTACCCATTTATAGCACAATAACCAATCAATCATTAAACAAAGTAAATATTCACTTGTCTAAGCTACTTAACATTTACACATATACACAACATGTAACGTGGAAACCCATTCGGGAAAAAACCACAAGGTGCTCTTCATCTGGCATTGGCATGAGGAAATGGATGCACCTTTTATCTGTACATAAAGCTATAGAATTTGTTCAAGATCTTTTCTTCTTTATATAAGACTTCTCCTCTCTCTCATGCTCTCTGATCTGATATATCTTTATCACTCTACTCTACTCCTACTTAACGATCCACACACAGATTGGATTGATTCGACCTTCTCTATCTATCTGCACACTCAGCTGCATAACCACTAGTTTGATGCATTCAACGATCTAGAGTCATTAACCAAAACTATCCACCTCTAGTCTAGCTCAAGCATCTTTTCCAAGAGTATAGATACTTACTCAAAATTGTTGTATCAACTAATCAACTCAAAACCATCTAAACAAGATCTAACTAACTGGACAACCCATTTACAGCTTGGGTTCCTCCTTTTATAACCTTATTATAGACTCAATATAACTCCCATATATGTTTTTTATAGACACAATACTGACTTGATACAGACTCTAACATAATCAGCTTCAGTAGCTATCCCAATCGACTTACTTTCTTCATCCAATAGGCTGTCTTTCCTATTCTAGCAATACATAACAAAAAAGATGCTATTGTCATGACATACAAAAATGCCTTTACATGTGTGGTTTTCGCTGGCTCCAGTCGAGCTCGTACCCACGATCGCTAAGGGTTGTTGCTTTCTCAACGTTATGCCTTACTGTCACTTTTTGGTCGTTACCTTATTTGCACACCTGCTTCTGCGAATATTCTGCCATGTCAGCTCGTCTCTTGCTCTGTCCTTGCATCGTAGCTTACTAAATTGACACAAATTTCCTGTCTCGCACCTTCTCTTTTTCTTCCTCCTTATATTTCTTCTTCACTCACAACATTCTTCTCTTCTTCGTTAATGTTGTTCCTTCTGTCGCAGCTCCTTCTTCTTCTTCTTTACCCTCTTCTTTCCTACTTAGGAAAAATTCTACATGAATTATGCCCTTCTGTCTCGGGGTCCAACATATGTGATGGAAATTAAATCCTTGCGCTACTTACTGAGCAACACAATGGGATTGAGCCTCGTCAAAGGCCATCCCCTTCTAAAACTTGAGGCAAGATTGTTAGTGAATAATGATCTATAAACATGAGGCTTATGGTCCACATGCCTCACCAACAAGGATCTTCTTCAGACATGCAATTTTCTTTGTTCTCAGAATTATGTAGAGATATATGTCTTCATAATCGATTTCAAGGATTTTGTGATGCGTTTTCTTCAATTGGAATGAAAACTTTGTTTCAAGTTTGGGTCTCAATGTTAGGGTTGTATGAATGACCGAGAACATAATATTTCTATGCATGGATGTAAATGATGCTATTCAGATGTGCATACATAACGCTCTATACTTTCCCTAAGAACAACTCCCTACCTATGTTTCGATCATTAGAGGAAATTTCAACATAAAATGAGTCTTGAAAAAATCTGTCATAATGAGTAAGCCAATCAAAATCCTTTAAAACTCAAAAGAGGTACAGGTATGACAAAGCACTTTAATATTACATGACATTTTTTAATTATTTAATTTGAGTATGACTAAGTACCTTAATATTACATAGAAACTATCAATTATTTAATTTGAATATATAATAATATATTTTAATGCCTAATAAACAACATATATAATAAATCCTAACAAAACATAACTAAATTCTATCAAATTATAACTAAAAAGTAAGAATACATAATATGATATGCCCTGAATACGAGGCCTAACCCGGTAGGGACATCGAGTAAGGCCCCTACATAGCCACCCGAGAATTTGACCCCAAGACCTTCTGCTAGTAAACAACTCTCAACCACTTGAGCTAACCCATTGGACTTAAATACATAATATAATATGTTATTTAGTACCATATAATAAACTAGTAAAAATAAACTATAACTAAAAAAATAAAAATACATATTATAATATAATTAAAAATTAAAAATATATTATAACGTACCATATAATAAACTAAATGAAATATATAATATAATATAATTAAAAAGCCAAACTAAAAATTAAAATATATAAAATAATATAATTAAAAATAAAAAATATATTATAATATTTTATATAGTACCATATAATAAATTAACCTAACAAACTATAACTAAAAACTAAAACTATATTAATATTATATATTATAAAGTATCATATACTAATTATTTATAATTCTTATTGTATGATTTAAGATTATCTTATTTACATCGCACTTTGATATGACATACATGGCTTTGATGCGACATTTTCTTTAGGAATCCCATTTTAAGTTGAAATTTTCTCTAATACAGCACACACCACTCTAATCAATTGCAAAAAGCATTACAATATGCAAAGGATTCATAATTAGAATCCCACTCAGAAGGTGTCTATAGGTGACAACTCTTCCTACAAATACTAGAATGCCCTCGGTTCATTCACATATAGAAATTGTAGGTGGTAGTTGAATGCATAACTAGGTCATGTATGGTTTCAATGTGCATTGATTGTAAATTATGTTACGACTTGAATGGGCCAGCTATCTACAAAAGGTTGATTCGTTGTGGGTACCACCAGTGACTTGATCGATATAAAATTGATTTGGAGGAACGATGCATGTATGGGTAATCAAATTAAAGACCGGGCTAACAACTGGACCATTTAACAATATAATGCTAACAATATAATGCTAATTAATGCTGAGGAATGTAATGGTGTAAGTGTTATTGCAAAACGATTTAAACAAGTGGGGCTTCTACGCAGCGAATCTCTACCATAAGAAACTGCACACAGGCCCAAGATTATGAGGGACTAGGGCATGTAGATATAAAATGCAAAAGGATGAGAGAAGTATAAAAAATATATACTAATCTATATTGAGTAGTAATTGATTCTTCCTCGTTAGACCGCTTGTCTAACAAGGATAGTTTGAAGAACCATTGATCTGCATTTACAATAGAATATATAATGTTAATGTTATAGTTTCCGACACACTTGATTCCAAATTGGATTTGAATAATTCTCTAATGCTTATCGTGTCTTTCTTGTTGTTTAAGGCTACGAGGTTAATGTTAAAAATCAATAGTTTCATGAAAATTGTTTAGGGTGGGCTGTCATAGTCAAGCCAGTAGTAAAAGGTCCTTTTAGCAAGCTTTTGTGAGCTAAGTCAAAGAATTCTTTCTTTGCACGGTTTCTTATTGATTTCATTTGCCCTATTTTTTTCATTTATAAAATGCTTATCTTTTGAACTAATAAGCATTTTAAACAAAACGGTTGCCAAGGCAACCACCATAGGCACTAGTCCTTAGGTAAATAAAGATTTCAAAATCTAAAAGTCTCATAGCCTGTTCATTGAGCAAAATTCTTAATGATGTCATTATGCATGAGCATGAATATCCAGGAGTACAAAATGAATCATGCCACCGTTAAAATAAAGTTCCAAAAGAAGATGAGCACTGATATCATGAAATAAAGAAAAAATATTTTTTTGTTGTCGTCATATTCCCATGGTTGAGGAAAAATTGGCATTACCAATTGGATACGCATTTACCACTCTTGATAAAGTTGCAGTAATATTACCAATGGTGCACATGGCTGAGTCTATTATGGGCTTTATGGTGTGGTTAAATTGCAGCGATCTAGTCTATCATGAGCTGGAGTTCGACTCATGTTGTCTGCGTAGAGTTTTGGAAGATCTGGCTATATTTGGCATTGTTAACTAATCCATGATTTTACATGGTCGATTGGTATTTCCTTACGCAAACATAATTTATTGAGAGTGATCTAATGGCTTGTCGATTGGAGAATGATTTATACGTCATTGGGAAAACAAGATTGTTGATGGTGTTTGTGTTGTCCTTACTAAAGGTCAATCATTTTATAATCTCTTCCGACACTAGTGGATCCATCAGGTTGTCCTGGTGCCTAGTCCTACAGAAGTCAGATCTTATGGCGAGCAAATGTCGCACTGAGCCTTTGTCTTTGTATCATAGTTAAACTATAGGAAAATTAATCAGCATTGGGTAGAGCAATGATTGATGAGTAGGTTCATTGCTGATTATTGGATCTTATCATTTTGAGATCATACACTTCAGATTTGGTTGAATATAATCAAAATGCATATTCCTAGCTAGTTCACCTTGAATCATCCATATAGCAACTTGGTACTCTATTGTTGCCAGGTAACCAGATAGAACCCCGAGCGCTTGCTTGCCTGCCTCTCACCCAATTCTCCTCGTTGAGTAACTGATTAAGTTAGGGTTTATCATTTTGAGATCCAACGACTAGCAATGCTTTTGCGGTAACAATCATTGCTCTATCACAGATTGGTTAATGATCACAACATATCATGTACTTTTAGGTAACATGGGTTCCTTCGCTTTGGATTTGGTGATAACACGAGCTTTAGTCTAGGTCGAATCGGGTAGTTTAAAGAGCACTTGGTTTACTTCGTTATCACTTTACTTTTGGCACCACTTAACTTCACCGGGTAAAAGCACTTAGCTTTGCTTGCCCTCGGATTGTCTCTTTAGGTGAGTGTGGTGAGCCCAGCTTTGAGCCTTAAGCTCTACCTTTCCCATTATCATGGCGAAAATCTACATTTATTGTTGGCGTGTTCTCATGACGCAATTGTACATCAAGAGGGAGGATTTGTAGATTCTTCACTAGTTTTCAGCCACCTGTTTTAAGTAAAAATTATATCTCTGTTTATGAGATTCTCAGAAAAATAAAGTGTTGAAAATAAACAAAAATTTTCAGACTTAAAACACTGCTGTAACTAATCTTTTTCAGTGATAGTAAATAAAAATCAGCACGCCATTTAATCACATAGAACACTAGTATTTTTGGCCAATGGCCCTAGAAAAACTCACTAGGGGAAAACCAGTGAGAGAGAGAGATTTTATTATAGGGAAATTTACAGCAAAACTCAGAAATTTTCAGACCAACTTATCTAAACCCGGAAGAGAAAATTCCTGCCTTGTTTTTTGTGCCAAACAGGAAAAAAAATCAAACTCAAATTTTTTTTCTCTGTTTTCTGCCTCGATTTTCGTGCCGCTGTACGGACTATACGAATTGACTGTATGGACCTCGAAATCCATGCCCAAGAAATTTTTTCTCGAAAATTGTGCCCAAAAAGCTGCCTCGAAAACCGTACCATATGGACTGTATGGACCAGCAATAAATGCTGTTGTCTTCTCCTCGATTTTTGTGCCCTCTTTGCTGCTGTCATTTCCCTCGATTTGTGTGCTGCAAATTTTTCCTCTTGCTCAGGAAAAATGGAAACTTTCTCTCTTCTCTCTCTCAGCTCTCTCTTCTCACTTCAATCTGCAAAAGTGAGGCAAAATGCCTTTCCTATGCCTTTTTGAGAAAACCCTAGGGTCAGTCTAATCTAACAGTGGAGATTAGATTAAATCAAGGGCTGAAATTAAATGCTCATATTTTATTTCTAAAATATTAATTTCACTCACCCACTTAAATTGATCAAAAAGTGACTTTAATGCTCTAAAGTCAAATTAAATGCTTTTACTTAAGTCATTTAATGCAAGGGTCACTTTATGTCCCCTCTCTAAGTGACTAAGGCAAAAGTCACTAGGGGAACACTTCCCTAGGTTCAAAACTAACACTCCCTGTTACTGAGAAATGTGTTCTGCACCACTCCCAACTTGTCTCTGAAGAAGACAAACTTGCCCCTCCCCAAAGACTTCGTCAGAATATCTGCTACCTGCTCAGCTATGGAAATGTACTGAAGCGTGACTGCTCCTCTCTAAACATAGTCTTGGATGAAATGATATCTGATCTCGGTGTGCTTTGACCGGTCATGAAAGACTGGATTCTTAGAGATCTGGATGCAACTCTGATTGTCATAGTAAATCACCATAGGCCTAAGTTCCTGACCAAATAAATTCAGTAGCAACTTGTGAATCCACAAGGCCTCGCAGCTGGCCAAATTGGTTGCCATGTACTCAGCCTCTGTAGTACTCAATGAAACAGACTTCTGCTTCCGACTGAACCACGACATTGCTGCCAAGCCCAAACTGAAACAACATCTGGAAGTGCTCTTCCGGTCTGCCATATTGCCTGCCCAATCTGAATCTGTATAGCCAACCAATCTGATCCCCTCTGACCTCCTATAGTCTAAACCAAAATCCACTGTCCCTGAAAGATAACCCAACACATGTTTTGCAGTGACCCAATGTACATTCCTAGGCTCAACCATGAACTGGCTAAGAGTGTTCACTGCAAAACACATATCTGGTCGAGTGTTGACCAAATACATCAATGACCCAATAAGTTGACGGTACAAGGTAGGATCCACCGACTCCCCCTTAGAAGCATGAAGCTTCTTCTAGTTGGTGATCATAGGTGTCGACATAGGCCTGCAATCTTGCATCCTGAATCTCCTCAAAATATCAACCGCATACTTTCCTTGCCCCAGGAAAATATGTCTAGGCTCCTGCCAAACCTCCAATCCCAAAAAATAATGCATCATCCCAATATCAGTCATCTTGTACTCTGCTGCAAGACCCTTCTTGCAAGCTGCAATGGATCTCTATCTCCCTATGATAAACAAGTCATCAACATATAGCAGAAGAACAAGCGGATCATCTCCAACCATGATGAAATAGAGATTCGGATCTGCTTCACTCTTCTGAAACTCCATACTCAACAAGTAAGAATCAATCCTGGAGTACCAAGCTCTTGGAGCTTGCTTCAGCCCGTAAGGGCCTTCTTCAGCCTGCATAAATGTGTCTCTATGTCATGTATCTCAAATCCCTGAGGCTACTCAATGTAAATCTCCTCCTATATGATCCCATTGAGAAATGCGGTCTTCACATTCATCTGATGGATCTTCCAACCCATTTTCGCTGCAATGGAGATCAAGCTCTTGATAGAAGTATATCGAGCAACCGGCGCAAAAGTCTCATCATAATAAATGCCCTCAACTTGTGAAAACCCCCGTACTACAAACCTGGCTTTGTACTTCTCCACACTCCCATCTGCCGCATGTTTCAGCTTGTAAATCCAACGAGAAGTCACCAATGACTTCCCCTCTGGTCTTGGAACAATCTCCCATACATCATTCTTCATGATGGAATGTTACTCATCCATCATGGCATCTCTCCATACCGAATGCTGGGAGGCCTCCTCAAAAGTAGAAGGTTCAGAATCTCGTGTACAAGCCATCAACACCATGCCCAATCTGTCAGGCATCTTGATATCTCTCACCTTGTCACTGGGTGTCCCAACTTTTAAGGCATCCTTCAAGGTCTCCTGAATCCACTTAAGCTTCTTCTTCCCTGAACGTTCTTCCCACACTGGCATGTCCTCATCTGAAGAACTACCAGAGCTAAAAGCCTCAATCACCTGTGAACCTGAAGCTGGTGTGCCAACACCAGGTGTACCTTGTAATCCTGATCCCGATCCTAATCCCGATCCCCTGTAAGGTGTACCTGTAATAGTAGACCCATCACTTGTCCTCGAAGACCCTATTGGCCTAACCACTGAACTTGGTGAACCTATGCCAACACTCTGTGGTCCTATAACCCCGGAAACCTGTGATCCTGACTGTTGTGTAGATGGAACCTATGCCACAACGGAGGTGCAGGGACCTACTGCTCTCCTTGTTTGGACTCTCTTGACCTCCTGAACGATCGCTCCTCCTCTAACTTCACATCCCTTCTCACCACCACTTTCCTCTGAGAGGAAGATAAATACGGAAAGCCTTCGCAGTCTCATCATAACGCACAATGATGTCCTTCTCTGCAATGGGCTCCAACTTTGTCCTCTTCTCTGAAGGGACATGAGAGTAAGTCAGACTACCAAATATACAAAAATGGCCAACTTCAGGCTTCTTTCCTGAAAAACACTCCTCAGGTGTCATATTCCTCACTACCCGATGGGGACTCCTGTTCTGAAGATATACAACGGTGCTGCAAGCCTTAGTCCAGAGAAAGAAAGGAAGTGACTGGTCATGTAACATATCTCGGGCTGCTCCAACAATGGACATGTTCTTCCTCTTTGCTACTCCATTCTACTCTAGAGTATACAGAACTGTCAACTATCTCTTGATCCCCTCCTGTCTACAAAATCCATCAAATTCCTTGGAGGTATACTCACCTCCGTTATCCGATCTCAAGACTCGGATCTCCCTCCTTGTTTGGTTCTCCACAAGAGCTTTGAACTCTTGGAACCTCTGTAAGACTTCCTCAGACTTCTTGCTCTTCAGAAAGTAGATCTAGGTCTTCCTGGAATGGTCATCAATAAATGTCACATAATACTCATATCCTCTCAAGGACATAGAAGACATAGGTCCACATAAGTTTGAATGTATCAAGTCAAGAGTACCAACTGACCTGCTATCACTTCTTGGAAAAACAATCTTGGTGTACTTTCCCAAAGCACACCCCCTGCACACATCACCCTTGCCTGTGCTGAACTCTAGTAAACTTGTCACCATGTCCCTCAACAACCCCAAGGCTAGATGATGCAAGTGAGCCATCCTCATATGCTAAAGCTCACACAAGTCACTACTGCTGCTATGTGCTAAAGCATGTTGCAGCTGAAACAAGACCCTATACAGTTTCCCACATCTTGCTCCAATGGAAACTGAAGTAGATGGTCCTGTAGTCTTGGGAAACATATGCACGTGTCCATCTAGGAAAGACACCCCAAGACCCTGATCCTCTATCATGGAAACTAACACTAGGTTCTTCTTCATCCCAGGTACATACAATACATCCTGCAATACCATGGGACTCATGGACTCCCTCTGAAATGTAATGGTCCCACGTCCAACTGCACTGACTACTGAGTCATCTCCCAACACAACCTCCACATCTGTCTCTGCCTGTGAAAGCTCGAAGAACATCTCACGAGCACCTGTCATGTGACTCGAGGCTCCGCTATCTATGTACCAAGTGCTAGAAGTAGATGCACAGTAAGAATGGTCTGTCACGCAGGAAAACTCCCTCTGTCTGTCAACATCCGCACTGGTGAGAATGGATGCTTTCTCTCTCTCAATATTCCTAGTGCATAGTGAAAACTCACTCTGAAATCGAACTGCAAAATCATCGATCTCAGCTGATGTGGCTGTCTGCTGCTTCTTCTTCTTGTTCAGACACATAGCAGCATAGTGTCCCATCTTGTGACATGCAAAGCACTTCACAGTGCTCATATCCTTCTTCTGCCCATCCTGTTGTTGCTTGGCCCCACCCTTTTTGGGACCCTTCTTGCTCTTCTTCTTCCCTTTCGCTTTCAATGCCACATCCTCCTCATCTCCCCTACTAGTAGAACCACTGCACTGTAAGAAACCCCTGCGAGTCTCCTCCTGAACAAAGTCATCACAGACCCTGTCCCAAGATGGTAAGTTCTCTCTGGCCACCAACCCCTGAACAAACACAGTCCAAGGTGCAGCCTCCTCATTCAGGGTTGTCCGCACTAACTCAGAACCAGTAACCACCACCCCCACAGCTGCAAGCTCATCTCTCATCTGAGAGATCCTAGTAAGATAGGACATACACACCTCTCCTTTGTCCATCTTGATGTTTTTCAGCTTCTCCCTAAGCACCATCTTCCTGTTTTCATTAGTACTCTGAAACAACCCGATCAAAGCAGACCACATCTCATGTGCATGATCTTTCACTGAAATGTGAGGAATAACATGATCTTTAACAACATCTAAGATTATCCTCGTGGCTTTAATATCTTTCTTATTAAAGGCTTCAAGTAACACTGCATCCGTAGAAGGGAGAATAGCAATGGGATTTGGTATAGTGTTTCTAACTACTTCCTCCCACAACTCATTCTCCTTTAGCACAAGTAAAATCCGGGCTTTCCATGAGACAAAGTTCACTGCCCCATCCAAACTATCCTCAGTTCTCAACCCCACGGAAGTCATTTTATCAAAGAACAAGTTTCAGCAAAATGTACTACTGTCACAAAGGTTTTTCTGAATTCTGGAAATGACTATTTCTCCGCTAAAATTTAATTTTCTGCCACAACTCGCTCTGATACCATGTAGATTTTTCACTAGTTTTCAGCCACTGGTTTTAAGTAAAAATTATATTTCTGTTTATGACATTCTCAAAAAAATAAAGTGCTGGAAATAAACAAAAAAATTCAGACTTAAAACACTGCTGTAACTAATCATTTTTAGTGACAATAAATAAAAATCAGCACGCCATTTAATCACACAGAACCCTAGTATTTTTGGCCAATGGCCCTGGAAAAACCCATTAGGGGGAAACAAGTCAGAGAGAGAGATTTTATTATAAAGAAATTTACAGCAAAACTTAGAAATTTTTAAACCAACTTATCTCAACCCGGAAGGGAAAAATTTTTCCTCGTTTTCCGCGTCAAACAGGAAAAAAATCAAACTCATATTTTTTTTCTTCTTTGTTTTCTTCCTCAATTTATGTGCTACTGTACAGACCTTCAAATCTGTGCCCAATATATTTTTTTCTCGAAAAATGTTCCCAAAAATCTGTCTCGAAAAATGTGCCCGATGCCTCGAAAACCATACCGTACAGACTATACGGACCAGCAATAAATGATGCTGTCTTCTCCTCAATTTTTGTGCCCTCTTTGCTGCTGTCCTTTCCCTCAATTTGTGTGCTGCAAATTTTTCCTCTTGCTCAGGGAAAATGAAAACTTTCTCTCTTCTCTCTCAGCTCTCTCTTCTCACTTCAATCTGGAAAAGTGAGGCAAAATGCCTTTCCCATGCCTTTTTGAGAAAATCCCAGGGTGAGTCTAATCTAACGATGGAGATTAGATTAGATCAAGGGATGGAATTAAATGTTCATACTTTATTTCTAAAATATTAATTTCACTCACCCACTTAAATTGATCAAAAAGTGACTTTAATGCTCTAAAGTCAAATCAAATGCTTTTACTTAAGTCATTTAATGCAAGGGTCACTTTATGTCCCCTCTCTATGTGACTAAGGAAAAAGTCACTAGGGGAGCACTTCCCTAGGTACAAAACTAACAGGATTAGTATATACTTAAGAGGGAGTAAATAGTAAAAAGGTAAATGAGCAGGTAACGTTTGGTTTGAAGATCGATTTGAGATCATTTTTTTGGAGCACGCATAATTGATCAACTATAGGGAGTAAATAGTAAAAAGGTAAATGAGCAGGTAAAGTTTGATTTGAAGATCGAATTGAGATCATTTTTTTGGAGCACGCATAATTGATCAACTATAGCCAGAAAGTTGTCGCCATTGGATTGTTCACACACTCTTCCCAACACCCTAAATTGAACAACTACGTGGCCAAAGCAACGTTCGTCCACCAGGTTGAGCAGGCTAAGGGATCAAAGGAATCACAGCCCTGATTCTTTTTCATACTCTTTTTTATGTATGATTTTCTGCTGTAAATCTTGACTAGAAGACTTGCAATCTGGTTGATCTTATCTTTTTCAAAAAGATGGTGCATGTTGTCAACATTGAATGAGGATATCCTGGTAGACTACACATTCCATAACAAAGTGCCACTCTAAACTGCACATTCCATAACAAAGTGCCACTCTATATAATGCCAACCTGCATGGCATGATTCCTGACAACTAGAGAAGTCATTATAGGTTGAGCTTATTCTTTCCTATGCACAACTTTTGTTATACTTAATTTTTGCATGCAATAGAAGTGTCATGCATGCCGCCATGCGGGAGGCTGCATTTGGCAGGGGCAATGGGGCATATCTTGCACACTAATATTTTCTTGTGCGAGAAGAAAGATAGTCTCCAGATTAGAGCCCTTAGAATTCAAGATAAATTTACTTAAATGATACGAGGTAAGAGAAGAGGAAAGATACAAGGGAGTGGCGATCATGGGCTGTGAGCTCATTCCCATCACCCAGATAGAAGTGGTGGAAATAAATTGAGGTGAGATCTAGAAAACTTGTATCACTATCATTGTCTTCTGTACCTAAGCGATAAGTCTGATTGAAATGAAGATTTGGGACATGAGGCATTGAATAATGCCCAATGCGCCTCTGCACCTTCGTTCGGATGGGTTACTGAAGAGGGATTTCTAAGGAGGAAAGGAAACCCTTCCTTTGCTGCAAGTCTAGCCGAAGGAGTATTTGAAGTCCTACCCATAACTTATAACGGGGCCTTATAGTCTGATTTAGTTCTTGCTCATAAATGAAGGAGCCTTACCCCTGTATGGAGAGATCTTGGTTGTGACAAAGTATGACTATGACTATGACATTGATATGAAATGCTTCTTCATCATGGGCTGCTAGCTTTCGAATGGGTAAGGAAGTTGGATCAAGTTTTTGATCTTATAGGCCATTACAATGTATGCAAGTTCTTTCTTGTGTTTTAAGAATTATGCAGCTCGACGCTAGCTGTTATGTCATGCTCTTTCCCATGCAAGGGAAAAATATTCCCGCTGCCACTACCAGAGGCTGCAATACAAACAATTGAAATGGAAGAATATGACCAATGTTGAAATATGTAATCTCAACAGTTAGATAGCAGAGTTAGTTACCCATAGTATTTTGCAGTGTTCCACAGGGACGCGTCCCGCAGGGTTGGGGACGCGTTTCCACGTTTCCTGTGTCCCGGGGACTTGGGGACTCCTAGGCGAAACTTTGCCTCCCCAACCATGCCCCTGTGAATTTTTTTTTTAATATTTTCCCATTATTTTCACATTTTACAATTCCTACTTGGTACTACTTAGAAAATAAACCGATATATTTAGTATTTACATTGCACAATCATTAATATATATCAAATGAATTATTATTTTTGATATTTTATTTTATTTTTATAATTTTAGAGACGTCCCCACGTCCCCCCCGAATATCCCTAAATTTGGGGGTGGTCTCCACGCGTCCCGAATGTGCGTTTCCCCACTCCCGCGTCTCCCCGTCCCGGAAACTTGGGGGAACATTGGTATTTTGTCACTTATGATATTTTCTCATAGTATTATCATTATGTATTTCCTATATATTCAGTGTATATTCAGTTGAATAATATTGAGAAGGCCATCAATAAGTCCATAGTGCTTCTGTCTTTTATCTTGTTTTCTTTGACATGGTATTAGAGCTTATGGCCTGATCTTGGGTAAGCCTTTTCACAGAATGGAAAGCACTTTCAGTCAGAAGCCCAGATCTTCCTTTTCATTAAGTGGAAAGCACTTTAAGTTAGAAGCCCAGATCGACCACATATTTCATTCTAGGGTTCCAGATTGCATTCTAGGGTTCAAGCTTTGGTGATGTTTTATTTTTTCTAAGTGACTTGGTGAGCTATTTTTTATTCCAGATCTCCGTGAGTCCATCCCTGGATCTGAACGTGTGCATCCTTCATTGCTTCTTCAAAAATTGCGGGTTGAGAAGAAAACAAAGCATACTGTAGATGCTCATCACTAATAGGAGTTTGGGCATAGATCTCCCTCAAACTTCTGGTTTTGGGGTGGACTGCATGTTGTGGTTTCTTTTGTGTTGCTATCAAGTGGTTGTTGTTTATTCTCAACAATTGTTGATCACTAATAGGAGTTCCCTCATAGATCTCCCTCAAACTTCTGGTTTTGGGGTGGACTGCATGTTGTGGTTTCGTTTGTGCTGCTGTCAAGTGGTTGTTGCTTATTCTTAGCAAGTGTTGTAGCTTCTATGTTGCTACATAAGTGAGTACTATCACTAACATAAGTGAGTACTTCTACATTAGCAGGTTTGTTTTCACTGTCATCAATAAACACAACAAGATCAACAATCTTTGTTGGGACATCTTGCTGGTGCTTTGGCTCACTTGCAAAGTCATCTTCCTCTACAGTTGGTTCCTCAATGTAAGGTTTGACGTTACACCTAAACCTACAGATGTTGATAAACATTTGCAACCCAGCACAAGGCCCTATCACCAGGAAATTCCCAAAGGTGCGGCGGTTATCTTATTCTCAACAAGTGTTGATCACTAATAGGAGTCTGCTCATAGATCTCCCTCAAACTTCTAGTTTTGGGGTGGACTGCATGTTGTGGTTTCTTTTTTGCTGCTGTTAAGTGGTTGTTGCTTATTCTCAGCAAGTGTTGCAGCTTCTATGCTCCTACATAAGTGAGTACTATCACTCACATAAGTGAGTACTTCTACATTAGCAGGTTTGTTTTTAGTGTCATCAACAAACACAACAAGATCGACAATCTTTGTTGGGACATCTTGCTGGTGCTTTGGTTGACTTGCAAAGTCATCTTCCTCTACAATTGGTTCCTCAATGTAAGTTTTGACGTTACACCAAAACCTGCAGATGTTGATGAACATTTGAAACCCAGGACAAGGCCCTATCACCAGGAAATTCCCAAAGGTGCGGCGGTTATACCATGCGGTTGTACCGATACTCCAACACCTTCCCTCAGGCGTAGCTCGGGGGAATTGAACTCGAGACCTATGCTCTTCAGATGTTGATGAACATTTGAAACCCAACACAAGGCCCTATCACCAGCAAATTCCCAAAGGTGCAACCGTTATACCATGCGGTTGTACCGATACTCCAACACCTCACTAAACACTTCTTTCAATGTATCCCATGCTCTCTTTGGAGTATTGGCTTCTACAATGTAATAAAATAGGGAATAGTCTACACTGTCTTGTATGAGACATAAGGCAACAACTTGCCTTCTTTCTTTTTCAAACTCTGTCAAAAAAATTGATGCAATAGAGAAAAACTAGACAATAATTTTTTTGACAACCAAGATGCATGCAAGGTTAGTTCTTTTTGTTTTCTCCACCATCCTTTTTTTTTAGTAATTATTATGAATTAATCCATGATTCTTATAGATCTGCAACTAAATATATTAATATAGTTTGAGGTCATTCATGATAATATAAATATATATCAAATTACAAATTAAATCGAATTACTCTGAAATAAGATGATGAAGATTTTAAATTCTTTGTTCTCGCAAGATATCACTGGCTTAGTTTTTTCTGCCGCTCTCTTGTAAATCTTGTAATTACACAGTTTCATGTCCAAAATTCAATGAGAATTTAAGGTTCTTTAGGATGAGAACGTCGCCTACTAAAAGCATGGTGGCTAGAGCTTTAAAATTATTGTTGAAAGAGGAGTAGGCAATTACACAAATAACAGGATGGATGATGGCTTATATCATAATGAAAAGTAAATTTATTTTCATCATGTAGGTCAATTGATTTGTTTACAGTAGTGGTTAGTGACGCCCAGGTACTGATTCAATCTTCCAAAATTTTAATGACTGACTTCAAATAGGCCTTCCACACCAACAGAATGCTTTCAATCATGAAAGGTACTGCTACTCATCTATGTTATTGTTTTTGTGCTTTTATTAAATAAGCATACTTGGTCATCTGTGTTATTGTTTTTGTATTTTTATTAAATAGTCATACCTGGTTTTTGTATCCGGTCCAGCTACTTGAAGTTGAAGGTATGCTAAGAAGATGAGCGGATGTTGCTCCACCGGCTACTTGAACTGATGCTGGAAGATAATGAAATAGATAAGAAACTGGAACTGTTGCTCGCTTTTGATGAATATAACCTAGGTACTGTCACGTCCCCAAGCCTCCGACCGGCAAAGAGGACGCGACTCCAAGGTTTATCAGACCGGGCTAACTGCCCATGAACATGTACAGGCTTAAAATTGCCTAAAACAGAATGCTGAAAGAGAATTTAAACTAAAATGTGCACACAGGGATGTTTATCATACACAGATGCATTTTAATCATCATACACAGCTTAATTAATTCATCTTGCACAGCGGAAACAACATGCATTCACACAATCATTATTTCAACATGTTCATTTCATTTTCATTAACAGTAAATATAGAATTGCAGAGGTAAAATACACAAGATCACTTATCTTATGAGAGCTTTGCTCCGCAACCAGCTACGTCGCTGCAACGTTCCACCCAACCATAGGCCAACGTGCTCATCAATATCTCAGCAACGCTGCCACCCCTGAGTTGGGCATGATTCTCCAAGGAATAAGGGAACTAGCAGGCTGACACATAGCCAAAGGTAACCAAAACACAGCCAAGCCAACTAAGTTGGGTTTATTAGGCCATCCAGGAGTTGGAGAAGGCAAATTGCTAAGCTGGTGAGCTCATTACAGAGCCAAGAATACCCACACCAGAACTAGCCTGACCTCTAAGACACCCATCCACACCCAACACAAGGAATCAGTCCCTTCTCTGCTACACAGTCCCTCAGGCCCTGCATTCCCTTCCAGTGCTATTCAGGGGTGATGGAGAAGAAGGCCAGCCCTCTAGTTTTGTCTGTGTGGTTTCTAACACTAGGTTTATCAAGCAACCAAGACAAAATCCTTACTCCTCACACAGTCCAAAGACCAACCATTGCACTCAGGCAACCAATTCAGCTCTCACAGCTTAAACAGGGAAAAACGACTCCCAAGCAATCATACAGCAAACCCCCAAACGTAACAGCAAAAATGGCTGACAACATGGGGGAAAACACACAGTGCTGAAGCTTATCAGTGAGAACAACTCACAGCAGGGGAAAAACGCCCCAAATAGTCTGTGCGTGAGA
>LPNX010900221.1:552857-645550 GCA_001517045.1 Pseudotsuga menziesii | reverse complement strand
CGGCAATCCTGTAATAAAATCCATGGAAATAACTTCCCATTTCCATTCCGGGACTGGCAAAGGCTGCAACAAACCTGCTGGATGTTGATGCTCAACCTTCACCTGCTGACATTTCATACACCTTGAGATGTACTCAGCCATGTCCTTTTTCATACCTAGCCAAAAATACTGCTTTCTAGCTGTAGCGATTGTCTTCTGATATCCTGGGTGTCCAGAATACGGAGCTTGATGGATTTCATCCATGACAACTCTCCTCAAATCTGCCACATCTGGAATATAAATTCTTCCTTTATAAGTGAGAATCCCATCTCCTTCCAATTTATATCCCTCATACCTCTTCTCAAGACTTTGCTGCTGCAATTTGTCTTTTACCTGCTCATACAATTCATCTCCAACAACATGATTAACAATCTGCTGCCTCAAATCTGATTGGCAAATACTAAGAGATGCCACATGCATTTCTTGCATTTTCTTGCTGAGCGCATCAACTACCTTATTCTCCTTCCCCTTTATGTGCTTGATCTCAAAATCAAACTCACATAAAAATTCCAGCCATCTTGCTTTCCTAGCATTCAGAGTAGGCTGATCAAATAAATACTTCAACCCACAATGATCTGTTCTAAGCTCAAATCTCCTGCCCATCAAGTAATGTCTCCACATCTTGAGAGCATGTACTATGGCTGCAAGCTCTAGATCATGAGTGGCATAGTTCTTCTCATGTTCATTCAGCTTTCTTGACTCATAACATATCACGTGGTTGTCCTGCATAAGGACTCCTCCAAGCCCTTGTCCACATGCATCGGTACATACCACAAAATATTTCTCTGGATCTGCAACCTTCAATACTGGTGCACTAGTGAGAAGATTCTTCAACTGCTGGAAGCTTTCTTCACACCTCGATGTCCATTCGAACTTCATCCCCTTCTTTTGCAAAGAAGTGATGGCATGTGCAACTTTGGAGAATCCCTCAATGAATCTCCTATAATATCCTGCAAGTCCCATGAAAGACCTTACATCTGTCACATTTCTAGGAGTAGGCCAATTCATAATGGCTTCAATCTTTTCAAGGTCTACATATATACCCTCTTCTGAGATAATGTGACCCAAGTACTGAATTCTATCTCTATAGAAGTCACACTTGCTCAGTTTTGCATACAACTGATGCTCCCTGAGCACTTGCAATGTCAACCTCAAATGCTCTTCATGCTTTTCCTCATTCTTGGAATAAACAAGAATGTCATCAAGGAAAACAAGAACAAACTTGTCCAAATACTTGCTGAAAACACTATTCATGAGGCACATAAATGTAGCTGGTGCATTCGTGAGTCCAAATGGTACCACTACAAACTCATAGTGCCCATACCTTGTCCTAAAGGCTGTCTTATGAATGTCTTCATCCTTGATCCTTACCTGATGGTAACCAGACCTCAAGTCAATCTTGGAAAATACCTTTGCTCCTCTCATTTGATCAAAGAGGTCATCAATCCTAGGCAAAGGATACTTATTCTTCACAGTAACTTTGTTCAACTGTCTATAATCGATACATAACCTGAGTGTACCATCTTTCTTCTTTACAAACAGAACGGGTGCTCCCCAAGGGGACACACTCGGTCGGATATACTTCTTGACCAACAACTCTTGCAGTTGCATCTTCAATTCTAGCATCTCCGGTATACTCATCCTATAGGGTGCCTTGGACACTGGTGCCGCTCCTGGCACAAGTTCAATAGTGAAATCAATGTCCCTCTTTGGAGGAAGCCCTGGAATCTCATCAGGAAACACATCCCCGAATTCCTGTAACACCTGATAGTCCTCCAACCTAGGAGTTTCATCTCTCGTTTCCTCCAGAATCTGAGCTGCACACAACTGGCAACCCTTCCTACAGAACTTCTTCAACTGCATTGCTGAAACCTGCCGTACTGAAATCACTTTTGGAATGCCTTTCACAACTGCTGGGTTCCCTTCCTCATTCATGCATTCAAAAGTCTTATTATAGCAATTAAGCTTCACCCTATGAGCTTCTAACCAATCCATTCCAATGAGGACATCATAGGAACCAAGCGGTAGAACATTCAGATCTACACAAGTGGCTAATCCATTCATGACCAATGGACATTTCTCTACCACTTCACTGACCTTTCTCTTAGTTCCAGTGGCTAGCTGAACTAACCAAGACTTCCTATGCTTTACTTTCTTAAAAGCACACATATCCACTACTCTAGGAGTAATGTAACTATGCGTAGAACCAGGGTCAATCAAAATAGAAACAGATTGCTCAGCAATCTTACCTGCTACTTCAACCACAGCTGACTGGTGATCTGCCTAACGGTCCTCCAGTGCTGCATAGATCCTAGGAACTACCCTTGCTACTTGACCCACTGTTTCTGCTTCTTGAACATTGTAAGCTGGTCTTACACTCTCATTCTCGAGTGGACAATTCCTGCGCATGTGGGGTCCTCCACATTTCCAACATTGAAGTGGCCCTCTATTCTGTTGTGGATCCTTAGGCTTTTCTCCAGTCACTCCAACTGGCTTACTCGCAGCTTGAGATGGCTGCTTCTTCTGATTCCTGAAGTTAGAAGGTTTGAAACCTTTCTTCCTTTGGTCAAACTTATTGCTCTTCTTGTCCTTCCATGCCTTATGGTAATCCGGCTTACCCTTGCTTTGCTCATAGCAATACTTAGCCTTCCTTATTGCGTCTTCAAGAGTTCTAGGTTCATAAAACTCAATTCTATCTTTGTAAGACTGAGGTAATCCACTCAGAAAACGCTGGACCTTTACTTTTTCATCCCTGATGTACCGGACATACCTCAACAGCTCCAAAAACTTATTTGAATATTCTTCCATGGTCTGCTGTCCCAATCTCAGCTCATGGAACTCCTTAATCTTGTCATCATAATGCCTGTCAGATAGGTATTTCTGCTTGAAATACTTCTTGAACTGTTTCCACTTAAGTCTTCTTTCGCTGATTCTCTTTACTTGCTTGAAGTGTTCCCACCAAATGGATGCTCTTCCATTCATATTGAATATGGCAACTCTTGCCTTCATGTTTCCTGAATAGTCATGCACTTGAAAGTACTTTTTAATACCAAGTAGCCAAGCTTCAGCCTCTTGTCCAGTCTTTACCTCACCATCAAAGGTAGGAGGTTTTGCCTTTTTAAACTCATCACGAGTGCGATTCCTATGGTGTCTCTTTCTTTTTCTTTTATGAGAAGAAAAGCTTGAATCCCCACTGGATTCTTCGGAGTCGGATGATCCACTAGGAGTCCTTCTTCTTCTCCTAGTACTGCTCTTACTACCTTCTGGCTTTGCTGTATCTCGTCCAGAATCTATCTTCTTATGCAAGTCTGTCAAACTCTGCAACATTGCAGCATTTAGCTGATGCTGCTCTTCCTGGGATTTAATCAGGCTTCTCATAGTAGCTGCAACATCAGACGGCGTCTCTTGGAATCTCTTTCCATTTGACTCTATGTCATCATTCCTATTACGGACATTTTCTCCCATGGCATCTCGGGCATGCTCATCAGAATCCCGAGCATCATACCCATCATGGGTTCTCATACTGAACCGCAACTTACTTACCAACTGCACTACCTGGAATACTGCCCTTGAGGGTAACTTATGATTCTGCAAACGTGTTAATAACACAATTGTTAGATGCATAACATCGATATAAAACATCATTACTTACCTTCTTCCTGGAATAATCATAAAATTACAAATGCCCAAACACACAAAAATTTTCTTCCTCAAGGAATGACTATCTGAGGGGGACGACGGGGGTCAAGGGGGCTTGCCCCCTTGTGGCTTCCGCCACTGCAGGGCGGGTCGAGGGCAGCGCCCTCGTTTTTTTGTTTTGTTTTTGTTTTTGTAAATCATTGATTTCGCGCAATCCGGCGCATTAGATCGCTGCCAATTTCTCATTTTCGGCCCTGAAAATTCCCCTGAAAACAGTTGGAAAATCCTTCTAAAAACAGTTGAATCGGCTGAGAAATCCCATGGAAAAACTCAAATTTTCCTCTTGCTCAGAATCGGGTGTCGGCTGACTCTCTGATCGGCTGTCGGAAGCCTTTCACATCGGGTGGTCTAGTCATTTAGTCATCTGCAACGGCGGCTCCTCCGGAAGTTCCAACCTTCCGCAACCTCGGACGCTCCTTCCCTTTCCTCTTCCGATCGGCGCACTTTCTCTTGCGGCATCGACAGTCTTCTTAATTGGCCGGAAAATGCCTCCAGCTTCCGCAACGGCGGACGCTCGAAAGCTCCGAACCTTTCGCAACGGCGGCTCTCAAAAGCTCCAAACCTTCCGACTTGGCACTTAAGTCGGACGTCGGCTGACTTTTGGATCGAAAGTCGGATGACTTTGTCTTCCTCTGAATCGGCTCCTAGACCATTCTTCCTTCCGCAACGTCGGACGAAAAACTTCTCCAATTCATCCGCAACAGCGAACGCCCACTTCACCATCTCTTTCGATTTGGCACTTAGATTCACATCGGACGTCGACGGACTCTCGGAACATCGGACGTTGGCGGACTCTCGAAACATCGGACGTCGGACCACTCTCCCTTCTGACGAACGCTAAAACTCTTAGAAAAATTTTCAATCTTTCTTTTACTGTGTCGGCTGTCGGCGGCCTTTCCAATCGGAAGCCAAATCGATTCGCCGTCCGCAACGACGAGCGGGAGACTTTACCAATCCGTCTGCAACGGCGGATGGGAAGATTGTGAAACCTTCCACAACGGCGGAATTTCACTTCCTCCAATGGCCCGACTGTTCCATACTTAGCCGAATTTCAACTTTTCTGTGGCGTCGGTGGTCGGGTGACTTTTGGGTCGAAAGCATGATTGCTTTGACGTCCGCAACAACGGACAGGGACTTCAAGAAACCTTCCGAAACAGCGGACAGGAACTTCTCCAGTTCTTCCGACTGTTCACACTTAAACAGAAATTTCCCAATTTCAAATTTTTCACAGTCTTCCACTGATTCGGCTAGGCAGAATGAAATGTAACCCCTGTTACCGCATCTTGGAGGCTCATGCAGGCCCATGCTACAACTCAGAGCTCTGATACCATTAACTGTCACGTCCCCAAGCCTCCGCCCGGCAAAGAGGACGCGACTCCAAGGTTTATCAGACCGGGCTAACTGCCCATGAACATGTACAGGCTTAAAATTGCCTAAAACAGAATGCTGAAAGAGAATTTAAACTAAAATGTGCACACAGGGATGTTTATCATACACAGATGCATTTTAATCATCATACACAGCTTAATTAATTCATCTTGCACAGCGGAAACAACATGCATTCACACAATCATTATTTCAACATGTTCATTTCATTTTCATTAACAGTAAATATAGAATTGCAGAGGTAAAATACACGTGAGGAAGACAACCCAATCCCCAGCACTACAAAAACGACCTCCCATCCATGGGAAAAATGAAGCCAGCAACCAAAAACGTGGAATGAAAAACACAGGAAAAACTCCAGCTGCTCCCAAAAACCCCAACGTGAAGGAGAATGGTGAGGAAAATGGAAAACGTAAATGCATGGCAGAATGGCATACGTTTTTTGGGCATTTTCCTTGCCAAGGAAGTCAGAACACGTTTTTCAAAAATGGGTCTCTGCCCTANTGCCAAGGAAGTCAGAACACGTTTTTCAAAAATGGGTCTCTGCCCAATTCGAATTTCTTTGCCCACACTCTTCCCATTCCATGCAATAACTAACTCAACCACATTCTGGTAGAAATAAATGATTGGAGAAAAAGACAAGAAAGGTAGTTGACAGCTTGATGGGTCTTCTCATAGACATTTGTCTTTTCCCCATTGGCCCATAGGTTAAATATTTCACCCCCCTTATCCTTAGGAAATCATGCCCCATTCGATTTAGTTGCCGCGACCGTAGCTGGTTGTGTCCATTAATTAATTATGATGCATATTTACATGATGGCCAACATATTATATGCCGCATGCCCCGATAGACCTTCGGTGACAATTAAATCCAAAACATAGCTTTACCGATCAATGGCGGGGCCTTGGCCTTTAGCTCCACACCATGATCATTACAATATATACATCATATACATCTAATGTAACGGGGTCAAAACCGGGGTATTACATTCCCCTCCCCCTTCAATAGCGCTGTCCTCAGTGCTCACAAAATTTGAACAAAATGCTACACTGGCATCGCCTCAGTGTTCCGCAGAATTGAACAAAAATGGATGTGCCAACCGCATGGCATNATATTTACATGATGGCCAACATATTATATGCCGCATGCCCCGATAGACCTTCGGTGACAATTAAATCCAAAACATAGCATTATCGATCAATGGTGGGGCTTTGGCCTTTAGCTCCACACCATGATCATTACAATATATACATCAAATACATCTAATGTAACGGGGTCAAAACCGGGGCATTACAGGTACTACCACAGTGGATCAACTTCACAGGGGATTGAATGAACTATGGCTTATAATTAAATATATTTTTCTCCGACATTCCTGTAAGAGAGAATGGATGAACTCTAGGACTCTTAGTCGGTGTTTTCGAAGAAGATTATACTATAACAAGAACTGTAAAGTTTTAAAGTGTAGAAATCCATATTGAAGGATAAGGTGGCCAAAAATAAAATCATATCATAGGCGATGCACCAATCAGCACAAATAGTAGAAGTCTAATCAACATTTATTGTTAAAAGTGAAGCGTAGAAAGCCATGTTGAAGGATAAGCTTGCCACACGTTGAAGTTGAAGTGTAGTAATAAGTGGCCAAAAATAAAATCATATAATAGGCGGTTATTTTGTTTGAAGAAGTAATACTATGGCATTATTTTGTTTCATGAAAATTACACCACATTTTTTAATTTAGCCAATGTTTTTCTACTAAAAATGACAATCTTCCTCGAGACGAGGCCAAATAATAGAACCATATTGCCTCAGAAAAAAGTGAAGAATATATTGATTAGTTAATGAAAAAATTTGTTTACACTATGTAATTGGAATCTTACGCTAAATGAATTAATTTTGGGTTATTGTGGAAAGAAATAGAATTGATGGCAAGGCTATTCATAGAGTCCCCGCAAGAAATGATTCCTTTCTTTACAACTTTGAATTGTTTCCTCCACTAGCCCCCACTCATTGTCACTACTGTTTGTCACCTAGACAACCCTTGTAATTTTCGGTTTTTACTGATCCTGTTTTAATGAAGTTGCTTTCTATTTTTACTACCAAGTCTCCTCTTTCACCATCGACCCTTCCATTAGACTCTATAAGATTTGAAAATGTCACTATTAGGAAAGCTAAGAAGAAGTCTGCTTCTGATCCTCAGGGAGATACTGACTCCACTCCCTTTACACCTCTCTGTTAGGATCAAAACTGCGGCCAGGGCCTCCTCCTCTCTCTCTCTGTATACTTCCTCTTCTTGGGTGCTTAGAGCAACGTCAGCCACCAACCTTGGTCCCTTATGAGGATTCTCTCTCTGAATGTGCATGGTTTCGGGTGGTTTACCAAACAAAAAACTCTTCAAGCACTCTTCTCTTCTTTATCTCTTGACATGATTCTTTTACAAGAGACAATGTGTGGTTGTTATCAAGTCCTCCTTGCCTTTTCCAAAATCCTGCCAGGGTGGGAGTTTTGTGCCCATGACTCTGAAGGCCTCTCGGGAGGCCTCTTAACTGGATGGAAACCACTATCAACCCGTTGTAAAGTCTTTAAGACCTATGCTGGTATTTTGGTCAAGACAAAGTTTTGTGGATCTTCTTCAGAAATATCCATTCTCAACTGTTATGGTCTTTATATTAACAGGATCTTGTTATGGAACAATGTGGTTATTGAAGGTAATTTTGGATTACCTAACTTGATTTTTGCAAGTGACTTGAACTTCACATTAAGTGATGCTAAAATTTGGGGAAAATCGGATTGGGTGGATCCCTTGGCTCTCTACTTTTCTCAGATTATAAAAGAATCCAATTTGATTGACATGGCCGTGAACTGTACTGGACCTACTTGGAGGAATGACAGGGCAGGTGATGCGGGTATCAACAAGAGGCTGAACAAATTTCTTTCCTTGGCCTCACTCACTCCTCATCTCAGGAGGCATCGAGTTTGGGCCCATCCATCAGATATCTCAGACCATTATCCCGTGTGTCTAGAATGGACTTCAGATACCTCTTCTCATATTTATCCCTTCAAACTTAACCGAGCTTGGATTTTGGAAGAGGGCTTTACAAAATTAGTGGAGGACTTTTGGACCTCCAAACTTCCCTATTAGGAGGAGAATGACATGTCTAGACTAATCTATAAACTCAAAGGGCTCAAGTCGGAGGTTAAGGATTGGGAAAAGAAAAAGAAGCTTTCTTTGAAGGAAGAGTTGTATGAGATAGACAGTGGTATAATTTCTCTTCTGAATTCCACGCCTTCTGGCATTTTCAATGAGGAAGAATTGGATCTTTTTTTGTCCCTTAAGAAGCATAAGGAAAAACAATTTGCCCATGAACTCCTTACCTGGAGTCTGAAGAGTGGATTAAAATGGTCTGAGCTGGGAGATGCAAATACTAAATTTTTTCATAGCTATGCATCAGCTCGCAAAAACTTCAATGCCATTTGGGCTCTCAAAAACGAGGAAGGATGTTTGGTGGAGGAGACAGATCAACTCAAAGAGTTGGGGTTGAAACATTTCAGTGAGACCTTTAAGGATGATGGCAAGTCTACTATTAGTGATCAGCTATAGGTGATCCAGCTCTTTCCCACGATAGTAACCAGTGATGAGGCTTCTGTTTTCACTGTAGAAGTGACCCTAGCAAAAGTTGAAGGAGCTCTGAAATATTTCAAAAAGGAAAAAAGTCCGTGACCAGATGGCTGGGGTGTGGAATTCTATCTCTGTTTTATTTATTTATTGGGAGGATGCCTACTCTGAGCTATCGAATACTCCAGGAGAGAAGTGAGGGTGATCTCCTCACTAAAATCTACTTTCTCGACTCTTATTCCCAAGTGTGAAAGGCCTCAAACTTTTGTCGATTTCCATCCTATCTCACTTTGCAACCTATTGTACAAACTCATCTCCAAGATTGCAGCAAATAGGCTTAAGCATTTCCTTGATAAGTCCGTCTCCCTTGAGCAGTTTGGATTCCTCAAATACAGACAAATACTTGAACCTGCGGCAATTACCGAGGAAGCCCTACACTCTATGTAAAAAAAAGAGTGCCCTGATTCTCAAATTAGATCTGGTTAAAGCCTTTGACCATCTAAACTAGACCTTCTTGAGGCCCATTTTGCTGCAAATTGGCATTCCATTAATGGGGGTGAATTGGATCATGGGTTGCATCACTTCATGAAACTTCTTAGTATTGGTAAATGACACTCCTTCGGGTTTCTTTTCTGCCTTAGACTTGGTACTGTTTAGATTGTTGATGTCTTAGACTTGGTACTGTTTAGATTGTCAGTTGGACATGTAACCATTTCCTTTGATTCTATATGAATATCAAGGATTAGCTTTTTCCTTCTGAAAAAAAAGGTGCCTGCCAACGGAAAGGCAGGGGCTAATAAGGAAAAATCAATGCAATAATGTGTTGTGGTGTGGATGGGCATTGTATTAAAAAATGAATACAAAGAAATTATAAGGTGTGACGTGTGAATAAACTCTTACAAATGATGGCAACAACTAGGGAAGAAACAAACATTAATTTCCAGTCCATCAAATAAAATTTTCACTTGGAAAAATGAAACGATTGGACCAATGGTACAACTTTTACAATTGAATTTCTTAGGGTCTTAGATGAGTTTTCCTGAGTGGCCCATCTACAGTTTCCATAGAAACAGTATGGGAGAGAGATAATACCCCTACGTTTCAACTTTTCTCAAATGGTGAACACACACGAATTTCACCCATTGAATTGGTTAAAGGATGGATAGAGTTGTTGGTAATTGTTGACAAGGGCACAACCATTTGCAAAGGAATTAATTTACAACATAAGACCGACATATTTTACCCTATAGATATAAAGGAAATACAACCGACATATTTTACCCTATAAATATAAAGGAAATCCAACCAACATATTTTACCCTAGAAATATAAAGGAAATCCCACATTAGAATGGTGTTTAGAAAACATGATCGCAGAATAATCACAATAAACAAGATGCAAATATTAAAGCATATAAAACATTACAAGAGGGACACCAATATAACGTGGTTCACCCAAGATAAGATACATCCATACATAAATTGCTAGTCCTTTTATTATTATATTGTCCAATAAGATAAAGGGAATACAATCAAAAAAAATGTTTTACAATGCTACAATACAATACACAACCGTATTACAATGCCTTCCTTTTGTAAAGGGAATACAATGGGAAAATACCATGGGCTGCCCAAAACTATGGGCCTGTAAATCACCCATTATTGACCAAGTCAAGACTATGAATTTACAACATTTTACAAATATTTTTTCCTAAATTTTTGCTACGAGGGTGCTTCCCCCGAACCCCCTCCAGGGGTATCCAAAATAGTTGTTGCCCCCCCAAGATCCCCTTGACAACTATAGTGGGGGGAAACCCCCCCACACCCCCCCGTCAGGTGTTGTGATCCAAACATGAATAAAATAACATCGCTGAATCAGGAAGATCGGGCTTCACATCCAACAATTGTTTTGTTCAATATTTATTCTTGAAAATCACAAGGTTTCAATATAGTCTTATGGCCCTCTAGGCCATTTAGCAATTGACATGACCAGGATTTCTTTTGCATCAACTTCTATTCTGCAAAAGACCCTTTCTGGGTTGATTTGTGAGAGGATATATAAAGATATTGGCTTATTTGGGTCGTTGAAAGGCCAAGCATCCTCTTCCTTTCATTCCTCAATAGGAATATCTTGGCTTGTTTGGGTCGTTGAAAGGCCAAGCATCCTCGTTCCTTCATTCCTCAATATCTAATGATTTTCTCTCCCATCTTTTCCTTTGCTTACTTCGTTCCACTCCAAAGTTCATGTCATTCTTTTCTTCTTGTGTTTTGCACTTGCATTGTCTTTGTTCAACCCTCAATTTTGTCCATTATAAGAAATGAATCTTAGTAACCATTCATTTTTTATATGAGGGTTTTTCTAAAGTATTCACATTCATTTTGACTCGTTTACATTTCAGACCAAACTAATGTTAAATGGATTTTGCACAAAATTTGATCCTAAGGAGTTAAATGCAAAAAATTGGATGAAAACCGACCATCTAATAATAAAAATATGTTGAGGATTGGCCTAATTAATGTGTAATATCCTGAATATTGGACCTAATGCTTATGGGCATGAGCCCCATTGATTATGATGTTACCTTGATGTTTTATTTTGATATACTGGGTCAAAGACCACATTGCATATGAACATGATGATTTGTTTGATATACTGGGCTTAAGCCAATTGCATATGATATATATATATATGCCTGCTTGTGTTGGGCATGGACCTTGAAGCACATGATTGATGAGATGTTTTATGTTGAGCGAGGAGCTCTCGAGCACATGGGTAAATTGATGTTTTGTGTTGAGCAAGAATATCTGGAGCACATGAGTACTTATATTTGTGTTGAGCGAGAAGCTCTGGAGCACATGAGTTTTGAGACATTTGTGTTGAGCGTGAAGCTATGGAACACATGAAAAGATAATTTGGAAGTGTTGGGCATAAGCCCTGGAGCCTTCCATGTTGATGTTGGGCATAAGCTCTGGAACATCGGATCCTTGGCCATTGTATCCCTAGGTGTATCCTACAAGTACATCCTAGAATTAGTGTTGAGCAAAGAGCTCTGGAATTGCACTAAGTTTGTAACTCCCTATTTTTAGCGTTGAGTATGGGCTCTGGTAAGCGCTAGGAGTAACTGAAAAGAATTAATGATTCCTAAGTGAACACGAATCGAGTAAATATTGATCTCATCTAAATTATTTATAAGTGGTTAAATGAAATCTTGAATTTCTGTATCTCATCAAGTACTGATGAACTACAATGTTATACGAGGGAATCCAACATGCAAGGATGTTTAGAGTTGCCTAGCCTAGTAGACCAAACCACCTACCTGATGACCTTAATGGAGAAAGTGTCATAAGTTTAGGGATCATAATATATGATACCCAAAGACAAATGTTAACAAATAATATATTAATATATATTTTATACAAGGTATGTATAAAGAGTGAGCATAGTAATAATATTAATAACGTAAGAAAGAAGGAAAAGCTCCATCTATTATTATTATTACTAAAAGAAAATTAAATAGTATAATACCTACAAAAGTCCAATTAGGAACTAGTTAAAAGTTCCCAAGTTAAAATATTAAAAGTACCTAAATTAAATAAAAAAGGGTTAAATCAATAAATCAAATCATTCTTGATTTAACTGCCCCTTTGGCTGAACAGTCTGTCTATAAAGTCTCAAGCCAAAGAGAGGCTTAGGGGACATCTCTTCCATCTTTTTGGATTCATTATTCTTCCTGATTATTCTCAATAGAGTTCATGGAGAACATTTTTCTAAGAGGAAAAAGGAGAACTAATCCAGACCTCATATACCAGTTAGGGAAGCCTTACCTTAGGATATCTAAGCTACTTGCATGTTGGAACCAGCTTGGGGGGATCCAGATTAAAACCAGGAACGGTTCCGGGTCATGGTTGGGTGGAACGTGGTAGTTCCTAAGTGATTTGGTCATCTATACAGAGGTTAGATATTCCTATGAATTGTTAATGCTGGGTAATTGAGTGTGCAGGTTTCAACCATTAGAAGAGCTTCACTTTTTGGGTATGAGGTTCTTGACTACCTATTTCATTATCTAGAATAAGTGTTGGCTAGATTACGCAAGTGTTTATATTATATTTCTAACCCTATGTATCTTTGTTTTCCTGTCAATTTCTTTTAGGGTTTACATTTTAAATATTAACCCTAGATTGTAATTTAATTCGCGTGTAAGAATTATCAAGGGTTTTGTTCTTTGAGTTTTACTTCTGCATTTTCATTTACAACTTAAACTTGGGTTCCTAAGACCTAGGAACTATCCTAGCAGGGCCTATGTGTTTATTTGCCTTAGTACTCTACTAGCAGATTTCATACTGCCAGCAGAGCTATGTGTAGAAGTAAAAGACTATTTCAGATTTAGCTTTAAACATAATCCTAACCCATTTTAAGCAATAATATAAACTCAATATTCTACATCTAAGAATAATCATAACTTCAAATATTAAAGCTAATATAAAAATCAACAAAGACCTCTCAGGGTCTGTATAAACATTATCATTCTTATTTAAAACAAATATTATCATAAGTCAAAGCTACAGACCAAGTATCTAGACCATCTAATGGTTCACGATTTATTACTATCATCTACATCCATGAATTCATAATACAGTAAACCAATTATACACATAACTAATCCATTGCAAACATAACAAATCAAACCCTTAAATATCCACGAATCATATTATAAATCGCATGGCATAAACAAAAGTCCCTACATAAATAAAATCCAACATAATATCATTTATAGTATTAATTAAAACAAACATAATTTCACAGAGGTCATAGGATCGATTCCTGTGGGAATTAAAGCCCAAATCGTATCCATATAAATTAAGCCCTCATCACAGTAAACGAGGCAGGATCGAATCCTGTAGGGTCTATTAATGTTTTACAAATCCACGCTATATTATTTATACGCAAGTTGTAAACAAAACACAAACTCTTTACACAGTGGTCAAAAGACCCAAATAAAAATACACACGCTGTAATCTATGTCCCTCAGCCTTTTAGCTATCCAACTCATTATAATAATCAACATTTCCAATTATTACAACCCTGTCTACATTT
This sequence comes from Pseudotsuga menziesii, assembly GCA_001517045.1. Taxonomy (NCBI): domain Eukaryota; kingdom Viridiplantae; phylum Streptophyta; class Pinopsida; order Pinales; family Pinaceae; genus Pseudotsuga; species Pseudotsuga menziesii. The sequence continues at coordinate 631,715 of LPNX010900221.1, read as the reverse complement.
ACCAACATCGACTATTGATAGTTGTAGGGTTACACCACAGACAACCCCCTTAACCATATTACACAACGAAATCATAAATTGCAGCTACCATGGAGGGAAACGCCAATGCCATACACGACATGGCCCAAAAGCCATAACGGTGTCACACCTTTCATCCATACAACTAACACATACAACGAATTTGAATCCACATAGTCCACAAAATAATAACCATCGAAAATCAACGTAGTATATATATATATATATATATATATATATATAAACACAGTCTATATAAAATCATTAAAGAGTTTACACAGTCGTTTACTTCCAACCTTGCACCATTGCCAGCAATGGTGCTGCCCATTGCTAGTACTCTAATCAAAACATTATTTACAAAATACACAAAGCCTGCGGAGAAGTTACCTAGGCCCCTTTTCGTTGCACAGAGCACCCAATTAATACACCCCATTACATTTCAAGCTCAAGCCCGAAGGAAATTAGAACCCCAACAAAAAAACCCCAAGCCTATCGCAATATTACAAAACACAGAGCTCATTTAAGTTACAGTCAAACCCCAACCCAAAACGCATCCATTAGAAACCAGACTCAAGAAAATTATGTTGTGAAACCAGACTACCGTCATACCTGTCAAGCCATTGTCATTTCGCCTCTTTCCACCATGTAGGAGCAGAGCACAAGCATCAAAGCTACGAATGAGCCAAACTAACGACTGATCCAAGCCCTAAGTTGGGTTTCCATCTTTCCCAAGGCACATTTATTTCACCACCCTGGCCTCCAATATTGTTTACAAAAACCCACAAGTCCATAGTTTTGGTCACGACGTTAAACCTTGTCCCAAAACCTTTGCGAATTGCATAAAACCATTCATGTATCGAATAACTTAGGCTTTAAGCCCTAAGTCCATGGCATATGAAATATGCCATGGAATATTTAAGCCAAGGTTTTTGCAATTATATTACCAACTTTAAAACCATATAGTAAGAATATCTTAGGGCATGAACAAGTCGTAATCATTTACACCCTGGAAAATAAGTGTCCCATAAATAATAAGTCCTTGTCACGCAAGTAATAAGTGCAGTAGTGACCTCGTCACTATCATAAATTCCATATCGATAATAACAATAATCAGTGTAATGTCACTGGGATAGCGTTGCAAATGCGAACGGTAGTGAACAAAATGATCAACACTTTCTGTTAAGCTTTATAAACAAGTTTTTCGTTGCCAAGTGCACCTGCAAACAAATGGGACAAGAATGCATTAGTTCGACGAAACTAAGTAAGCATGATGTGACAAGCAGAAACTGTTACCTCTCAGGTGGTTACAAGGGAAACTAGTCCCGCCACTCCACCCCTTTATCCATTAACAAAGTCAAGTTAGAATCATGTATCCGCCAGTAAGAACATGTTATAAACAGTAAAATACGTAATCAAATGACTAACTTACACATCAATGCTTAACCATAGAACAAACAGTAATCAACATCACGACAATGTAAGTAACATAGTAATAACCGCATCGAGAAATATGGAAGCAGGACGTAAAAATAGCTTATGACAATACAACAGTACAATCAGAGTATGACACATTACGCAAAGTTTGATTAATGTCTAGCATATGTAGTTTGACTAGCCTAATAATTTTTTTTATATTTTCATTTTTTGGGAATATTACAAGTGGTATTAGAGCCCGGTTTCAACACTAAGAGACCTAAAGGGCGTACTAGACATTCATTGCAAGGAAAATAAAGTATGTTTTAATTTTTTTTAACTAACAAAAAATTTTCCTGTTATTAAAATTTGCAATTTCAGGAATTTTTACAGAACAGTTCAAATCATGAACACTGAAGAAGATAATAGTCAGCAAGGAAAATTGAATACCCCCACCCAGGAAGAAAAACTGGTGGTAAAACTGAATTCTAATATTATGAAAACCATACAAAGTCTTCAAGCAGACTTGCAAAGTTTCAGAGATGACAATCTGAATGAAAGAAAGGAACAACAAGCAATCAATGAAGCATTGTTGCGAAATATGATGTGAGGAATCCCGCAGGGGAACCCACTCATTCCACAAACATGTTCAAGAAGGAACCTGATCATAAATGGGCCAACAACCCAAGAGAAGAAGGAAAATAGAAACATACCCCTGAACCTCCAAAAAGAGAATATCATAGTTGTTCCAGTGAGGACTCTCTTTCTCCATGCAAGAAGAAACAAAGAAGTGATGACAATCTCTAGGGGGAGTTCATAAAAATAAGTGCCCCAACCTATGAAGGAGAGGTGAACACGAGGGAGAAAGTCGAAGAATGGTTGTTGGGTATGAGCAAATATTTCCAAGTTCATAACTACTCTAGCGAAATGAAGGCTCGACTGATCATCTATAATTTAAATGGAAAAGCATCAAGATGGTGGAGAGATTTGAAGCATACTAAGAAAGATGAGGTAAGAGAAATGCGTTGGAGTAAATTCTGCAAGATCTTTCAAGAAAAATATATTCTAGAAAGATTCTTTGACAGAAAGGTGAAATATTTTCACGAGTTACATATGGGATCCATGACTATGGATGCTCTTATTAACAAATTTCTAGATTTGTTACATTATGTACCATACATCAAGGACAAAAAGGTAAAGATCCAATCATTTTTAGGATGTCTTCCTCCCAACTTTTGGGAAAGGATTGAGTTTGACATGCCTAAAAACTTGGACACCAAATTGCACAAAGCTAGGCTCCACTGTGAGCATGGAAAGCTAAGGCAACAGAACATGAACAGAAACAAAGACAAGTCTAAGAACTTCTATGACAACCGCAAACTGGGTTTTAACCCACCCCCATACCAGAAACAGAACAACAGTTGTCCAGCAAGCAATAACTTCAACAAATCAGGTACAAATCCATATGTACCAGCTCCAAATGTTAACAAGCCAGTAGCAGCTAGGGGAGCCAATGTTACCCCGCTACAGATAAAATGATGGAAATGCAATGGGCCTCATTATGCCCGAGATTGTAAGAACAAGACCAATGGGGTCTTGCACAACTTACAAGAAGAACCAATGGTAGAGGACATAGCTAGAACGTCACATATTTATGCAGCCTTGGATGGCTGAAAGGAAGACCATCAGGCTACCATGGTTGAGATAGAAGGTAAGATATTGAACACTTCTATTTCAATATTGATTGACCCTGGTGCTTGCCAGAGCTATGCATCGCCTAAAATTGTTGATGTATGTAAACTAGGAAAAGAAAAACATGATAAACGGTGGTTGGTACAATTAGCCACAGGTGCGAAACAAAAAGTTTTGAAAATAGTTAAAAATTGTGAGGTAAACCTGAATGGTTTTCTTACGAAAGTAAACCTGAACATCCTACCTTTAGGATCATATGATATACTTATCGGCATAGACTGGTTGGAACAACACCATGTCATGCTCCATTTCTTACACAAGTCAATCTTGTGTACATATAGCCAAGGGAATCAAGCAAAGATTCAAGGCATACCAAAGAAAGTATCGGTAAGACATATATCTTCCTTACAAGCAAAGAAGTGCATTAGAAAAGGATGCAAGTTGTTTGTAGTAAATATCCAAGACATAGAGGCTAAAAGAGAACAACACATAGAGGAATTTCTCGTCCTTGTAGAATTCAAGGACGTATTCCCTGAGGAAATCCTTGGATTACCTCCAAAATGAGACCTAGACTTTTCCATAGAATTGACACCAAGACCAGTTTCAGCTTCAAAATCCCCTTACCGCATGAGTGCACCAGAGTTGGTGGAACTCAAACTGCAGTTGTAGGAGTTGATAGAAAAATGATATATCCAACCAAGTGTGTCCCCTTGGGGAGCACCAATACTTTTCGTAAAGAAGAAGGATGGTACGATGCGGATGTGCATCGATTACTATCAGCTTAACAAAATGACTATCAAGAACCAATACCCACTCCCTAGGATCGATAACTTGTTCGATCAAGTAGGAGGATCCAAGATCTTTTAAAAGATCGACCTGCAATCCGGATACCATCAGATGGATGCGCGACGAGGATATTCACAAAACCGCCTTTCGTACAAGGTACAGGCACTACGAGTTTGTAGTAATGCCGTTCAGGTTGACCAATGCACCCATGAAATTTATGTGTATGATGAACAATATATTCAGTAAATATCTGGATAAATTTTTTTTGGTCTTTATAGGTGACATCCTAGTTCTCTCTAAGAGTAAAGAGGAACACAAGGAACACCTCCGCATAGTGCTACGGGTGTTACGAGAACACCAACTCTATGCCAAGTTTAGTAAATGTGATTTTTACAAAGCACATATACAATAGTTGAGTCACATTATCTCCGAGACAGGGATAGATGTGGACCCGAAGAATATTAGAGCCATATAAAACTGGCCTACGCCTACTAGTGTCACCGACATTAGGTCCTTTTTGGGATTAGCCGGATATTATCGAAATTTCATTGAGAACTTCTTGAGAATAGCTTGTCCCATGACCACTTTGTAGAAGAAGGAAAATAAGTTCTTATGAACGACCAAGTGCAAGGAAAGTTTTCAAAATATTAAGCAGCTTTTGACGATCGCACCGATACTATGAATTGCGGATCCCAATGGGGATTTTGTTGTTTGCATGGATGCAAGCAAGGAAGGGATCAGAGGAGTCCTCTTGCAGAATGATTACGCGATCTATTATGAATCACAAAAGTTAAAAGAAAATGAGCAGAACTACCCCACACATGATCTTGAGTTAGCTTCCATCATTCACGCCTTGAAGATGTGGAGGCACTACCTCATGGGAAGGAAATTCCTTCTGAAGACAGACAATATGAGTTTGAAGTATTTATTCAAGCAACCATATCTGAATGCTAGGAAAGCTAGATGGTTGTCTTTCCTTAGCGAGTACCATTTTGAGCTAAAGCATATTAAAGGCAAAGAGAACAAGATTGTTGATGCTTTGAGTTGACAAACTCATATGATATATGAGGTGACTTTAAGTCAAACCGATTCAGATTTGCACAAGAGGATTAGAACAACCAATAGAGTTGACCCTTTCTATGTATAAATCCTTAAGAAAGTCCAAGAGGATAGGTTGTTTGAACAAAAAAAAGAGTACAAGGTAGACGAAACAAGATTGCTATGGTACAAGGAGAGATTGTATGTTTCAGAAGGAGGGGACATTCGGTCCGACATCCTCAAGGAATTTCATCAGACACCCTACTGGGGACATCTGGGATATCAAAAGATGATATCTGCCATTAAGAGACTTTTTTTGGCCTAAGTTAAAGGCCAACATTGCGTTGTTTATCGTGAAATGTCAGCTGGTCAAAGCTTAGCATCAACATCCTTTGGGATTGTTGCAGCCACTACCCATTCCAGAATGGAAGTGGGAGGTCATTAGTATGGATTTTATCACTGGTCTACCTAAGAGTAAGAAACAAAATGATTATATCTTTGTAGTAGTTGACAAATTGTCAAAAGCAACACACTTCATTCCAGTGAAGTCGACCTACAAGGCAATACACATTGCCAATATCTTCTTGAAGGAGATATTTAGATTGCATGGGATACCCAAGGCAATTATTTTGGATCGAGATACTAAATTCACATGAAATTTTTGGAGATCTTTATTATTTGGATTAGAGACACAATTGAACTTTAGCACTGCTTATCACCCACAGACAGAAAGGGTAAACTAGATTGTTGAGGACATGATTAGGATCTATGTCATGAACAACCCCACCAAGTGGGAAGAATACCTGTATCTCGTAGAGTTTGCATATAACAACAGTTACCAAACTTCCGCCAAGATGAGTCCCTTTGAGGTACTCTATGGAAAGAACTGTAGAACACCAGTTACTTGGGATATGCCGATGGATCATCTCATGTTAGGGCCTGATTTGTTAAAGGACTTGGAAGAGTTGGTTACCAAGGTCTAGGTGAACCTTAAAGAAGCACACGACCGCCATAAAATCTACGTGGATAAGAAAAGAAAAGATAAATATTATCAAATAGGCGACCATGTATACTTGAAAGTAAAAGCAAAACGGAGCTCGTTGAGCTTGGGAAGGTGCGGTAAGTTAGCACCTAGGTTTTGTGGACCCTTTGAAATGCCAGCCAAGAGAGGGCCAGTGGCATATGAACTAGCGTTACCTGTGCACATAAGAGTCCATAATGTTTTCCATGCATCATTATTAAAGAAATATGTTTATGATACTCAACATGTGACTGATTGGTCCTTATTACAGGTGAAACTTGAAGGGGAGTTTGCCCCTGAACCTCTTAATATATTGGACAAGAGAGAGGTACAACTTATGAAGCGCACCGTAGTCCAGTTGAAAGTGCAATGGAAGCACTTCGGAGCCGATGAGGCTACTTGGGATAATGAATCCACCATGAGAAAGACTTACCCCACCTTGTTTCATGATTTCATTTCGAGTCCCTAGAACACCAGGGACAGTGTTGTTCTAAGCGGGGAGGGATGTAATATTCTGAATTTTGGACCTGACACTTATGGACATGAGCCCCATTGATTATGATGTTACCTTGATGTTTTATTTTGATATACTGGGTCAAAGACCACATTGCATATGAACATGATGATTTGTTTGATATAATGGGCGTAAGCCAATAACATATGATATATATATATATGTCTGCTTGTTTTGGCCCTGGATCTTGAACAACATGATTGATGAGATGTTTTGTGTTGAGCGAGGAGCTCTGGAGCACATGGGTAAATTGATGTTTTGTGTTGAGCAAGAAGCTCTGGAGCACATGAGTACTTATATTTCTGTTGAATGAGAAGCTCTGGAGCACATGAGTTTTGAGACATTTGTGTTGAGCATGAAGCTCTGGAACACATGAAAAGATAATTTGGAAGTGTTGGGCATAATATTTGGAGCCTTCCATGTTGATGTTGGGCATAAGTTATGGAACATTGGATCCTTGGCCATTGTATATCCCTAGGTGTATCCTACAAGTACATACTAACATTAGTGTTGAACAAAGAGCTCTGGAATTGTACTAAGTTTGTAACTCCCTATTTTTAGAGTTGAATATGGGCTCTAGTAAGTGCTAGGAGTTACTAAAAAGAATTAACGATTCCCGAGTGAAAACTACTCGAGTAAATATTGATCTCATCTAACTTATTTATAAGTGGTTAAATGTAATCTTGAATTTATGTATCTCATCAAGTACTGAAGAACTACCATGTTATACAAGAGAATCCAACATTCAAGGATGTTTAGAGTTGCCTAGCCTAGTAGACCTAACCACCTACCTGATGACCTTAATGAAGAAAGTGTCATAAGTTTAGGGATCATAATATATGACACCCAAAGACAAATGTTAACAAATAATATATGATTATATATTTTATACATGGTATGTATAAATAGAGAGCATAGTAATAATATTAATAATGTAAGACAAAAGGAAAAGCTCCATCTATTATTATTATTACTAAAATAAAATTAAATAGTATAATACCTACAAAAGCCCAATTAGGAACTAGTTAAAAGTTCCCAAGTTAAAATATTAAAAGTACCTAAATTAAATAAAAATGGTTAAATCAAGAAATCAAATGATTCTTGATTTAATTGCCCCTTTGACTGAAAAGTCTATTTATAAAGTCCTTAGCCAAAGAGAGGCTTGGGTGATATCTCTTCCATTTTTTTGGAGTCATTATTCTGCCTGATTATTCTCAAGAGAGTTCTTGGAGAACATTTTCCTAAGAGGAAAAGGAGAACTGATCCAGACCTGATATACTAGTTAGGGAAGCCTTACCTTAGGAGCTTTAAGCTACTTGCATGTTGGAACGACTACTTGCATGTTGGATAGGCTCGGTGGGATCATGATTAAAATCAGAAACGGTTCCAGGTCATGTTTGGGTGGAACATGGTAGTTCCCAAGTGATTTGGTCATCTATACAGAGGTCAGATATTCCTGCGAATTTTTAATGCCGGGTAATTGAGTGTGCAAGTTTCAGCCATTAGAAGAGCTTCACTTTTTAGGTATCAGTTTCTTGATTGCCTATTTCATTATCTAGAATAAGTGTTGGCTAGATTATGCAAGTGTTTATATTATATTTCTAACCCTATGAATCTTTGTTTTCCTGTCAATTTCTTGTAGGGTTTACATTTTAAATATAAACCCTATACTGTAATTTAATTCCCGTGTAAGAATTATCAAGGGTTTTGTTCTTTCAGTTTTACTTATGTATTTTCATTTACAACTTGAACTTAGGTTCCTAAGACCTACGAACTATTCTAGCAGGGCCCATGTGTTTATTTTCCTCTGTACTATACTGGCAGATTTCATATTTCCAGTAGAGCTATGTGTAGAAGTAAAAGACTATTTCAGATTTAGCTTTAAATAGAACCCTAACCCATTTTAAGTAATAATATAAACTCAATATTCTACATCTAAGAATAATCATAACTTCAAATATTAAAGCTAAGATAAAAATCAACAAAGACCTCTGAGGGTCTGTATAAACATTATCATTCTTCTTTAAAATAAATATTATCATAAGTCAAAGCTACAGACCAAGTATCGAGACCATCTAATCGTTCACGATTTAGTACTATCATCTACATCCATGAATTCATAATACAGTAAACCAATTATACACATTACTAATCCATTGCAAACATAACAGATCAAACCCTTAAATATATATGAATCATATTATAAATCACATGCCATAAACAAAAGTTCCTACATAAATAAAATCCAACATAATATCATTTATAGTATTCATTTAAAACAAACATAATTTCACAGAGGTCACAAGATCGATTCCTGTGGGCATTAAAGCCCAAATTGTATCCATATAAATTAAACCCTAATCATAGTGAACGACCCAGGATCGAATCCTATAGGGTCTATTAATATTTTACAAATCCACACTATATTATTTATACGCAGGCTGTAAACGAAACACAAACTCTCTACATAGTGGTCGAAAGAACCAAATAAAAATACACACACTGTAATCTATGGCCCTCAGCCTTTTACCTATCCAACTCGTTATAATAATCAGCATTTCCAATTATTACAACCCTGTCTACGTTTACCAACAACGACGACTGATAATCGCAGGGTTACACCACAGACAACCCCCTTAACCATATTACACAACAAAATCATAAACAATAATTACACTATTGCAGCTACCATGGCGGGAAATGCCAATGCCATACACGGCATGGCCCCAAAGCCATAACGCGGTCACACCTTTCATCCATACAACTAACGCATACAACGAATGCGGATCCACACAATCCATAGAATAATAACCATCGAAAATCAACGCAGTATATATATATAAACACAGTAGATATAAAATCATTAAAGAGTTTACACAGTCGTTTACTTTCGGCCTTGCACCATTGCCAACAATGGTGCTGCCCATTTCCAGCAATGGTGCTGCCCATTGCTAGTACCCTAATCAAAACATTATTTACAAAATACACAGAACCTGTCGAGAAGTTACCCAGGCCCCTTTTCGCTGCAACCCATTTAATACACCCCATTACATTTCAAGCTGAGGTCCGAAGGCAATTAAAACCCCAACAAAAAAACCCCAAGCCTGTTGTATTACAAAACGCAGAGCTCATTTAAGTTACAGTCAAACCCCAACCAAAAATGCATCCATTAGAAACCAGACTCAAACAAATTATTTCGCGAAACCAGACTACCGTCATACCTGTCAAGCCATTGTCATTTCGCCTCTTTCCACCACACAGGAGCAGATCACAAGAAACAAAGCTGCAAATGAGCCAAACTAACGACTGAACCAATCCCTAAGTTGGGTTGCCACCTTTCCCAAGGAATATTTATGTCACCACCCTGGCCTCCAATATCGTTTACAAAAACCCACAAGTCCATAGTTCTGGTCACAACGTTAAACCTTGTCCCAGAACCTTTGCGAATTGCATAAACCCATTCATGCATCGAATAACTCAGGCTTTAAGCCCTAAGTCCATGGCATATGAAATATGCCATGGAATATTTAAGCCAAGGTTTTTGCAATTATATTACCAACTTTAAAACCATATAGTAAGAATATGTTAGGGTATGAACAAGTCGTAAGCATTTACACCATGGAAAATAAGTGTCACATAAATAATAAGTCTGTGTCATGCAAGTAATAAGTGCAATAGTGACCCCGTCACTATCATTAAGTCCGTAATGATAATAACAATAATCAATGTAATGTCACTAGGATGGAGCTGCGAATGCGAGTGCTAGTGACCAAAACAGTCAGCACTTTCCGTTAAGCTTTATAAACAGGTTTTTCGTCACCAAGTGCACCTGCATGTAAATGGGACAAGAATGCATTAGTTTGACGGAACTAAGTAAGTTTGATGTGACAAGTAGAAACTGTTACCTCTCAAGTGGTTACAAGGGAAACTAGTCCTGCCACTCCACCCATTTATCCTTTAACAAAGTCAAGTTATAATCATGTATCCGACAGTAAGCACATGTTATAAAGAGTAAAGTATGTAATCAAATGACTAACTTACACATCAATGCTTAACCATAGTACAAACAGTAATCAACATCACGACAACATAAGTAACATAGTAATAACCACATTAAGAAATATGGAAGCAGGACGTAAGAACAGCTTACGACAATACAACAATACAATCAGAGTACGACACATTCCGCAAAGTTCGATTAACGTCCAACATAGGTAGTTTGACTAGCCTAATAATTTTTTTTAATTTTTATTTTCATTTTTTTGGGGACATTACATAATGTAACTAAATAGTATATTAAAAACCAAGTTATTAATTATATAATACAAATAAGATATTAAGAAAATCTATATTATTGTTGATCACTTTTTCTATATAAGTGCTAAATATTTTCTATCTATAGTAATCTTAGCTTAATAATTATCTTAAACAAAATAAACTATTATGAACCGACCTAATACACATCTAATATCTAGGGCCCTAATTCAATGTGGCCTTAGATACTCTACACTCGAATAAAAACCAACCCATTCAGGTCCTTAGTTACTGCACCTCCTCACCATTGGGGCTCCCAAAATGGAAATCAACCACAAAATCTCTTTAACAACTAACTAATGCAAAATTAGAGACACATGACACCATAATCACAATTCCCTCATTAACAAACACATAATTATCCTCCTACTTGGACCTTACACATTATGTCCATGGACACCACTCACAATTATCCCCTTAACATTACAACCATGGACATGCAATGCCTCATAACCTCCATGAAACCTATGACACAGTCCCCCCACTCCATGTAATTGTCCCATACTCATTTTATCCATGAACTTACTACACCCAAATACACGCGTACCCATTTAGTCCCTTAAACACTAACACCCACTAACCCCTAGGACCCCTAACATGAAAGGACTCCCTTGAAATAGTTCAATTCCTAACAAATACAACCCTGGACACATATTTATTAATAACCACAATGACATTCTTGACACATGCAACCCCTTCCATGCATTTGATTTCTAATGTATGTGCCCCAATGCACAACAACCTTTCTAATCAATAATACACTACACCCGTTAACCTCTAAGACCTCAAACATCACAATTTATCTCTAAAATACCTTAATTGATTGGCAGTATGACTCCAAGAACACATTCCCATATACACTTCATGATTCCCATAAAACAATCAACCCCCTCCATGCACTCTATTCCTACCCATTATGGCCTCAAACACACAATGCCCCAATGCACACCAATCCTCTAACCCATACACACTACATTTCCTCACCATTTTGCTATCCCCTTGACATAAAAATCAACCAATACACACCTTAACCCTTGACTAGTGCAACCCTCAACATACAATACGCCAAAGCCACTGTGACCTACTAACACATTCGTCCCCATCCATGGAGTTTTCTCCTACTCGTTGTGATCATGCACATACTACACCCATATTCAAACCCACCCATCTAAATAATTATATATTACACTTATTAACCCCTAAGACCCTATAAATGGCAACTTACAAAATTTCAAAAGATTTACATGGGAGTCCAATATGTTGACCAGTGAATAGTATACATGTTCATTATGTCATCTATGTCATCTATGTTGACTCTTTTCAATATAAAAAGTAAATGTAGGGATAAAAATCTATGGTTTTCATATAAAGGAGCATATCCCAATAAATTAAGCATGGGTTGGGTCATATGCATGGAAGACATGGTCAAGCTACTTGAGCTAGCCCACTAGACGGTGGGATATATATATATATATATATATATATATATATATATATATATATGAAATTATATATATATATGAAATTATATACTATGTATATTAAAATAAAATCTACACAAAATAATAATAATAATAATAATAATAATAAAATAAATAAAACATACCTTGTCCCCTCTTGCATGAGTTAGTTCACTATCGCAGTGATGCATGGAAACCTGAAGTTAGTTCACTATCCAATACCGTTATTGATCCAAATCTCGATATTCTAGGCTTATGATTATAGTTGTTAGTTGCTTTTTATATTTGGGAAAAATATCTAGTAGATGTGTTTTTTGGTAGCGTTTTATTATTTGAGACATACATACTATATTTTAGTACTTCTGGGATAGCTTTCATCACTATCTCTATGGTTTCTCTGGTCTATATATGTTTCCTATGTTGGTTTTTTATGGTTTATATTTGGAGACCCTTTCGTTGGACTATATTGGGATCATATGGTGTTTCCTATTCATGGCCATATTGGGGAATGTGTATCTTTGACCAGATGGACATATGCTATTAATATTAAGTACAGTATTTTCAGTATGGAAAAAACCCCCCGAAGTAGAGGAGTTAGATCCGAGGGGAGACTACATACTAGCAGAGAAACCCAGAGCAAAGAAGATTCATCACAGCCAAGGGGAGATTTTGGTTGAGATAGAGGGATATTGTTGGCCAAGCAAGGGGAGATTACGACCAAGCTTGCAGGTACTCATGAGATTAGTAGAGTCCCTGAGCAGCTGAGAGGTGAGACCCCAATCCACCAAAGATATGCTAAGCAAAGAGGTAGAGGACTAAAGGGAGTTCACGTGAGCAGACAAGGGAGATCCAATAATGCCTCCAAAATCTATGAGTGAGCCCTAAATCATTAATTCCTAAATCCTTTGTTTCAACTAAGGGTTTCCTATATTTAGTGTCCATACAAGTTGCTTAATTTTATCACATGTATTTTCACTTCACATTTCATTAACATGGTTAGACCCATAGTATAGCTATATGAATTGCGAGAAACCATATAGAGCTAACAAGCCTATTCAACCATCACATAAAGAGGTTAATACAAAAAAACACATCGAAGTTGACATTGGTGTGAAGTTAGATTTCTAGATGCAGTGGCAAACCATCGATGCACAAAACTTTGATAAATTAAAACACCTCACCATCCTATGAGGAAAAGAACCAGATTTCATATAGATGTATTTAATTTAGAGGCTACTTAAATAATAACGTGTCATATTCCTTGACCTTCGTGAAGTGAAATGTATGAATGAGAAGAGAATCCACAAGAAACCATGAGAAATAGTGCTAAAGAAGACTCACTTCAAAAATTAGAGTCAATACCTTGGACATTGTATCTTCACCAAAAGCAATCTTTATTTGCAATTATAGCATATAAATAATAACCGGCAATTTGAAACATGTATACTTTACCAATGGCAAGACACATTCCATTGGCAAGGATAGGAATATTTCTTTGGGATCTGATATGTGAATATCCATTTCCGCTTCCTTGGCTATTCATACTTCTCAATTATTTATTTGATCTTTGTTGTATGCATGCATCAAGATGTATTTATGGAAGAAAGTTTGTAGGTATAATAACTCATCGTTGATGTTTCCACAAAGTTATTAGAATTTTGGAGGCCTTTAGTCAACACACAAATGATTGTCGTAAATGATTGCCGTAAGTGCTTGGGAGAGAAATGATTTACATGTAAATGTGAATAGATTTGGGTGCCTCCCACTCTACAACAACCATCCCTAAAATCGTGATCACTCTCACCTATATCCAATGTGCATACAAGAGTACATGGAAACTAAATAATGACAATATAACAACAAGATCTCGTTATGTGAAGGAAAACACTAAGTTTGTTGGCTAAAGATGCGAATTCTTCTTTATGAAGTGAGATTTTTTTGCAAAATCGATGAGAAAATAATTTGTCAAACTTGTTTACGACACTAAATCGTTGACTTGGAGCTTGATGAGTTCAACTACTCATTAGCCTTGAGGGAAGCAATGATCTTAGAAAGCTTTCAATTTTGTACGTAGAGAAATTAGAACTTTGACTCATGTATGATTTCACAAATAGAAAAAGAGGTTGTTCAATATGATTCCAAAAATAATAATGCTCTAATGACAAACATGATATTTTTAGATTGTTTTCTTTCGAGAATGCATAACTTTCATATATGAACTCGGAACCTCACCTCATTTTATTAGAAGTGGAGCATAGAAGACGCTAAGAGATTTTCAACACTGTCAAATGATCTATTTTCTACTCCCTTAGTACTTTTCATTAAATGTGAAGTAGAATGTAGCTTGTTGACCATTTTTATTTGAAGTGTGTGTACTTATAAAGCTTGAAATTGATTTCCATAAGTTCCATCATAATCAATGATCCAAAAAACCTTAGTTTATCCACAACTTATCCCTTTCTAAAGTTTCCATACTTCATTCAATGAAAATGGGAAAATACATACAAATGGGGCTCGTTTGGAGCATTGCTTCAATAAATTTGATAATTATACATCCAACCATCGTCAATACCATATATTTTTAAATCTAGAGTAGTAATTTATCCTTTGTTATTGTAAAAGGATCAACTAAATTATGGTCAATTTATGCATCTGAACACTACCTTAGACAAAAGGAAAACACCATTTAAAATTTGATCTATGTGCCTCATAACTGAGATGAGTGATCATTTGTAATAAGGGGAGGCTAGAAACAATCACCATCAAATATTGAAATGGTGACTTAATGTTCATGATCCAAATATCTTGAAACCTTACCACAACCCTTTGAAGGCTAGGTAGTAAACAACCTCAAGAACTAACTTGCAAAACTTCCATGCATGATCCCACCTTGACCATGTGGTATAAATATTGAACACCAACATTCTCACACCACTATTTGGGTAGTTGTACATATTTTCCACCAAATTCAAGAATAAGTCAGAACCCCATAATGTTGTTTATATAGTCCTCACAAGTATTACATGTATTCACTACAATTTCTTTCTGCCTACTAAATTACCTCAACCATTTGCACATATCTATGTATAACAAACACCACCTAACATTGTGCCTTCCACTGAGTGACTTATCCATTTTTAGCTTATAAAATACCTATCTTGCCTCTCATATTTCTTATATTGAGGGAGCCCGTGCTTCAAAGTGATAAGGTTAACTCTACATGAGATGGGCATAAGCGTGAATTACATCGACTTTACGTGCATCATTCAAGAGTGATTGAACCATGATAGTGTTGTTTTCCCCAAATAAACCACAATTGCTTATGTAACTAGGCTCCCAATAAAGGACTAGAATGTTGCATTGTTAAGTCAATCCACCTATTATGTCCTCAATCTCTTTAAAACAATGCTCAAGTATCCTAAGCATATTGTATCACTTGAAACCTCAACCATATTAGATAATCTCAACGATAAGATGCAATCAACTAACCATGAGAAACAAGCAAGTGAAAGAATAGCCATTAATTTTTCACCTGGCAGAAATATCTAATCAAGATGTAACCCACATAACCTTACTCAGTCAATTTGGGCTCATACTAAAGACAAAGGAGAATAGTTCTATACTAATTCCAGAATGAGAGTGGGTTGCACTAATAAAGGATGCCAAGGAGAAGAAGATGATTAAAGAGGGATCCTTTCCTCCAAGTGCGACAGAAACACCAAGGTAGATAAAAAATGTAACCAACAATGAAGTTATATATTATATATTGCATTTTACCACAATTTTTAAATTGCATAAACATGTACTTGTCTGTTTTCGTAGGCTCAAAGACACCACAAAGGATACATAGGTCATACTTGAGAATATTTGCCAATACAAACTTGTCCCATGGGGCTACATTAAAGTGAAGGGCATATATGTAAGTATTAAGATTTAAAATTGTCATTATTGCATTTTTATTTGTGCTCTAAATGCTCTCCTTACCAAAATACATTATTTTATGAGATATGCAGTATGCAAAATTTGGCATCATGCTCACATATGAAGAGCTCAAAGTTTCCTTCAAAGGAGGATATAATGCCTTAGTTGAAAGGAGAAAGGCCAATGAAGCTAACACTTCTACTGCCAACAAGGAGGTATACAAACTCGATGCATTTTGACTGAATACTTAATTATAAAGTACAAATTGACATTGTGTGGTTCTACAACAATTACAAATGTTATTGCAAGAAATAACATAATATTTAGGTGTTCCTCAAGAGCCAATTTTAGAGACCAAAGGTTACCCCTACTGCACCTACATGTACCATGAATGAGTTGAATTATAGAAATTAATGTTTTTTGGGTTTCTGTCTAGTATAAATAAGAACATCAATAAATTGTTTTCTTTAATTGTAGTTGACGTTGATCCTAGTAGTAGGAAACCTACATGGAGATGTATCTTGTGCTCTAATGATCCAGATCCAGTACCACAAGAAAATGGTTGAGAAGAGAATGAGGAGCTTGATGCTAGTGTCAGAATTGTGGGCTTCCTTATAAAAAGAAACCTAAAAAGAAGTAGGGTAGTAGAGATTGGCCACTATGTACAACATACACATTTTGTTGTATACAATATTGTATTATATATATTTTTTCTTGAGGACCTGGATGTTTATAGCCTAAAATTAATTTGATTATATGTTGATATTTATAGTTATGTACCTCTGCTTTACATTTATAGTTTTTTGTGATCATGTTTTATATGCGTTATTATTTTCTTCACTCTATTTTAATATTTTATCATGATAAACAATGAACCATTGGATGTAGTTATTTCTTATGTACTATGAAAATAATTTTGTAATTAGCCTTTATGATCATTTTCTTTGATTTGTTCATGTTGACATAGGAAGTATTGGGTGCAGGTTTTGGGAGCAATGAGAAACAATATATGCATGTTGCAATGTGTTTTCGCAGTGGATATTACTATTCATTCGCCATGTGGTCGTATGATATAGTATGGCTTCATGGTCATATGACACTGTCCACTGCGATAACACATAGAAACATGCCATATTGCCAACGCTATCATAAATACAAATTTGCTAAGAATCATCACATTCCAATTACGTTTGCATAAACGATTTTGTAATAACCTTATATGTTTACTTTTTTTTAAATTAATAAGTTTACTATTTGAAGATATACCATATCGTATATTATTGTCCTTTGGGTGAATAGAAGTTTAAATGAGTGTTATGTTTTATGTTGTTGTATTTCTTTCAAGTACTTTATAGTAAATAGATTGGGTATGGGGAATTGAGAGTGATGTGAAGGGGGAGACGGGCTAAATGAGCTTCCACCTTCACATGGTTGGCTTTTTTAGTAGAGAATAAATTATTCTCGAAACAAAGAGAAGCTCATATAAGTACCCCCCTTTGCTATTTTTAGGGTATGACACATGTTGATTTACACACACACACACACACACACACACATTATTCCACCTTGATTCTACAGGTATTCACATGCAAGAAAAATGAAACTAATAGCTATCAGTGAATCTAGTGACTTTGGTGAGTAAAATATATTTGCATTTTCTTTAAGGATTATGATTTTTTAATGAATGTTTTGTTGATTTTTTTACTGGTTTATGTTGTATTTAGATCATTGTGTAATATATGATATAATACTATTTGTTCTCTTTGTGTGTAGGTATGATGCCTAGACATGAACTTCCTCCACCTTGCATGCTCATGACTGCAGTTTAGGTAATATGTACTTGCATTTAGTGTCGTTTTCTTGTAGTGACTATGGTTATTTTGGAAGTTGCAGTGATGTCACACATTGCACATTACACATGGGGTCAAAACATGGATGTTGCACACTCACACTTAACCAATTAAAAATGGTTGCTTCCTTTTCATTATGCTTACATTGTAATTGTTGATTATCTCTAGTATTGAATAAAAAAAAACAACTGATGGGTGAAAACGTGAAGTTGGGTAACACTTTTTTGAGAATGGAGCGGAAACAAATAGCTCATGCAAAGAATGAATATTTTAATGAAGTATTATTTATTCCATTTTTTCTTGCAACCTCATAACATAATATATCAAATACCTCATTCAAGTGGAGGTAAAACAATAGAATTTTCACCTTTCCAAGTTGTAATCAAGGATTAAAGGATCTAAGAATGTGTAAGCAAATTTGAATTGTTGATGATATTCCCTAGTTGTATATATAGGGCAAATTTGGGTCATGATCTCATCCATAATTTTTTATCTCATAACAATGAAATGATAAATCATTGACACAAGAAGTTTGGTCATATAAATGATCGTTGATTGTAGCATCCATGTAAATAGAGTATGGAAATTGGTCTACCTCTCATCTATTGCAGAGATGGTGTTTGTTCCATGTTCTTGGCATACATCATCAACATAATTTTGACAAACATGCCTTTAGGCATGCCTTGGTCCCCTTGAAGCTTGTTCATAGTGATTTGTGTGGTTTCCTTCATTCTACTTATTTCTTTAGGTCCAAGTACTTATTAACTTTTATGAGTTCTCCATATGCAGTTAGGTTTATTTATTAGAACTTAAAAGTGGAATTTTGATATGTTTTTGGCCTACAAGGTCCTTATTGAAAACCAATCTAGACATCAAATTCAGAAGTTAAGAATAGATACTAGGGGAGAATATGTTAACAAAAAAATTATAACTTATTGTATTACATAGAGAATCCATATGCAAGACAACAATATGGTTTTTCTAATATAAATTTTCACACATTAAACTAAATGTCAAACTATATTATCCAATCTAAGGGATTAACCTCTCATTGTTGGGTGAAAGGCATTAATTGTGAAAATTACTTCATTAATCACACCCACAAAAATGATTTCAAATGTATAATACCATAACAAGCATGGAGTAAAATTAATCCATATGTAATCCAAGCTCACATGTTCAACTGTTGTTTCAAGCCCTTAGTTCGAGTTTCCTTTCAAACAAATTTTTCCAGATATTGGTCCCTATCTTCCTATCTTGTTTCGCAAGAATTCAATTGTTGTGATTATTCATCCCACTAGGTTATATTGGTCCTTCATTTAAGCTAAATTATTCTTGACCCTACAACATTGAGAGATCTATGATCAACACAAATATTTGTTTGGTGTTACATTCATTAAGAGAAGAAATTATGGTTTGAACCTTAACATATGATAATATCATCCAAAATCAATTAGCCACTCATTAGAAGAATTAGATGTTACACTTAAGGAAAAACTAGAAGTAGAAAGTGAATATCCATGAAAAGAGCTAGAATAATGAAGATCAAGATTGATGTTGTTATTCTTCATTGTCGCTCCTAAGGCTTCTATCTTCTTGAAACATTTAGACTCCATATGACCATCTCGTTAACTAAAGTTACAATGCCTCTCGTCTTCTTGTTTAGTTCCTTTATCACAATTGGGAGTAGGAGTTGGTTGTGAGGGTTTTGGACCCTTATTTTGTTTGAGGTATATGGTAGAACCCATGCATGTTCACCCCAGTGGAAACAAAATATGTGATGAGGTACTTGAAAGGTACATTGGATTATGGTCCCATATATGCATCAGATGGTGAGGCCAGATTACATGGATTTACACATTCATACTGGGTAGGAAGTGTCAAAGATAGAATAAGTACTCCAAGATGTTGTTTTAGTTGGGGATCAGGTGTGATCTCATGGTTCAACAGAAAGCAGTCCAGTATTGAACTTAGCACAACATGTTAGATTTTTATTAATTTAGACAATATTATATTAGGATCTTTAACTGAGAGAATAAAAAGAACAACAATCAAACACAAGAGATAATAGACACAAAGATTTTCCTCGAGGAAACCATAAAGGAGAAAACCCTACAACTTCCTTAGAGATAGAATCAGCACCAAAAGTAAAACCCAAAAACAGTAAGATTATGTGAATGTGTGATAAATAGAGAGGCTCACTATCTATTTATACTAATTCCTGACTTGACAATAACTCACTAGCAGCCGACTTCTCTAGGAGAGTCTAATAACCATAGGGTTCCACAACTATGGGGACTTTAACCCTTGAATAATAGGGAGGGTTTCCTTCTATGACTTTACATGACTTGTTTACATTATTGAATCTCCTGATTGGAACATCGGGGTACGACATGAATCAATTACATTATAGATACTTCCTGAAATAAACATCGGGGTACAATACATAAGATATACAAGTGAATACATTCCAGAGTTGCAAATACATCAGCACTCCCTCTTAACTAGGAAGGTATTCTCTTGACACAATTTATCAGGATAAGTCTTCTTCTCTGTATCATTTGGATCATCATCAAGTCATATTCATCTTCAAGTCTGGATCATCACTGGATGTGGATCATCACTGTATCTGGATCATCACTGTATTTGGATCATCACTACTGGATCATCACTAGGTCTGGATCAATTCTACTCATCACAGGAAGTTCTACAGAGCCGTCCCTTTTTTATGATGGTTGTAGGCCTAGCCTCCATGTAGGTCTTCATCTTATTCAACACTTAAATCTGACCCAGTAAAAAGGCTCGCCCATCACTTGCATATGACCATGAGAGGAACACATCCACCATCATGTCAGAAAGGCATGCCCAACACTCACATCTGACCATGGGAGGAACACATACACCACCATGTCAGAAAGGCCTAGCACTCACATCCAGTGGCATGATAGGACACACCATCTATCATCCAAGGAAAGGATCAACATTTACATCTACTGGCATAGCAGGACACACCATCTACTATCCAGCGAAAGGCACAACACTTACATCTTTCATTCTCAAGGAATGGCTCTCAGCTCTAGGATGAGTGTCAGTCCCATACTGAAACAAATTCCTGGTAACTGACTAGGTGCCTCCATTCTCCCAGAGAATGGCCTCTTAGCACTAAGTTGAGCTTCAGTCCCAGACTGAATCAATTTCCTGGTAATTGATCAGTGCCTCCATTCTCCCAGAGAATGGCTTCTCAGCACTAAGCTGAGCTTCAGTCCCGAACTAAATCAAATTTCCTGGCAACTGACCAGGTGCCTCCATTTCCTAGAGAATGGATTCTCAACACTAAGCTGAGCTTTAGTCCCAGACTGAATCAATTTCCTGGTAACTGTCCAGGTGCCTTCATTCTCCCAGAGAATGGCTTCTCAGCACTAAGCTGAGCTTCAGTCCTAAATTGAATCAATTTTCTAGTAACTGACCAGGCGCCTCCATTCTCCCAGAGAATGGCTTCTCAGCACTAAGCTAAGCTTCAGTCCCAGACTGAATCAATTTCCTAGTAATTGACCAGGTTCCTCCGTTCTCCCATAGATTGGCCTTCAACACTTATATTTACCAGCATGATAGGACACACCATCTATCATCCGAGAAAAGGGATTTGCACTTATATCTGACCATGGGAGGCCCAACCTACCACCATGTTAGAAAGCATCCAAAAGCATCATGGAATCATCACTTCCCTTTGGAGGGAACCTCGATCTGGAGAACATCAAGCTTGTCCCTGAAGTACTCAAACTTAACTCTAGCTAATGGTTTGGTCAACACATCAGCTATCTGCTCGTTCATTGCAACATACTGGAGCTTCACTGCTCCTCTTTGCACCATATCCCTGATATAGTTATATTTGATCTCGATATGCTTCAACTTTTCATGGAACACCATGTTCTCTGACAACTTGACACAACTCTGGTTGTCACAATATATGCAAGTAGCATCCAACTGAAGATCAAATAAATCAGATAGTAGCTTCCTTAGCCACACTACCTCACAACTAGCCTAACAAGCTATGACATACTCTGCTTTGACTGTACTTAGTGCCACACAAGACTGCTTCCTGCTAAACCAAGAGATCACACCTGATCCCATACTAAAGCAGCATCCTGAAGTGCTCTTCCTATCGATGGCACTGCCTGCCCAATCTGAATCAACATAACCTTCCAGGTTAATCTTTTGATCCACCTTATACTTGAGCCCATAATCAACTGTACCCTTTAGGTACCTCAGAATATGCTTTGCAACAATTAGGTGAACATGTCTCAAATCCGCCAGGAACTAGCTCAATCTGTTCACATCAAAGCAAATATTTGGTCTTGTATTTGTCAGGTACATCAAGGACCCAATCATCTGGCGATACATCGTAGCATCAACTGTCTTTGATGAAGCATCACTCAATAGCTTCAGATTCGATGCCATAGGTGTGGTCATGGCCTTGCATTCCATCATCCTGAACCTCTTCAGGATCTCTACTGCATATTTCCCTTGTCCTAGGGAGATTCCATCTACATTTTGCCACACCTCCATGCCTAGAAAGTAGTGCATCATACCGAAGTCTTTCATCTCGAACTCAGCAACAAGCTTCCTCTTCGTATCAACAATCAACCCATCCACACCTGTTACAAACAAATCATCTACATATAGTAGGAGTATCACTGGGTTCCCTTATTCAACCTTGTAGTAAAGGTTGGGATTTGCTTTACTCTTGGTAAATCCCAAACTGGATAGGAAGGTGTCAATTCTGCTGTACCATGTCTTGGGTGTCTGTTTCAAACCATACAGGGCTTTCTTCAATTTACACACATGAGTCTCCCTGTCGTGTGTCTCAAAATCGAGTGGCTGCTCCACATACACTTCCTCTTATACTACACCATTCAAGAAAGCAATCTTGGCATCCATCTGGTGTATCTCCCATTTCATCACTATAGCCAGAGCAAGTACCGATCTAATGGAAGTGTGTCTGGATACAGGTGCAAAAGTTTCTTCATAATCTATTCCTTCTTTCTGGGAGAAGCCACGAGCCACAAATCTTGCTTTATATTTCTCTATGCTGCCATCTACAGCATGCTTGATCTTGTAGATCCACTTGGAAGTCACAACATGCTTCTCCTTTGGTATAGGGACAACATCCTTGACATCATTCTTCATGATCGACTGATACTCTTTCATCATAGCATCCTTCCATTCTTTCTTCTCTGCCACTTCTTCATAGTTGGAAGGTTCTTTATCAATGAAGTCACATAATAGGGCTACATAACCGCAGTAGGACCTGGTTCTTTTCCTCTCTCTGTGTATTTCTTCTGTAGCCCCATATATTTCTACACCTTGGATAGGCTCTCGCACTCATGCAGGTTTCCTCTTGTGAGGATTCTTCTCTTGGGGTGGAACTACAGGTTTTTGGGGTTCTTCTATTTCTCGATCTTGATCTTGATTTTCATCGTTCATAGTTGTATCTTGAATTTTGGGTACTTTTGTTTCTTTAGAGTCTTCAACTGGTCTCTTTCTAGATTTGTTGTAAGCTGAATCTTTGTCAAATGTTATGTCTCTGCTTATGTCGGTCTTCTTGAATCCTGGGAAGTATATTCTGTAAGCTTTCGAGCTTTCACCATATCCCACAAATATACCCTTCTTCCCAGAAGGATCTAAATTTTTCCTCTTTTATTTTGGAATGTGTATGTATATTGGACAACCGAATATTTTGAGATGGCTAACCTCTGGTTTCTTACCGGAAAATACTTCTTCAGGTGTCTTGTTCTCTAGTAATCTGTGTGGAGTACAGTTCTATACATACACTACTATTCTAGTAGCTTATGCCCATAGATGCATGGAATATATTCATCATGAAGCATTACCCTTGCAAGTTCCATGTTGTTCTATTCTTCCTTTCTGCAACCCCATTCTGCTGTGGATTATATGGAGTGGTTAACTCCCTCTTAATCCCTGAATCTATGCATAACTCTTTGAATTCATTTGATGTGAATTTTCCGCCAATGTCTGATAGAAAAGTTTTGATCTTCTTTTCTGTGTGGTTCTCGATCAAGGCTTTTAATTCCTTGAACTTGTTGAATACTTCATCTTTGTTTTTCAAGAAGTATATCCATGTCTTCCTAGAAAAATCATCAATGAAAGAAACATAGTATACATACATGCTTAATGAACTGGATGACATTGGTCCGCATACATCGGAGTGAATGATTTACAAGATCCCTTTTGCCTTTCTCTCGCAACTTGGAAACATCTTCTTTGTGCTCTTTCCTTTCGTGCATCCTTTGCAGACACCATCATGTTTTGTCTGTATTTCTAGAAGACCTTCAACAACTTTGCTTGCAAGTGGTAGTGCTCTATAGTGCACATGTGCAATCCTTCTATGCCAAAGTTCATTTAGTTCTACTGAGTCATGGACCAAAGCTTGTTCTGGTTGGCCCTTCAATTTGTATAGTCCCCCTTCTTGTTCCCCAATCACTACTGCATCATCTATAGTCTTTCCCTTTGGCTACATAAGAACTTGGCCATCTACAAATGCAACCCTTATGTCTTTTGCATCCAATGCAGATATGGAGAGGAGATTATTCTTTAGTCCTGGTACAAACAAGACATCCTTCATCTTCATAGATTTTATAGAGTCTAGCTTATAGGAGGATTCACCACTACCTTTTATTGGATACTGGTAGTCATTCCCAAGTTTCACCTTGTGAGGTGACTCATGTTCGGATAGTTTCACAAAGGATTCTTTGAATCCCTTCATATGTTTGGAAGCACCACTTTCTATAAGCCAATCATTGATTCCATGTGTGGTAGTTCCCATGAGAGCGGAAATCATAACATATTCTCCATCACTTTCTTGTTTGATTCTCTTTGTGGAAGGTTCATCATCCTTTGCAGCATGAGCATGATGTCTTCTCTTGTTTCCCTTCTTCTTGTGAGAGCTATTTATGTTCCTAGGACAATCTATAACATAGTGTCCTCTCTCATCACAAGTAAAACATTTGAGTTTAGATAAATCTCTGTTTGGTTTTCTTGAGTTACCTTTCTGGTGAGAATTCTTACCTTTGGGGTGATGAAAGTCTCTTTTGCTTTTCTTGGAGTGTACTATGAAAGCTTGATATTCACTTCCGATATTTTCTTCTCAGGATGTTATTCGATCTTCTTCTTGTGAGCATTCTTCCCACATCCTACTAAACTTGACTAGCTTCTTTCTTGCACAAATCTCTTGAATTAAAGAGTCTCGTGATCTAGGGAGACCATTCAAGGTAGTCATCACAATTTCTGCATTCTCCACTTCTTCATCCACTGCTTCAAGTTGTTCTTTGATCTGGGAGACTCTTGTGAAGTATGACTGTATGGTCTCCACATTCTGGATCTTCACATTCTTCAACTGGTTCCTCAAAGTCATCTTTCGATTTATGTTCTTTCCTTCAAATAGTTTGGTAAGGGCATCAAACATAGCTTTAGGTGTCTTTAGGGAGGACAACTGTGGTATGAGGTGATCCTTGATTGAATCAGCAATAATCCTCTTAGCCATGACCAATTTCTTTTTGTGTAAGGCCTTAGCCTCATCTCCCTCTGGAACTGGAACCTCTTCATTGATGTAAGAGTCCAACTCATTTTCTTCCAGAACCAGGAAGATCCTATACTTCCAGGCTCAGAAGTTATCATCTCCCTCAAGCTTTTCATCAAGCTTGGTATGTTGAGACATCTTAACTGAGAACCTCAAATGGAAATACAAAATATTTAGATATTACCAATTTGAGAAGCTGAAAACTGGATCTGGAGCTGATCTTCTGCAGTGCTGGTTTTCTGGTTCCATGAAAAATTAGGGTTTGAATTTCCCGGAGTTCTACCCAACCAAAAAACTTGATTCTTATCTATAAAATTTGATTTTGAGGACGAGAGAAATCCTAGCCTAGGCTCACTCAAAAATTACCCTTTAGTGAAAAGCCCTAATTTCCCGATGCAGTGGTAGGTAAAAAACTGAAAATGCTCAGAATCAGATTCTGTTTCTATAGAAAGATGCGCCCTTCAATGGAGGCTCAACCTAGCCTCCTTTTGCTGATGGATTGTGGAGAGAGACCCAAAAAGTAAGAAGCCCTAGCTTCAGCAACTACACAGTCTCTTCTTCTCAGGTTAGCTTTGATACCATGTTAGATTTTTATCAATTTAGACAGTATTATCACAAGATCTTTAACTGAGAGAATAACAAGCACAGCAATCAAACACAAGAGACAATAGACACAAATATTTTCCTCGGGGAAACCATAAAGGAGAAAACCTCACAACTTCCTCAGAGATAGAATCAACACCAAAAGTAAAACCCAAAAACAGTAAGATGATCTCCCGACAGCAGTAGTCTCTCTCTCTCTTGTCCCAGCTTCTTCTTTCTCTCTCAGTTATGCACTATAACTAAGTGTGAGTGAATGTGTGATAAATAGAGAGGCTCACTCTCTATTTATACTAATTCTCGACTTGACAATACTGACGCACTAGGGCCGACTTCTCTAGGAGAGTCTAATAACCCTAGGGCCCTACAACTGTAGGGACTTTAACCCTTGAACAATAGGGAGGGTTTCCCTCTATGAATTTACATGACTTGTTTACATTATTGAATCTTCCGATCAGAACATCGGGGTATGTCATGACTCAATTACATTACAGATACTTCCCGAAATAAACATTGGGGTACAATACATAATATATACAAGTGAATACATTCCAAAGTTACAAATACATCAACATCACAGAGGCTAAATATATTGCAGCATGTTCAACCTGTAGTGAAGCAGTATGGCTTCACAAGATGTTGGCAAGATTATTTGATGCAGAGATAGATGTGACTGATATCCTTTGCGATAATCAAAGGTGTATTAAGAGGATAGAAAAATTGGTGTTTCATGATAAGTCGAAACATATCAAAATTAGACATCATTACATCCGATATATGGTACAAAAGGAATATGTAAAGCTCAAGTATGTTCCTATAGAGGAACAAGTGGAAGATGTGTTGACTAAGACTATTTCTTGTGTAAAGTTTGAATACTTTTGAGACAAGCTTGGTGTAGTCCGAAAGGACCTCCCTCGAAAGAGGGAGTGCAGAAGATGTAGTAGGTTTTATGTTGTAGTGTTGTGGTAGCTCAACCTAGGGTAGGGTATGTATGGCTTGGTTTGTTTGGACTAAAAGTGTTAGTAAGCTGGACTAGAATTATAGATATAAGTTAGTCTATCTAGGATTGTTGGACTGAAAGGGTTAGTAATCCAGACAAGGATTTTTTGGTCCCTAGGGAGATCCATCAGTTTGACTTGGCTTGTTGTCCTGAAAGTGTTAGTAAGTAAGACCAATGCTCGAGTGTATCTACCAGAGAACCCACTGTGATGTTGCTTCATATGTCCTAAGGGGAAGACGATGATATGTCAACATTCTATGCTGATACCATCATTCCCATGTTGATGAAGACGATGAGATGCCAACACTCTGTGCCGATACCATCATTCCCATGCTGATCAAGATGATGAGATTCCAACACTCTGTGTTGATATCAACATTCCCATGCTGATGAAGACAATGAGATTCCAACACTCTGTGTTGATACCCACATTTTATTTGCTGATGATGTTGAGGTTGGTTCAACATTTCTATGATGCTGATGATGATATTGTTTCAACATTTCTATGATGATGATGTTGTTTCAACATTTCTATGCTGCTAATGATGATGTTTGTTTCAACATATCTATGTTGATAATGCAGATGATGATCTAGCATTTATTTGTTGATGATGTTGATTTAGCACTAACATGCTAATGTTGTTGTCATTGTTTCAATATTTACATACTAATATTGTAGATGATGATCCAATATTCACATATTGGTATTGTAGATGATGATTCAGTATTCACATACTGATGTTGCAGATGGTGATGCCCCTATATCCCTATATTTATGATGCTCCAGATGATGATGAAGTCCCATATTGATGAAGAATATGTATGATGTTGTTCCAAGACTTCCTATGACATACAGAGACTCACCAGTCAGATGTACAGTTGTGGTTGTGGTTGTGGTAGCTGCTGATGAAGAATACCTTTCTAGTAAAGAGGCAATGTTAAAATATTGTAACTTCGGAAGATATTATATTTGTATTATTGTTATTCCTCCTTCAGGAGGTGTCATTGATGTAATTGGTCATGTAAGAGTCATTGAAAAAATAAATGTAAACCTATGGATGTAAGTTGGGTCAATAATACCCATGAGTCATTGTAATAAATATTATTTTGGTACTTTACTTGAAAAGTCGTCCCTGTCAGTTAGACAAGTCGGCCCAGTTCAGTTTTAGGTCAAGTCAAGAGCCATATATAAATAGTGAGGCGCCTCCTTCATTTGTACTCACTTCACTAAATCAAGTTTTCTAGAGAGAGAAGAAGAAGTGTGCCATAGGGAGAGAAAGGAAAAGTTATCTTGGGGCTTTACACTATATTGGTTGAGTTCTATAATGAGGAAGTTTTGCAAGGTTTTATCCCTTGTGGTTTCCCAGAGGAAAATATCTGTTTTCTTTGTGTTGTTGTTCTTTCAGTGATCCTACTATTGTAAATTGTTTTATAATATCATATAAGCAATTAAAAAAACTTAACAAAATCAAGATCTTGGAGCATCATAGAGCTAGAAAAAAATATTATTTTTACAATATTGTATCCATTATGTTTGAAGGTTTCTAGTGCCATACTTCCTGTGGGGTTATGCGTTGATTGATCTAACAACAAATTGTCTTTGAAAAAACGTACAAAGGTTGTTGCAATCACCTTTATACAAATTGAAAAAAAAACCATTTTCATCATCCTGACCAAAATCTCACCATATGATAGACAACATCAAGTTGTCATGGAAGCATCCATTTGATATGGAAAACATATCCATAATCACTACCGACCATGACAGTGAAGTCGAGGATATTTTTAATCTGAAACATTAAATCCAAACCATTAACCTATTGAAACATGCAGATATAGATTAATCATATCAATTCAACAATTAATCGATAATTGTGTGTGTGTGTGAGAGAGGGGAAGAGAGAGATTAATCATATTAATTCAATAGTCAATCGACAATTATTTGTGTGTGTGATCAATCATTATTCCATACATGCATACCATTAAAAAACACGTGTTTTTTTTGTTGTATCCGATTGGCATAAAATGTATCCCTTGCATAATTAATAATAGCCCTTGTATACGAGATAGATTAATTATATTAATTCAGTAGTCAATCGCCAAGTGTGTGTGTGTAAATCAACGATTATTCCATATAGGCATCTCGTTAAAAATCATGTGTTTGTCTTGTTGTATTCACGGGTTGGCATAAAAAGTAGACCTTGTATAATTAATAACGGCTGGCCCTTTCGAACCGACGATTTGCACCGATCGGACGACCGTGGTCGTCGGACGTGACCGCTCACGCGAGCGCGGTCGTCCGATCGGTGCAAATGGTCGGTTCGAAAGCCGACTCCATTAATAACAAGGAAAAAAAGAAATAAAGGGTGACTTTTTATTTTTATCAAAGTGAAATGAGTATACATTAAATATCAACATCCAAGTCACATGAATCGATATCAAGTAACCAATTAAAATATCAACACCAACAAAAATAATTGAACCAACTTCCTAAAAACGTATTAGTGCTAGTTGGGTCTTAAAATAAAGTTCTTGGGGTCTCAAAATAAAGTTCTTGGAAACTTAATAAATGCACAACCCCACAAAAGATCAAATTAGGGTGGGAAAACCCTTACACAATTTGACAACTCTACTCAACATTAGAAGGTCCTATTGTCTCATGTCTCAATCATTACAAACATAAAACTGGAATCATGAAAACGAAATACAAGCCGAAATGAAGATATAACATATCATTTTAAAGGGGTAGGCATTGTACTAAACACAATCTATATGTAAACACTAAATAAATAAGTAATAACTATGAATACTAATGAGATACACATTTTGACTAAAGGAAATTAACAAAAGGACATGACTTATCAACTATGGTGACCATTCAATGCATATATACAAGTATATTGTCCCATGCAATTGCAATTATATATATATATATTCCAATTGTAATATATATTTGTCCTTTATGGATTATAAAATATTGTCCTTTTCAAATTGGATTTTCAAAAATAATTGAACTATGTTCACATTCGAAAATTGTTTTTTTTTTTTAAGTAATATAAATAATTAAATATAATATATATATATGTATATTGTAGCATGTATATTACAACTACATCTATTTGTAGGCAATGCATCGACATCATTACTTGAAGACCTGTATTTTCCACCCAAAAATAAAATAGAAAACTTCATCAAGCACCAATTCATAATTGTAGCATTCAAGTCTAAATTGTGCATATTTTTCATGTAACATTACATTTTAACAATTTTAATGGTAGAAAGGTGAACACAATCTAGATAACATGTTCTCAATGTATAGCCACAAACAAAATAAATTCAAAGGGGTAAAAAATGTTCATTATGTGATCTACAATTATAAATCAACCCCAAAAATTAGGTTATAACCTCCTTTCAATTATGTACATATGTAAAATGGTCAATTTATAGTCTTTACAATGCTTCACTTCATAATAATGCCATTTGCTCATGTTGTACTTAAAATAAATTCTAATCAAACATATTATCCAATTGTTGAATTTAATTGACTTGAAATCCATTAATATCCTTGGATACTCACAAGTTATTTTATCTCAAATATTCTAGAGGCATACTTGGTGAAAAATGACATTCAAAGAGATATAATGACTCCTTATTGATAGGCTAATCCCCCAATATCCCTCTTTGGGGGCTGTTGGCATGTGTAGATTCTAGAGGATTTTTATTTTTGTTTTTCCATGGCCCTCAGATTTGAAAAAGAAAAAGTTTGAAAGACCTGGAGAAAAGAAATTAAGAATGTGTGATTCTTTTGTTGAGCATGGTTTCCATTGATGTCAAAGGAGTTCATTAATGACAAAGGAAATGGCAAGACATGTATGATGATGTGACATGTGTGACGAGGTTTCAAAGTCATATGATGATGTTCTAGTGATCTCATGAAGTCATTTTTACAATTTGACACCATTTTGTAAAAATATGGAAACTTGTTGAAACTTTGAAAATTGGTTACATATAGGAAACTTGAAGTTCATTAATGACAAAGGAATAACAAATGAAGTGATGACATGGCATGTGACATGTGTGATGAGGTTGCAAATTCATATGATGGTGTTCTAGTCCTGTCATGAAGTCATTGTTACAATTTGAAACCATTATGTAAAAGTATGGAAACTTGTTGAAACTCTTCCTGAAACTCTGAAAATTTGACAAAGTATAAATTCTTCTTAATCTGCCTAAGGGGCCTCTGTAAAATACATGACATCTTCTGTATTTGATGACTTAAATGATTCTGAGGATATAGACATTTAGATCGTTGTCGTGTAAATCTAACCATATGATTGGTTTGTCAAGATAGTCTCTGAAGGTGAATTTATTAGCTTGCCAAAAGTGCTTTCTGGCATGATTTGCACTATTTTAGTTCGGGTAAATATGCCTAAGTGGCCTCAGTAAAATGCCCGCCAGATTTTTTAGGATACTGATAAAAATAATATGAAACCATAAGGTTTTAGCTTGTTGATGTCTGCATTTGACCATGGTCTCAGTTCTCCTAAAATGTACTTGAAGAAAAATTTATAGGTATGCCAAAATGAGGTTTCAGAATGTTTTGGGAAATTTGCTGGAAATTGACCAAGTATTGAAAAATCGGTTTAAGTTTCCCTAGTAAAATGCCCGCCATATTTTGTAGGAAAATGATAAAAATAATATGACACTATAAGGATGTATCTTGTTGATGTGTGCATCTAACCATGGTCTTATTTCTCCTAAAATGCGCTTTAAGAGAAAGTTATAGATATGTCAAAACATGGTTTCAAGTTGTTTTGCACCAGTTCATGAAAATGCATGTTTCCGTAATGAAGAAATGCATTGGTGAAAAGGTTTTAATGAAGGGACACAATGATGAAAATAAACAATGGTTCAAAGACATGATGAAAGAAGTATTTAAACAGAAGTTTGAAGTGGAAGAAATATGTCTCAACAATCCATATCAATGTAACAACAAGAAAAGACAAAGACCAATGAAGTGAAGAATAATCAGTAACGGAATTGAAGAAATATCAAATTAGGTAGATAGGGTCGTGTTAGGGTAGGATGCAAGCCTACAAGGGGATTGTAGCCTCCTTCTAGTAATGGCTGGAAAACATGGTGTTGTAGCATACTTGTTTGTTAGAGGAGGCAGAAACCTACAAGGTGTTGAAGCATCCTTTAGTTGTAGCTAAAAAAATTGGGGATTGGTGTCTCCAGTAAGTTGTAGCTTGAAAAAACAGTTGTAAATATAATTTTGTAGTTAGAGAAAGTGTTTGTGGTTTTCCCAATTGGGATTCCATGATATATGTTGTGTTCTATGTATCTTGTTGATTATGTGTATTAATGAATAAGTTAAAAGTCGGTTTAAATTGTTAAAAGTTATCAATACTAATTCACCTCCCTATTAGTATTTTCTAATATTCCAACAACTTTATCCTTAGGGATTTATTATACAACCGAAAGATATGATCAAAGTTGAGAAGTGGTAGCACTCAAAATAAATAAATAAACTCCATGTGACTGAAAGTCATGACTAAGGGCTAAAGAGACTAATAGGTTTGGAAGGTGACGTTGAGCTTTCTCATGCCAGGATGTGACCTAGTACTATGACCAAACCGAAAGGTAAAAGGTGCTAAATAAAGTTAAAAACAAGTGAGAATACAATATCAACAACGTAGATCGAGGGCATATTTAATAAACAAATATTACATGTATCGGGGCCAAGAGTAGTGAGGGTGTTAAAAAGGTAAGGTGGTAGCGGATTCTATACCACTTACCACGTGGCACTTCATGGTCGACTCTGTTGGGGAAAGTGGTTTGAAATAAACCGCTTGTGGAGAGTTCTAAAACCATTTTCTATATTGGCATATAAAAAGAGTATTCAGAAAGTAAAAGGTTATTTTCATTGATCGCGTGGAAGAATGAGAGTGACAACGACGCATTAGTTTTCATTGTCAACCTGGTCCAAAGGTTCATTTCAAACATTCTTCTATCTTCTAGGTAACTCAAAACCCTGAAATCCCACCAGGTGCTTTTTTGTCGTGGAACGATTTCAAGAGTTTATCTTTCTCTGTAGGGTTTTAGATGAAAAAGAAGAGGTCATAGTTGATAGAGATGAAAAATATTTTTGACCCAATCATGTCCATAGGTAGCACCTCTTAGTCTAATGAACGCTAATTGAACTTAAGTTACAGGGAAGGGACGTACTGAATGTCTATAGTTCCTTTTTGTACTACTTTTCTATTGAAAAACCTTGTATTTTCTTAAGTTCATTGAATGGTGTGCTACTAATTATTCGTTGATTGAAAGAGTAATTATGAATAGTAATGCGACCAAAATACCTTGCCGAGTCAATGCGAAAAATGTCTGTGAAGTCTTGGGTCTACTTGAAATCTTTCCTAAAAACCCCGAGTCCTTCAATGAAGAAGTCTTGATCGAATTGTAGAGAGAATATAATCCAAAACATAAGGATAGTTTTTTGTCACAAATCTGGAAATATGGTCAATCACATGAAAAGCTTTGTTTCCCTTTGAATGTTAATATTTTCCAAGAAGAAATTCAACTGGTCTTATCTTTGTTGAGTCAAGTCTTCGGTCATGATGATAATAAATCAGTAAGTGAAGTCATGATAGGTTTTCTTTTGAAAATTAATTCACCTGAGCTAGAGTTAATTCAATCTTGTTTTTTTAATTTTGATGAGTTCCTAGCTGAAGTGATTCATGCTCAGTTGATGGATTTCAACACATTAAGACATTTCAAAGATCAATCTTATCTGTTGAATATGTTTTTATGCTCAAATGTATCGGATATGCAGTTTCTTGGAACATTTTTTTCTCCTGAGCTTCCTAAGGAGATTAGTATGTTCGAATTTGTCAATACAATTATGTCAAAGGTCTACATAATTATTTTTGACACCGAGTTTCCCACATTATTGGAAGATATGAGAAATATGTTGCAGCCTACACCAGAAAGTCGAACATGTGATTGGTTTATGTACAAAGAATTTACTGTTACACGAGTATATGGTTTCACCAGGTCACCATACCAACTACCAACCTTCTTGACATCGATAATTTTTACCTTAGAATTCATCAGGCAAAGATTATAGTCAAAAGAGGAACATTTTGGTGCTTTCAATAAATTGTTAACTGTGAATTTTCCCCTCAAAATTGGTTCATTTATTATAAAAAATAAAGCATCATTGCTTATAGTTGAAAGATTGTTAAAAATTATGGATTTCTAGGAAGCTGAAAAAATGAACTATGATCCACATCAGATTATTTCCTAGAGGAGGAAACCAAATAAAAATAAATCTTTTGAACATCAAGGAATGGAGGGGATGGATAAAATTGTCAATTTGTTATGTTTTGAACAGAATCAAGAAGAAATAAAGGAAGAAGTAATAACAATTGATATGGAAAATGTGGATAATTTAACCTTGATAGTGCAAACACCTACCAAATCTGATCCAGTTAACAAGAGAGCCATTTCAGAAATTGACAGCATGGAAATTGATGACAAAATTTAAAACAAAATAATTAAGATACAATCCCAAGAAGAAATTGTTAGTTTGGAAAAACAAAATTCAATTGATTCAGAGAAGAATGTTATTTTCCAACAGATACCTGCACATATATAGAAATATTCTTTTTCAGATAATGAGAAGGTAAAGTATGACTTTCAATATAAATCCATATTTGATTTAATTTCACATTACACATAAGAGAAGAAGCAATCCTTAGAAGAAACACAAAATCTACTTCCTCAGGTAAGGAGGTTGATAGACGAAAAGTTTCATTAGTCTCAACTAAGGACCTAGAAAATAATACATTAAAATTTGCAGTTGTGAGTAATGAAGGTGTTCCAGAAATGGAAATAAAATTAGATCAAATCAATGTTCCTTACAAGATCCAGCTCCATAAGCAAACTGGGGATGTGCTTTATTTAAATATTTTACAATCCACTTTGAAAATCACAAAGTTGCAATCAGTAATAGAGAAATTGGAAATTCAACTTAGGAAGGAAATGCAGAGATTAGAGAAAATCTGGTTCAAATTAAAAAGGTTACATGGATACCTTGTAGTTTCAGGGACCTAACCAAAAAATACTCAATGGACTAAAAAAAATCTTGAGGAAAAATAAAATACTATCCAAATGCTAAAAAAGAAACTTAAGGTCCCAGGTGCACAACATGTTCAACCTTTTGAGTTAACTGTGTTACAACAAGACAAAGAAAAAATCCATCAAGAAATGATGGATTACAAAGGGAAACTATTAAAATTGCAAGAAGAAAAGAAGATGTGAGAAATAGAGAAATCTGGATTGTTATCACAAAATTTAGTTTTGAATTCAAGTCGAAGTGAAGAAAAAGAAATATCCAAAAAATTAATGAACCAACCCTTTGCTAACAATGAGGAACAAACAGATGAATATTCTGCAAAAGAATTAGCTGTTGCCATGTGATATATTAATTTGAGGGATGGATAAATTAAAGAATTGAAAGAAGAAAATAAAAAATTAGGCAAGAGTAAGTTTGTAACACTGAAGAAAAGAATAAGGCTTTGGTGAAAGGAAACATCTACAAAATAAATCCAATGAGTTTAAAGATAAGATAATAGGAAAAGTACCTTTGCAAGGGGATAAAAATCTTATATGTGATGCATTATGAGTGGAAATTACAAAATTCAGGTCTTACTTGAATTATGTTAATGATAAGAGTGTAATAGTGGATATGATGTCCAAAGAGGTAATTTGGTATGTGAAACGTTGGATTAGAGACCCTTAGAAACAACTCAGAATGCAATTGATTTTTTGAATACTCTGGCTTATGAAGATATGCAAGAAATGAGAACTAAAGATAGAGCTACTATTATTATTTGGGAAAGAAAAATTATTGGAAAACATAACCAAATTAAGAATGTACAAGATAAAGAAAAACAAATGCTTCTTCAAGTTGAAAGTTTCAAAAAATCATTTTAGAAACTCTTTGATAGTGGTCTCCTTATTTTCTTGGGATGCTAGTGGAAAACCAATCTCTTAAGAGCAGTATCACAGTTTGTTAGTGCGAATATGTTACTCCAAGTTCAAAGATTTAACTCCAGGGTTGACTGGGAAGAATATCATTGAAAAGTCAACTGATGAATTCAAAATATTTGATCAATTCATAATTATCCAAGAATATTTGCCAACTGTATCTTACATTTCATATGTGGAATTAGAAGCACTGATGAAACAAATGATGGATTATGATATCCCAAATCAAGAGCAATGGAAGACCATGGAGAAGTTTGGAAAGACTAAATATAGACTACATCAATGAAGGACAATTGTAATGTTTCCAAAGGACAATTTTGTACTCTATATATCTCATCTCGCAACCATGTAGACTTTTCAAGTTATACAAATATGATATTAAAGAAAAGCATGCAAATATCGTTCATAGAGGTTAAGAATTTAGATACAAGAACTTTGTTCTAACAAATAGTTTGTTAACCTTATGCTCTTGGAGCTATCTTGTATATATTTTAATTTTGTGAATGTATTGGGAATTTCATCC
This sequence comes from Pseudotsuga menziesii, assembly GCA_001517045.1. Lineage (NCBI taxonomy): Eukaryota > Viridiplantae > Streptophyta > Pinopsida > Pinales > Pinaceae > Pseudotsuga > Pseudotsuga menziesii. Next base: position 594,914 of record LPNX010900221.1, on the reverse strand, counting down.
CAAAGAAAAAGACGATTGTGCACTGCATTTTTTAGATATCAATATAATTTGCAAAGACCAAAAGGAACGAACATTTTCTAAAGAAGAAATTCACGTGATGATATTTCAAAGTCTATAATATTTTATCATGTTTATGCATTATCCTTATCTCAGTATTCCATTAAATGTGTTGTCTTCTAATATTCGATTGAGAATAAATGGTTTGGAATTCATCTCTGGTGCTCCAAATGCATGCAATTGAATTCTTACACCTTTTCATCTAAAGCTACATTAGAATTCATCCAAAGTTTGATGCTCTGATGTAATGGGTTGTTAATTCTGAATTCTACTACCATCTTATAGAGAACTTAGCGGCTGGAAAAATATTGTCTACCTTGCCTCTGTGTTTGGAACTGTTTTATCTCCATTTTTCTGCAAATTGAATATTATTTACCTAATGGCTCCATGCTCAATGGTTCTTCTCTATTTTCAACCATTCTGTTTAAAATCCCTTTGTTATTAGGAATTTGGCCACCGTTATGGAATGCAAGAATGGTTATTGAGTGACCTTTACGAAAACAAGTTCATAAGGGAGCTCCCTTTGGATTGAAGATGGCAGCTTCAAGTCCTAAAGTTTGATTTGAGGTTACCTTAGAAAAGTTTCTCCCACGTCCAGAGAAATTTTCTAAGTGATAAGATTTTTGGCACCATTGTCAAGGAACGAAGGTGATATTTTTCCCTAGGAAAAACGACAAAGATCTAAATCTCATTTCTGCGAGAAAATAGGAATTAGGCGTCTAAGTTGGTTGGATTTTTTTTTTGCTCTGGCGACTTCAAAATTTAATCAAGAAAGATGATTCCACTTGAGAAAACCTAGTTTAAGGAGAGTATATACGAGAGGGAACCCAGATCCCAATCCATCAGAATTTGTCCAAGATATGGAAAAATTTCTCATGAAAGGAAAGGAAAAGATCCTAACAAATAATTCTCAGTTTCGAAGGTCTGTATCTCCAGCAAAATAAGGAATCTCAAATTATGAAAATATTCCTTTTGAATTAAAATTTGAAAGGCCGTTTTTTAGAACAAGATCCAAAACATACTTATATAGAACTGTGCTTGATGAGAAAAAAATCCAGACTTATATGCTAGAATCTCTTTGGAGTAACTTGCAAAGTTATGGGGAAAAATACCATTTTGGTTTTTTAGAAAGAATCGAGTTGAAAGTAAAAGTAAGAGACTTGGGTCTAGAAAACGTTCTCCTGAAAAACATGTTGTTACTTTACAAATTCAAAATTATCCTGATGCACCTCTTAGAGCCACGGGTGCTAGATTTGCTCCTCTTGATTTTCTTGTTGCATTGCATGACCTTCCATAGAATTATGCTCAAAGGATTGTCTTGTTTGATGCGGAAGGAGGTATTACTGCACAACAATACTTGGATAAGTTCACTGATTTTATTGACTTAGAAGAAGTTGATGACGATGACGTAAAGATGAGGCTATTAGCACAAAGTTTTTATGGGGAAGTTAAAAAGTAGTTTAGATGTCTTAAAGCAAGAAGTATTCATAATTATACTAAATTGGAGACAAATTTCCTTGGAAGGTCGGAAGACAAAAATAATCCCTTGCAAATTCTAACTTAGTACAACAATTAAAAAAAATAACAATGTAGAATCGGTCCAAGAGTTTTCCACTAGGTTTATGAAGCTTTATAACTCAATTCCAGCTGACGTCAAACCCCTTGTTGGAGCTACAAAACTTCATTACGCTGATGCCTTTGAAAGTAACTTTGTGTTGTTGTTGAGGGAAAGAAAGTATATAGCTCTCCCTAAATGTTGAGGGGTGTTGAAGAAGTGGAGGAAAACTTTATGGCATCGGGTAAAATGAATAAAAAAGTAGAAACTAAGAGGAAAAATGTTAAAGAATAAGGACAATATTCTACTTCCTAGTCTATGGATGCTAAGTTTGATATGATGATGAGAACTATGGAGAGGTTGGTGGAAAAAATATCCTTAGAAAGTACATCTACTATCAGAGAGAAACAAGAACCCCAAATCAAAAACCCTAACTATAGAAGACATCTTATTCCCCAAATCAGACAGAAAGATCAAAGAAATCTAGTAGACCAAAGGAACCCAGTTGAACAACAAATCATGCCTGCTTTTCCTGAAAGTTATGTTGTTGAAGAAGATGAAGAAACACTTGATGATCGGATCCATTAGTTTGATCAGTCTGAACCTTATTTTTATTTTACAAGAAAGGACTATGGAATTGGTGCTCAAGGAAAATAAAGTAATATTTTAGAAGGGGAGTCAGAACAATACCAAAAGGGATATCAAAATGCAGTGATTGATTTCCAGAGAAGATATAATCTCAGGAATAAAGGTACTGGTGTGTCTGCAAATAAATATCCCGTTGATCAACCTACGACTAGCCAACAAAACCAAGAATTCCCTAAAAGGAAAAATCCAAAGAAATATACCAATGTGAAAGAATTGGAAAAGCTTCAGTCATACTTTAGCCTCGAAAGTGAAATATCAAAGATTAAAATTTTAATTCCTTTCAACAAACTTTTGAAGAACATTGAATACAAAAGTTAAATTTCCAAAATGGTGAAAGGAGAAGATGAGCAACAACCTGATACTTTAGAACTCATGATGATGCTCCCACCATTGTTTTTGGTCCAAAGATTGAAGATACTGATGAAGATGTACCGCCATTTTATGTCAGTTTAAATATTCATGATATGATCCTCCATAATGCCATGTTAGATTCAGGAGCCTCTCATAATATTATGCCAAAAGTTGTGGTGGAAAGTTTAGGTTTGGACATTACAAGACCTTATAAAGAACTTTTTTATTTTGATTCAAAGAAGGTAAGATGTTTGGGTCTGATTAAATATTTAGTGGTGCCATTGACCCATATTCCTTCCAAAATCATTGTTATGGATGTAGTGGTTGCATATGTTCCACCTAAATTTGGGATTTTGTTATATAGATTTCGAGCTTCTAAATTGAAAGAAACATTAAAAATAGATATGTCTTATGCCACTATCATGATGTTTGGTGATTAAAGGAGATTGTACAGAGAAAAACAATTAGCTTATGTGGTTAGTTGTCAAAATAAACTAGAAAATCATCCTATGTGTCCTCGATACAGATATTGGTTCTTCTATTTTTTACTATGATGTTTGTTTAGAAAAATTAGACATAGATAGTCCTCCAATTTTCAAAGAAAACAACTCTCAATTTTTTAAACAAAGCAATTATCAGATGACTAAAAATGAGTAGAACTAAAAAAAGGAACTTGATGTCAGGGGGTTGTGGAATAAGGATTTTGCAAGAGTTGTTAGTAAGGGAGGTGTTGGAGCTAGCGCATGGATTAAATCTCCTAGCAATTACTCAAAACTTCATTCTTTCAAATTGGATTTTGAATGCACAAACAATGATGCTGAGTATGAAGCTCTAATTTTTGGGTTGAACATATTGAAAGATTTGGGGGCTAGAAGGATCATTGTATATGGAGATTTAGAATTAATAGTTAATCAAGTAAATGGTACTTACCAGACCAAACATCCAAAGATGAGGGCATACCTAAATGAAGTATGGGATTTATTTGGAAATTTTTTCACTGAGCATCAAATGTTTTAATCCCTAGAGAAGAAAATATCATTGTTGATACCTTGGCTACTACTACTAGTACTTTCAAAATTCCAATTCATCCAAATAGAAAGTATGAAAATGTGGTTAGACACATGCCTTCCATACTAGATAATGTAAAGCACTCACTAGTTTTTGAGGATGATCAACAAATAAAGAAATTTATGGATTTGACAAATGAGTTTACTTGTACTAAAATTGATGGGGAGAACCAAGGTAACGAAAAACATGAACAAGAAAACAATGTTGAAGGCTGGGATCTTGATCGAGAAGAGTTGCTGAATACCATTGGAGGTATCATCTAACTTAAAAATAATTGCATTCCTAAAGGATTATTTCCTTTAGAAATTTTTTTTGATAGAAATTATGTGGCTAAGAATCCCAAAGTTATCCCAAATGGTGATGAGGTGCAAGATTGAAATATTGGTATAGAGAATAATCTGAAGATGGTAACACTGTCTAAGTCTTTGTCTCAAGAAGAGAAAGGTATGTATGTTGAGTTAATGAATAAGTTTTCATATGTCTTTTCCTGGAGTATGAGGATTTTAAAGAGTATGAGACTTCCATAATTCAACATGCTATTCCTATAAAGCCAAATGAGAAGCCATTCAAACAAAAATTGAGGAGAATAAATCTTATGTTGATGGCACTCATAAAGAAAGAAGTTAAAAGACTTTTTAATGCAAAGATGATCATCTCACTCATATTTTCTAAGTGGGTAGCATATTTAGTTCCTGTGAGAAAGAAAAATGCAGAAATCCAGTTATTTGTAGATTTTAGAAACTTGAACAAGGTACCTTTGAAGGATAATTACCCTCTCCTAAAAATGGACCACATTTTGCAGAAGGTTGTTGGAGATGAAATAATATCAATGTTAGATGGATTTTCAGGCTATAACCATGGTAAAATTCACCCAGAAGACCAAGAAAAAACAACTTTTACTACACCCTGGGGAACTTTTATGTATGCAAAAATGCCTTTCGGGTTAATGAATGCAGGGGCTACATTTCATAGAGAAATGGATATAGGATTGCATAGGAAAAAGATAGGTTTTTGTTTGTATACATGGATGCTATAACAATGTTTTCTAAGTCAGATGCAAATCACTTAAAACATCTAGAGTAAATCTTTTTGAAATGTAAAAAATTTGGAATTTCACTCAACCCAAAAAAGTCCAATTTTTCTATGAGAGAACGGAGGATGTTGGGACATATAATATCAAAATATGGAATCAAAATAGATCCTGATAGAATGGCTGCAATTAAGAAGATTGACATTCCAAGGAATAAAAAGGAAATCCAGTCATTTCATGGAAGAGTAAATTTTTGAAGAAGGTTTGTTCCGAATTTTGCTGAGATCATGAAGTCAATCACTAATATGTTGAAAAAATAAAATGAAATCAAAGGGATTACTGAATCCAAACAATCATTTGACAACATAAAAAGGGAAATAGTTGAAGCACTGGTTTTAATTGGTCCATATTTTTCAAAGGACTTGTTGTTTCCTTTTGCTTCAGAGCATACTATTGCTAGAGTTCCATTACAAAAAGATGATAAAGGTTTTGAGAAGCCAATTGCTTACTTTAGTAGAGCTTTAAGAGACATTGAATTGAAATACAATATTATGGAAAAACAAGCACATGCTTTAGTTAAAGCCTTGAAATATTTCATAGTATATATATTGCATTCTGGTATTGTTTCCTTTGTTCCTAACAACATAGTGAAAGATATTTTGACAAAACCAAATCCCGAAGGTCGTACAGGCAAGTGGATTCTTATACTTCTCGAGTATGATTTGGAAATCAAAACTACAAAGTAGATTAAAGAACAACTATTACCAAAATTAATGGCTGAATCAAATTGTGACTCATTGCAAATCAATTATATTTCAAATACATTAGCCAATATAGACCATGAATCAACATTGCAAGTATCTAAAGTTTTTTGTTCATATCCTTTGTATAGTGATATTATTTATGTCCTATAGAATTTGCAAGCTCCACTGGGATTAAGTAAAACAAAAGCAAGGTCAGTAAAGTTGAAAGCAACCAAGTTTTGTATCATGAATGGTTATTTGTATTGGAGGGATCCATGGGGGAATTCACTTAATTGCTTACTTGAAGATGAATCCAAATTAACCATGAAATAATTTCATCAAGGCATTTGTAGAGGTCACCATTATTGGAAAGATGCTGTGAACAAAATTCTAAGAACATGATTTTATTGGCCAATAATGTTCTCTGATGTATATAAAGAAGTACCAACTTGTCACAAGTGCCAAATATTTGATGGTAAAAGAAAATTGTTGCATTTTCCTTTGAAACCTATTTCTATTGAAGCACCTTTCCGACAATGGGGTTTATACTTCATTGGTGAAATCAATCCTACTTCTTCAGGACAACATAAATGGATTTTGAGTGCAACTGACTATTTCACCAAATGGATCGAATTTGTACCAACTCGAAGGGACACAAACTCTATAATTATTAAGTTCTTGTAAGAGAATATTCTTTCTAGATTTGGTTTCCCAAGGAGAATCATCATAGATAACGCCCAAGCCTTCAAATCCAAAATTTCATTAACTTTTGTCAAGATTATCATATCAATCTTAGTCATTCAACGCCATATTATCCTTAAGGAAATGGATTGGATGAATATTGAAATAAAAGTTTGATCAAAATTATCAAAATATATTACAAGACAACAAGAAGGATTAGCACACAAAGCTCATATTTTCCCTATGGGCTGATAGAATTAGCACTAAAAAATCAATTGGTACTTCACCTTTTCAACTGGTTTATGGAGTAGAAGTAGTTTTTCCTCCTCCTTTGGGATTGCCCGTGATGAAATTTTTGCAAGATTAGGAAGAAGATCCCAATGATTCTCATAGAAGAATTAATTAGTTGATTGAAGTCCAAGAAATGAGGCATGCAATATATGATAAAGCTTAGGTTTTTCAGGATAAAATGAAAAAGGTTTTTGACAAGAGAACAAATGTTAATGATTTCCAAATTGGTGATTTTGTATTAAAATGGGATGCCAGAAATGCGGACGATGCTAAAAAAATTGATCATTTATGGAAAGGGCCATATACAGTAGCTTCTTACAAAGGAAACAATGCGTTTATTTTATGCGATCTATATGGATAATTAATTTTTGGAGGCACAATGAATGGGAGGTTCTTGAAAAACTGTTCAAAGTGACGAGATTAAGAAACTCATTGTATATATCCATTGTACATTTCCATTGCAGTCTTGATTTACAATTGTGAAGAACATTTTCTAAAAAAAAGGATAAGGCACAGGGTCTACAGGTTCTTTGCTACCTCACAGGGAGGATAACATCCCCATTGGAGTTAGATGTTGGCATGTGTAAATTATGGAGGTCTTTGATTTTTATTTTTCCATACCCCTCAGATTCGATAAAGAAATTGGTTGAAAGACATGCATAAAATAAATTAAGAGTGTGTGATGCTTTATCCTTGGGATTTATTATACAACCAAACTATATGATCAAAGCTGAGAAGTGGTAGCACCCAAAATAAAAAAATAAACTCCATGTGACCAAAATTAACGACTAAGTGACAAAGAGACTAATAGGTTTGGAAGGTGACATTGAGATTTCTCATGGCAACATGTGGCATAACACTGTGACCGAAGTAGAGGGAAAAATGTTGAAATATTGTAACTTCGAAGAATATTCTATATGTATCTTTTGTGGTCCCCGATGGTCCTACCGGGAGAACCACTTGTATTACTTTGTACCCCGATGCTTCTAATCGGAATAACTAATAAGAGTCATGAGGTAGTCCCCTCTAATTGTAAAGGTGGGTCATTAGCACCCCAGTGTGGTTACTTGAGCCTACATGTGTAACTCGAGCCTCCATGATTTAACTCGAGCCTACATGTCGAATGAGTTAATTCAAGTGAACGGATGAATATAAATAGAGGTGTGGTGCTCCTCATTTGAGACACACACTCTCACTTGTGTAGCGCATTAGTGGAGAAGAGAAGTAGCTGGAGAAGGAGGAGGATCAGGCTTTGATCTCCTTGCAGGTTTTATCTTTTATCTTTTTGGGGCATCTATATTGAGGAAGCTTTTGCTGGGTTTTTCCCTTTAGGGTTTTACTAGGATAAATCTTTGTGTTCCTTTTGTATGGTTGTGCTTGTCTTTCTTTCAGTGATCCTACTTATATGCTTTTATTATGAAAATGAAATGAAATACTGATGTATTAGCTAAGCATATGAAAATTCAACATGGTATCAGAGCCACCCTGAAAGAAGACATTGTGCAGCTAAAGAATATATGGATTTTTTTTTTTTTGGGTCTCTATCCATGATCGATCAACAAAAGAAGGTTAGACTGACTCTCCATTGAAGGGCACATCTTTTTGTCGAAGCGGAATTCGATTCCGAGCATTTTCAGTTTTGGTGCAGAAAATTAGGGCTTTCTACAGAAGAATTTTTTTTGAGTGAGCCCAACATAGGATTATTCTCCTCATCAAAATCAAATTTTAGAGACCTGGATCAAGAAATTTGGTTGGGTGAAACTCCGGGAAAGTCAAACTCTAGTTTGACCCCGATCTGGAAAAACCCTAAATACTAAAACTGCTAAGTTTTGGTACATTCCCTATATACTGAGATTGGCGAAGGATCAGGAGTTGAAAATTGCAGAGGCCAAATATAAAATTCTGATTTACACTGTGTCCGAAATTCAGCCTCAGATTCGCTATATTCTGGGAGATATGATCCCTCCAAGTTAGGGTTCCAACCTCTTCCATAATTGATCCCTAAACAGGACACCTGGGAAAAAGTGTTGTAGCGTAGGCTACAGAGGTCCAAATGGAATTCCTGAAGATGTTCCAGAAAGAGAACGGCTTTTAATTTATTTGGTCCAAATTTCAGAACCTGAAGATGAACCAGTGACACGTGGCATTTCATACAACTTCACTGTTCTGAACAGTCCTGTAACAGGTCACCTTGGGAAAATGATCATAAATCCCAATTGATGAAACCAATTCTGACACAACCTGTGGTGTTGGATCAGGAACATGCGAGGTTACCTCAGTACTCAATTTAAGACATAGAGGAGCAGTAATTTCGGAGATATCATAGAAATAGTAACATGCATTTCTGCAGAAGAAATTGGAAAACTAGGGCTTCCTGTTCCAGAGCTTCCCTCTATTGTTTTAAGAAAAGGAGTACATTGAACAGCTCCATTTGAAGAGATCTATATTTCTATCCAATCATATCTGAAAGATTCCGAGTTTTGAAAATTAGGGTTTCTCTGACAAACCCTAGATCAGCCAGCTCTGGAAGCAGGACAGACACCTCAAATCGGTAAGACCTAATCTTTTGCTATTTGCATTTGAGGTTCTCATTTCAAAGTGATCTATCACATCAGCTTGATGATAAGCTTGGTGAATTTGAAAACTTCCAAGCATGGAAGTATTTGATCTCTCCGAAGAAAATGAATTGGACACCTACATGAGTAGAGAGGTTCCAATTCTAGAGGGAGATGAGCCTCAAAGCCTTACACAAGAAGAACTTGATCAAGACCAAGAAGATCATTGTTGATTCAATCACGGATCAACTTGTACCACAAGTGTCTTCCCTAAAGACACCGAAGATGTTTGATTCCTTGATCAAGCTATTTGAAGATAAGAACATAATTCAGAAGATGGATTTGAGAAAGCAGTTGAAGAATGTAAAGATCCATAATGCATAACATCTTGAAGCGATAGAAGAAGAAGCAGAGAATGCAGAAGTGGTGATAGCCACCTTGAATGGCCTCCCATGATCATGGGATTCATTCATGCGAGGAATGTGTGCCAAAAGGAAGTGATTACTTTCAGTTGACTCTGGGAAGAAGAAGAAGCTCGTCTCATAAGAAGAGAAGAAGAAAGATGGGAGCAAATTGAAGATCAAGCTCTCACCATTTAAAGAAGATCCCTCAAGCAATGAGGAATATGAAGAACTCAATTCTTGACGAACCTCTTATCCATCTTATCATTTGGATAAGAAATGATGATTTCATGAATGAAGAATATGATGAAGGAAAATGATCAAGAAGGAGTCTACCCACGAAACAAACAAAAGATAAGTATTCAATTGTCATTTAATGATATTGTTTTGTTATGCATTTGATTATATTTAGTTGATGTTTTATGAATGATAGATTGTTTGCATTAAATACTGTATACTACTAATATGCATGTGATGTATAAGTAGCTCATGGTGCTATAAAACTCTCCATTGCTACTTATCTAGAATGAAACCTCTTTGCTGACATATTAGATTAGTGCACAATCTCAATGTTATCTTGGTAGAGATGGAAGGCATCTAGAAAAGTTTCCGTGAGATATGGATGAATGTTGTATTGGCTAAACAGTTGCATGATGCATAAGAATTTTTCATTATGCATATGTTTTATGAAATAGTTCTAACCATGTAACTGGTGCATTTGAATTGTAGGAAAGGTCCTGTGCAACCTCCTACAAGAAAACAAGGATGAGACTTGTTCCGAAGAACAAGTGATGACAATTCAAGATTCACTCCAATAAACCTGAATCTCAAGCTCCCAGGTTCAGAGACACCATGACGGAAGAAGGAGCTTCAGAAAGCGATAGATCCACCTCAAAGGATGAATACCACCATGGGTATGAGAGATAACTCAAGATGAAGAAAAGAATGCTATGAAAGAAGATACGATCAAAGAATAACAGTTGATCATGGGGAATGATGTATACGATATGATTTCGAGACATAAAGGGAAGTACGTAGTATCTTCCATATAGATCTACAAGAATAAGTGTACAAAGCAAGGTTCCTGATTTGCCTCAGAAAGAATAGACTATGACATGACATACTCTATTGACCAGTATATATCAAGCATAGAACCACCTGTACATAATGAAGAAGGAAGATGATACTCCACTTCAGGGGGAGTGACTACAGAAGATATCTGAGTTCAACATGATACGACATGATGGATCAAGACTTTACCAAGAGTAAAGTGGGTTCCAACCTTTAAGGTTGAATGTAGAAGACTAGGATATGTTGATGACCTGACAAGATGAACTCATGGAAGATGTTATGATGAAAGAATACTAGAATGATGTATGGGATATAGTTCCCAAACCAGAAGGAAAGAGTATTGTATCCTCCAAATGGATATATAAAATAAAGCATGAAGCTGACGAAAGTATCGAGAAGTATAAAGCAAGATTTATGGCCAAAGGCTTCTATTAGAAAGAGGGAATTAATTTTGAAGAGACACTTACTCCAGGAAGTAAGGTACACTTCCTTCAAAACTATCATGGTAGTTTCTTCCATGATGAAGTAAATACAAGCCTTCCTTAATGGAATGATTGAGGAAGATTTTTACATCGAATAGTCACAAGGATTTGAAGTTGAAGACAGATGAACTCACATATGCAAGTTGAAGAAGGCCCTCTATGGCCTGAAGCAAGCTCCCAGAGCTTGGTATGGAAGAATAGATAGTCTCCTGATGAGCATGGGATTTGCCAAGAGTAAAGTCGATCCTAACCTTTACTACAAGGTTGTAGAAGATGAACTTGTCATCCTGTTATTATATGTGGATGACTTATTCTTGACACAGAATGAGAAACCGATCATGGAAAGCAAGAAGAAACTAGCAGAAGAATTTGAGATGAAAAACCTTGGGTTAATGCATTATTTCCTAGGTCTGGAAGTATGGCAAAGTTTAGAAGGAATATTTCTCAACCAGGGAAAGTATGCGGTAGAGATATTGAAGAGATTCAATATGTTGGAATGCAAAGCCATGGCCACACCCATGGAATCCAACCTGAAGCTATTATCTGATGACTCATCAGAGTTAGTGGATGCGACTCATTACAGACAGATCATTGGGTCATTGATGTACTTAAAAAATACCAGACCAGACATTTGTTTTGCTGTGAACACCTGAAGTCAATATCTTGTTCAACCAAGATGGGTTTACCTAGTAGTTGCAAAACATGTGATAAGATATCTGAAAGGGACTATAGACCTTGGTCTATACTATGATGGTAGCCATGACTATAGATTGTATGGCTATACAGATGCAAATTGGGCTGGAAGTATCTCAGATAGGAAAAGCACATTAGGTAGATGCTTTTGTTTGGGGTCTACTATTAGTTCATGGTTTAGCAAAAAACAGTCCAGTGTTTCTCGTAGCATGGCTGAAGTAGAATACATAGCAGATTGCTCTACTAAGTTGTGAAGCCATATGGCTTCGGAAGATGATATCAGGTCTCTTTGACCTGGATATGGATACTACAATGATTCTATGTGATAACCAGATTTGTCATGACAGAGAACCCTGTGTTTCGTTGTAACACATAAAAATCCGGTATTTCTACAAACGAGTGAAGATGCAGATGATGATGTTTTAGTATTTATATACTGTAGATGCAGATGATGGTGATTCAGTATTTTGATACTGAATATAGAGATGATGATGTTTCAGTGTTCCCATACTGAAGATATAGATGATGATGATTTCAGTGTTCCCATACTGAAGATATAGATGATGATGATTTCAGTGTTCCCATACTGAAGATACATATGATGTTTCAGTATGTACATACTGTAGATGCAGATGATGGTGATTCCGTATTTCTATACTGAAGATATAGATGATGATGCTTTCAGTATTCACATACTAGAGATACAGATGGTGATAGTTCATTATTCACATACTGAAGATGTAGATGATGATGGTTTGGATGATGATGTACTGACGAAGCCTCTGTCTCAAGTAAAGTTCGAACACTTTCGAGACATGCTTGGTGTTGTTCGAAAAGACCTTCCCCGAAAGGGGGAGTAGTGATGTTGCAGTGGGATTGTATCATCCCTAGGCACTTGCCCAAAAGTGACCCGGAGACCTCGATCTTCGAGAATGAAGAGGGATTGTATCATCCCGAGACATATGTCCAAAAGTGATCCGGTGACTTCGGTCATCGAGAATGAAGAGGGATTGTATCATCCTGGGACATATGTCCAGAAGTGATCCGGTGACTTCGGTCATCAAGAATGTGGTAGGATTGTATCATCCTTGAACTTCAGTTCAGAACGAATCCAGTGAACTTCGGTCATCGAGAAGGTGGTAGGATTGTATCATCCTTGGACTTCGGTTCAGAACGGATCCGGTGAACTTCGGTCATCGAGAAGGTGGTGGGATTGTATCATCCTTGGACTTCGGTTCAGAATGGATCCGATGAACTTCGGTCATCGAGAAGGTGGTAGGATTGTATCATCCTTGAACTTCGGTTCAGAACGGATCCGGTGACTTCGGTACTCGAGAACGTGTGTTGATCCCGTAATTCCTAGAGGAAGGATTGTCTGAGTTCCACATCTGTGTTGATCCCATAATTTCGAAAGGAAGGATCGTTAGTAACTCCGTAAAGACCTAAATCCCGTAATTCCGAAAGGAAGGATCATTGAATTGATCCCGTAATTCAAATAGGAAGGATTTTCTGAGTTCCACAGATGTGTTGATCCCGTAATTCCTAGAGGAAGGATTGTTTGAATTCCACATATGTGTTGATCCCGTAATTCCGAAAGGAAGGATCGTTAGTAACTCTGTAAAGACCTAAATCCCGTAATTACGAAAGGAAAGATCATTGACTTGATCCCGTAATTCCAATAGGAAGGATTGTTTGAGTTCCACAAATGTGTTGATCACATAATTCTGAAAGGAAGGATTGTTAGTAACTCCGTAAAGACCTAAATCCCATAATTCCGAAAGGAAGGATCGTTAGTAACTTCGTAAATACCTAAATCCCGTAATTCCGAAAGGAAGGATCGTTGGTAGCTCCGTAAAGACTTGATCCCGTAATTCCAACAGGAAGGATTGTCTGAGTTCCACAGATGTGTTGATCTCGTAATTCCAATAGGAAGGATTGTCTGAGTTCCACAAATGTGTTGATCCCGTAATTCCGAAAGAAAGGATCGTTAGTAACTCCGTAAAGACCTAAATCCCGTAATTTCGAAAGGAAGGATCGTTAGTAGCTCCATAAAGACTTGATCCCGTAATTCCGAAAGGAAGGATCGTCTGAGCTCCACAGATGTGTTGATCCCGTAATTCCGAAAGGAAGGATCATTAGTAACTCTGTAAAGACCTAAATCCCAAAATTATGATAGGAAGGATCGTCTGAGTACCACAGACATGTTGATCTCGTAATTCCGAAAGGAAGGATCATGTTGATGATGATGATGTTGATGTTTTGATGATGTTGATGTCTTGATGATGATGATGTTGATGTTTTGATGATGTTGATGTTTTGATAATAATGATGTTTTGATGATGATGATGTTTCTGATCAAAAGATCAGAGTATGATGATGATGTTGTTGCTGATCGAAAGGCCAAAGTGCTGAAGATGATGTTGCTGATCGAAAGGTCAAAGTGCTGAAGATGATGTTGCTGATCGAAAGGTCAAAGTGCCGAAGATGATGTTGCTGATCGAAAGGTCAAAGTGCTGAAGATGTTGCTAATCGAAGCAGTCAAAGTATTAATGATGATGAAGGCTGAAGATTGAAGATGAAGACTACATAATGTTGAAAAGCTTCCAATGATTTATAGATGTGTTAGCCTGATGATGTTGATGATGTCCTCTATCCCTCTCCTACTATTGTTGTTGTTGATGTTGTTGTAGAATACCCTTCTCGTTAAGGGGGAATGTTGAAATATTGTAACTTCGAAGAATATTCTATATGTATCTTTTGTGGTCCCCGATGGTCCTACTGAGAGAACCACTTGTATTACTTTGTACCCCGATCCTTCTAATCGGAATAACTAATAAGAGTCATGAGGTAGTCCCCTCTAATTGTAAAGGTGGGTCATTAGCACCCCAGTGTGGTTACTTGAGCCTACATGTGTAACTCGAGCCTACATGATTTAACTCGAGCCTACATGTCGAATGAGTTAATTCAAGTGAATAGATGAATATAAATAGAGGTGTGGTGCTCCTCATTTGAGACACACACTCTCACTTGTGTAGCGCATTAGTGGAGAAGAGAAGTAGCTGGAGAAGGAGGAGGATCAGGCTTTGATCTCCTTGTTGGTTTTATATTTTATCTTTTTGGGGCATCTATATTGAGGACGATTTTGCTGGGTTTTTCCCTTTAGGGTTTTCCCAGGATAAATCTTTGTGTTTCTTTTGTATGGTTGTGCTTGTCTTTCTTTCAGTGATCCTGCTTATATGCTTTTATTATGAAAATGAAATGAAATACTGATGTATTAGCTAAGAATATGAAAATTCAACAAAAAATGTGTTAAATAAAGTTAAAAACAAGTGAGAATGCAAGATCAACAATGCAGATTGAGGGCAGATTTAATCAACGGATAATACATGTTTTGGGGTCAAGAGTAGCGACGATGTTAAAAAGGAAAGGTGGTAGCGGATTCTATATTGCTTACCATGTGACACTTCATGGTTGACTCTGCTGGGGAAAGTGGTTGGAAATAAATCGCTCGTGGAGAATTCCAAAACCATTTTCTATATTGGCATATAAAAAGCATATTGGGAAAGTAAAAAGCTATTTTCATTGATCCTGTGGATGAATGAGAGCAATAACGACGCATCAGTTTCTATTTTCAACCTAGTCCAAAGGTTAATTTCAAACGTTCTTCTGTCTTCCAAGTAACTCAAAACCCTGAAATCCCACCAAGTCCTTTTTTTCATGGAACGAAGTCAAGAGTTTTTCTTGCTTTGTAGGGTTTTAGATGAAAAAGAAGAGGTCATAGTTGTCAAAGACACAAATATATTTAACCCAAAAATGTCCATAGGTAACACCTCTCAGTATAAAGAACGACTAATGGAAATCAAGTTACAGGGAAGGGACGTACTAGATGTCTGTAGTTCATTTTTGTACTACTTTTCTATTGAACAAACCCTATATTTTCTTGAGTTCATCGAATGGTATGCTACTAATTATTCATCAACTGAAAGAGTAATTATGAATAGTAGTGCAACCAAAATCCTTTGTCAAGTCAATGCAAAAACTATTTGTGAAATCTTGGGTCTACCTAAAACCTTTCTTAAAAACCTTGAGTCCTTCAATGAAGAAGTCTTGATCAAATTGCACAGAAAATATAAACCAGAAGATAAGGTTAATTTTCTGTCACAAATCCTAAAAGCTGGTTAATCATATGGCAACCTTTCTTTCCCTTTGAATGTTAATATTTTCCAAGAAGACATTTAGTTGGTTTTATCTTTGTTGAGTCAAGTCTTGGGTAATAATGATGATAAGTCAGTAAGTGAAGTCATGATAGGTTTACTTTTGAAAATTAATTCACCTGAGTTAGAGTTAAGTCCATCCTGTTGTTTTAATTTTGATGAGTTCCTGGCTGAAGCGATTCATGCTCAATTGATGGAATTCCACACAATAAGGCATTTTAGATATCAATCTTATCTTTTGAATATGTTTTTATGATCAAATGTATCAGATCTGCAGTTTCTTGGCACAATTTTTTCCCTTGATCTTCCTAATTAGATTAGTATGTTCGAATTTTCCAAAACAATTATGTGAGAGGTCTACATAATTATTTTTGACATTGAGTTGCCGACAGTATTGGAAGATATTAGAAATGTGTGGAATCCTACACCAAAAAGTCGAACAAGTGATTGGTTTATGTACAAAGAATTTACTGTTATACTAGTATATGGTTTCACCGGGTCACCATGCCAGCTAACAACCTTCTTGATACCGGGAGTTTTTTCCTTAGAATTCATTAGACAAATATTATCTTCAAAAGAGGAACATTTTGGTGCTTCCAAGAAATCGTCAAATGTGAAGTTTCCCCTCAAAGTTGGTTCATTTATTATAAAAAATAAAGCATCATTGCCTATAGTTGAAAGATTGCTAAGAATTATGGATTTCCAAGAGGCTGAGAAAATGAACTATGATCCACATCAAATTATTTCCTAGAGGATGCAAACAAATAAAAAGAAACTTTTTTGAACATCAAGTACTGGAAGGGATGGATAAAATTGTCAACTTGTTAAGTTTTGAACAAAATCAAGAAGAAATAAAGGAAGAAGTTATGAAAATTTATATGGAAAATGTGGATAATTTAACCTTGATGGTTCAAACACCTACCAAATCTGATCCAGTTAACAAGAGAGCCATTTTAGAATTTGATAGAATGGAAATTGATGAAGGAATTTCAAACAAAATAAGTAAGATACACTCCCAAGAAGAAATTGTTAGTTTCGAGAAAGAAAATTCAATTGATTCAAAGAAGAATGTTCTTTTCCAATAGATACCTACACATATACATCAATATTCTTTTTCAAATAATGAGAAGGTAAAGTCTGACTTTCAGCGTAAATCCAAATTTGATTTAATTTTACATTATACAGAATAGAAGAAGCAATTCTTAGAAGAAACACAAAATCTACTTCCTCAAGTAAGAAGGTTGACAGATAAAAAAGTTTCATTAGTCTCAACTAAGGATTTAGAAAAGAATATATTAAAATTTGTAGTTGTGAGTAATGAAGGTGTGCAAAAATGGAAATAAAATTAGATCAAATCAATGTTCCTGACAAGATTCAACTCCATAGGCAAACTGATGATTTTCTTTATTGAGATCTTTTATAACCCACTTTGAAAATCATAAAGTTGCAATCAGTAATAGAGAAATTGGAAATTCAACTTAGGCAAGAAAAGACAGAGAATAGAGCAAATTTGGTACAAATTAAAAGGTTACAGGAGACGTTGTAGTTTCAGGGACCGAATCAAATGATACTCAGATGACTAAAAAACTTCTTGAGGAAAAAGAAAATACTATCCAAATGATGAAAAATAAACTTAAGGTCCCAGGTGCACAACATGTGCAATCTTACGAGTTAACTATGTTACAACAAGAGAAAGAAAAAATCCATCAGGAAATGATGGATTACAAAGGGAGAATGTTAAAATTGCAAGAAGAAAAACATACTTGGGAAATAGAGAAATATGGATTGTTATCACAAATTTAAGTTTTGAATGAAATCCAGAGTGAAGAGAAGAAATATCAGAAAAGTTAATGAACCAACCCTTTTCTAACAATGAGGAACATATAGATGAATCTTCTACAGAAGAATTGTCAGTTGCCATGCCACAGATTAATTTGAAGGATGGAGAAATTAAAGAATTGAAAGAAGAAAATAAAAAACTTAGGCAAGAGTTAGTTCGTAACACTAAAAAAAAGAATAAGGCTTTGGATGATAGGAAACAACTACAAAAGAAAGTCAATGAGTTGAAAGATAACATGCAAAGTACCTTTGCAAGGGGCTAAACATGTTATATGGGATGCTTATGAGTGGAAATTACAAAATTCAGGTCTTACTTGAATTATGTTAATGATAAGAATGTAATAGTGGGTATGGCTTTCCAAAGATGTAAAGTGGTAAGTGTAACATTGGATAATAGACCCTTAGAAACAACTCAGAATGCAATTGATTTTTTTAATACTCTGACTTATGAAGATATGCAAGAAATGAGAATTAAAGATAGAATTGCTATTATTATTTGGGAAAGAAATATTATTGGCAAACATAACCATGTTAAGAATGTACAAGATAAAGCAAAACAAATGCTTCTTTAGGTTGAAAGTTTCAAAAAACCATTTCAGAAACTCTTTGTTAGCGTCTCCCTATTTTTTGGGGTGATAGTGGAAATAATTTTTTTGTCTAACATACTAATATTAATGGAAACATTAAACTTCATCAAACTAAAAAATCTCACTAGCCGACAAACTGAACCCTACGACAAACCCTACCCTTCACAAAAACTAAATATTAATAAAACAAACGACGAGCTTATATCCACGAAGGCCTTCAAGAAGATTCTCCTAACAATGGACCTACTTTAGGGTCTGAAACTGTCCAGAATTCAAACTTCCACTGCAGGTCTCCTCCCCTTCAAACTGTTCAACTATGGAGAAAAAATGAATAATGAAAAAAACAACTGCTTCTTAAGGTTGAAAGTTAAAAAAAACCATTTAAGAAACTATTTGATAGTGGTCTCCCTCCTTTTTGGGATGATAGTGGAAAACTAATCTCTCAAGAGAAGTATCACAATTTGTTAGTGCAAAATCACATGGATCACTCCATGTTCGAAGATTTAACTAAAGGGTTGACTAGGAAGACTATCATTGAAAAGTTAACCGATGACTTTGAAATATTTGATAAATTCCTAATTATCCGAAGAGATTTGTCACCTATATCTTATAGTTTATATGTGGAACTAGAAGTGTTGATGAAAGAAATGATGGATTATGATATCCCAAATCAAGAGCAATGGAATATTGTGGAGAAGTTCGGAAGGCATAAAGATATACTACATCAAAGAAGGACAAATGTCATGTTTCCAAAGGATAATCTTATTCTCTATAGATCCCATCTCGTAGCCATGTGGACTTTTCAAGCTATAAAAATATGTTATTAAAACAAAGTATGCAAATACCATTCCTAGAAGTTAGGAATTTAGTTGCAAAAATTGTCCTAACAAATAGTTTGTTAATTTTATGCTCTTGGAGCTATTTGTATGTATTTTGATTTTGTGAATGTATTTGGGGTTGGATCCCAAAGAAAAAGACAATTGTGCACTATCTATTTTAGATATCAATATAATTTGTAGAGAATAGAAGGCTTGAACAATTTTTGAAGCAGGAATTCATGTGATGATATTTTAAATTATGTAATCTTTTCTCATGTGTATGTGTTATCCTTATCTCATTATTCCATTAAATGTATTGTCTTCTAGTATTCAATTGAGAGTAAATGGTTTGAAATTCATCTCTGGTACTCCAGATGCATGCAAATGAATGCTTACACCTTTTCATCTAAAGTTACATTAGAATTCATCCAAAGTTTGATGTTCTGATGTAATGGGTTGTTAATTCTTAATTTTGCTACCATCTTACAACAAACTTAATGACTAAAAAATATTGTATGCCTTGCCCCTGTGTTTGGAACTATTTTATCTCCAATTTTTTTGCAAAGTGAATATTATTACCTAATGAATCCATGCCCAATGGTTATTTTCTATTTTCAACCCTTTTGTTTAAACTCCCTTTGTTATAAGAAATTTGGCCACCTTTATGGAATGCAAGAATTGTTATTGAGTGACCTTTAGGAAAGCAAGTTCATAAGGGAGCCCCCTTTGGATTGAAGAAGCCAACTTCAAGTCCTAAAGTTTGGTTTGAGGTTACCTCGAAAAACTTTCTCCCACAACCAGATACAGTTTCTGAGTGATAACAAGGGTCCTCACTCCATTAAGGAAAGAATCGAACCCAATCAGTTAGGTCAACCAACAATCCTCCATCCATTGAATTTATTCTAAAGTCTTGTTATTTACAATAAAAGAATACCACGCTTGAATCAGAAGGAAAGAATGCTCCTGGTTGATTCCCCAAAGCAATTCTAATCAACTAGATGATCCAAATGTTGAAAGTAAATGGATAGACACAAAGGTCAATTGGGAAAAGGACTTCACATCCATCCATGAAGCGAAACATTTTAATCCTACAATATAATGAAATTTATAAGTTAATTGTACTACCCACTAAAATAAATATACTCATTGAACTACATGTAGAAGAATTATGACATTTTCAAATTTGAGTTCCTATTACAACATAGTCATGAAATTGAATTCACTTAAAATATATTAATAAACAAAGCTACTTATCTAAGGATCTATTTACTTGATTGTTGTGTTATTTTTATATATGCATATTATGTCTTCATGATTAATATTTTGTATATGTAGATTATATCTTCATTCTTAAAATATAGCAAATAAATCAATATAAAACATTGCATCCAAGGCCTCGTACCATAGGTATATAATATATAGATAAATACAACTATTGGCCAAAGATCTTGTACCATAGTTATATACTACATTTATGAATAAAACTACAATCCAAAAAAACCAATGTACTTATATTTTTGAAAATTTTACCCGAAGATTAAGAATTATGTCATTATATTAATGTAAATTTAGGTTATGAACTTTACATGTCATTATTTTCTAACCAAACAAAACTCAAGGGTTTTGTTATTTTGTTAATCTTAATTCTATAGATGTTAAAATTGTATTTTACAAATTAGATGGGTGATGTTTGTAATTTATACTATTCTAATATAATAAAATTAAATATATATAATCCTTTAGTCATTGTTCATATTGATAACCATCTAAATTATAAATGCTATAATATAATATAAGTGGTAAAAGTGACAACATTAACATGCATAACTAAAACTATGTATACTTAAAATTTGAGTCACCTTGCTACCCAAAAATGTAATATCTCAAATATTGATATTCTCTAATGTTCTACTGTAGTGCTAACTTGCACATTCAATCTCATACAAAAATACGAAATAACTAGGCATGCAAACTTGCCATGCAAAAATGCCCTAAAATGTAGCTGAATTAGGGTTAGGGTTTGCAGATAGAAATTAACACTTACCACTGATATCCCAGCTGATAATGACTCCCGAGATAGCTGCATGCATAAAGATCCAGATAAGTGGTCTAGTAGTGCTCCTTTCCTTCGGTGTTACCGCCCCACAGTACTGTAAGCACCCTCCAGACTGAAGATGATGTTTCTGTAGGAGAGGTTAGATTGGGCTGAAACTTTCTGAGCTTGTTCATCTATTGATGCCGGGGAGATGGACTAGTGCATGCGGAGGATTGGCTGCATCTAAGTGCCCTAGCGAATTGATTGGTAGTTCTGTTGCTCACGCCTCCAACTGCTCTGTTTGGATGATAGCTGCTCCAGGTGAGCAAAGTGATGGCTGACAATCACTGTATACCGTAGGATAGGCCTATTGAGAAAGAGGAAGCTGACATGCAGAGGAAAGACTGGGTTTTGTGGTCCCAACGAATCCTTCTATGGTTTCCCTGGTACTTCTGGCTGCAAAACATGGATCCGCTAATAACCCTTCGGAATGTACTGGATCTTCGAATACTGAAGTATATGATGGATGCCGTGGATAAACCTGGATGATCTATCCCAATAAGAGACTAGGGCATATATCTCACTACCGAACCCTCGGTAGTTGAAGACACCGTCTCCAACCCCAACTGCTGCAGTTACACGTTGTGTTGTTGCTCGAAACTCCAAAATCAATCAACAATAATAATAAATCCTCTCTTTATTCTCATAACCCTCTTAAATAGAGTCTCATGTACTTTTAGGGTTTATGCTTCACTTTTGCATGCATGCAATTCTATTTTGATGTTGACTTTTAAGCCTAAAGAAACAAGGCTTCTTTTATCCGACTGATGACGTGACACTAAATGAATGTCCTGTTCTGCTCTAATTATCAAATTCCCTTAGTCAATTCCCTCTCATGCAGTACCCGCTCGAACCTATGGGAATTAAGTAGATTAACAGGTGTTTTTGGATGCTTAATTAGAGGGGGACATTACAGTCCTCCGCGCTTGAAATTGCTTGTCCTCAAGCAACTGCAAACTAGGATGCTGCAATACCTGCTCTCATTTCCATGTCGCATCCTCCATAGGTAATTCCTTCCATTTCACCAGATACTCTCGAATCACCCTGTTTCGGAGCTTCCTTTCTCGTACCTGTAGAATTTTCTTTGGAATCAGTACCAGTAGCCCTTCATCATCTAAGGGAGGTAACTCGATGGATGGAGCAATGTGTTATCCTAATATTTTCTTGAGATTGGACACATGAAATACATCGTGAATCTCGCTTTCCTCGAGAGTTCTAGCTCATAATCCACCTCTCCAACCTTCTGAATTACCTTGTACGGACCGTAGAAGTGAGGTTTTAGTTTTTCCACTCCTTTCTTCTTGAGGGAAGATTGTCTGTATGGTTGTAGCCGTAAGTATACCAGATATCCTACCTCGAAGCTCCTCTCAACCTTGTGTCTGTTTGTGTATAGTTTCTGCTGATTCTGTGCTACTTGTAAGTTCTCTCTCAGGATCTTAAGGATATCCTGACTGTCTTGTATCCAATCTTTGGCCTTGGGTGCTCTGTTGTCTCTAAAATCTAGATCTGCGAAGCTCAGTGCCTTATAGCCATACAATGTTTTAAAAGGTGTCATTCTGATAGACATATGGTAGGTGGTATTGTAGTAGTATTCCCCTAAGTGTAGCCACTTAGTCCATGTCCTCTGTTGGCCTACTACATAATTGCACAAATACCCTTCAACCCACTTGTTGAAAATCTATGTCTATCCGTCGCTTTGCGGGTGATAGCTCATACTTGTAGCGTGTTCTGTCCCTACCAATTTAAATAGCTCCTGCCAGAAGGCACTGGTGAATTTACTATCTCGATCACCGACAATAGTCTTGGGTAGCTTATGTAATCTGAAGACCTCTCTGAAAAATAACTCGGATACCTAGGTTGCTAAGTAATCGGATGGGATAGCAAAGAAATGGGCGAATTTGGTCAGTCGATCTACCACGACATATAAGCAATCTCGCCCTTGGACCTTGGGCAACCCTGTAATGAAGTCCATGGAAATACTTTCCCACTTTTGTTCTGGAATTGGTAGTGGCTGAAGTAACCCTGCTGGATGGATGTGCCCGACCTTGTTCTGCTGACAAATGCTGCATTCTTGCACATGCTGTATAAATTCTCCCTTGAGACCCTTCCATGAGAAGCTCTCTCGGATCTGCCTGTAGGTTTTCAAGAAACCTTGATGCCCTGATAATGGGGAGTCACGTGATGCCTGTATGATCTTATTTTTTTACGCTGATTCTGGGATGAGGTATATCTTGCTCTTGTAATAGATGATGTCATCAATATTTCTATACCTGTCATCCTGAATCTATCCATCCAATAATTCGTAAGAAAATTTATTTTTGGAGTACTCTACTAAGAGAAGAGACCTCCAATCTGTGGATATACTCATGAGAGATAATGAAGCGGGTCGTCTAGATAATGCATCAACTACTATATTGTTCTTACCCTTCACATATTCTATCTCGAAATTGTAGGCTTGCACCTTGCTGACCCATTTCTGTTGGCGCTCATTCAACTCCTACTCCAAGAAGTACTTGAGGCTGTTATGATCTTGATTTTGAACTTGCTGCCCACCAGGTACTATCTGAATTTAGTGAGAGCATGTAAGATGGATAGCATCTCCTTGTCATATATGGAGTAGTGGCGCTCATAGTTTTTCAGTTTTCTACTCTCGAATGCAATCGGGTGATGGTTTTGCATCAGTACTACCCCTAGCCCTTCCCCTGATGCATCACATTCTACTACAAATGGTTGTGATGAGTTTGGTAGTGCCAAAACCGAGCAAGAACTCATGATGACTTTCATCTCCTCAAAGGTTTTCTGTGCTAATTATGTCCAGGTGAAGGCCCCCTTCTTTGTGAGACCAGTGAGTGGTGTGGAAGATTGGGAGAACCCCTTAACATACCTCCGGTAATATGTGCAAAGGCCTAAGAAGCCTTTCAGTTCCATGACTGTTTTTGGCGTGGGCCAATCCCTAATAGCTCGGATTTTCTCCATATGAACCTGTACCCCTTCTACACTGATGATGTGCCCTAGATATAACATCTCTTTCATGCCAAATTCACACTTACACATCTTTGCATAAAGCGAGTGTTCTTCTAAAGTGCCCAATACTTCATTTAAGTGTTTCAAATGCTCCTCCCAGGTTTTGTTGTAAATTAAAATATCATCAAAGAATACTAGCATATACTTACGTAACTGGGCTCTGAAAGTATGGTTCACGCATCATTGGATGGTAGCTAGAGCATTGGCGAGTCCAAAAGGCATGACCAAGAACTTGTAATAACCATAGTGGCAACGAAAAGTTGTTTTAGAGATGTCTTGATCCCTCACTCGGTTCTAGTGGTACCGTAAGCAAAGATCAATATTTGAAAAGTATTTGGCACCCCACAGCTCATCCATGAGTTTATCAATCCTAGGAATGGGATACCTGTTTTTGATTGTCTTTTTGTTGAGTGCTCTGTAATCGATGCACATTTGCAATGTGCCAGCCTTCTTCTTAACTAAGACCACTGATGATACAAAGGGACCAGAACTGGGCCGAATATATCCTAGTTCTAGTAATTCCTTGATCGTCTTCTTGATCTCATCCTTATATCTTTTGGGATTCCAGTAAGGAGTGGTGATGACTGCCTGTGTCCCCTCCTCCAGCTCAATGATATGCTCAAATCCCCTGTCTGATGGTCTACCTGCTGGAAGATCCCGAAATACCTTTTAGTGTTTCTGCAATAAGGCCTGAATATCTGATGGGTGTTGGGTGTTGTCCTCTGGAGGTTTCCTAAAGGTGACTAAACATTCTGTTGACCATTCTATGCCATCCTACCTAAGCACTTCCTCCATTCTCTGTGAAGAGATTGGTTTTAGGGGATAAGTGTTCATGCCCCTCAAAACTACCCATTTCCCATCTGGTCCCTGGAATTCCATTTCAATTGCTCGATAGTCTGTTGTATATTTCCCTATTGAATAAAGCCATTGAACGCCTAATACTACATGTGTATCTGCCACATCCACTACATAAAATGAATCTGTCATCTGGTAGTTGCCTAATGTGACATTCAGTTTTGGAATCCAATAGTTGCACCCCATGCTAGAGTTTCCGGTGATTGCTACAGTAAATCCCTCAAACTTCTATGTCAGAATACCCCTCTTGTCCACCCATGTTGCATCAATGAAATTGTGGCTTGCTCCTCCATCAATCAATACTCCCACTCTATGGCCCTGTACAATTCCTCTAACCTTGAGAGTATGGAATCTAGGTACTCTAGATAGCGAAGCAATAACTCCCTCCGGTGTATCACCCTGGAGTGACTCCTCCTCTACTGCCCGCAATTCTTCTGTTTTTTCCTGTTCGTAGTCCTCCACTTCACTGTTTGAATATACCTCTATGTAGCGGGATTTGACCTTTCCTT
This sequence comes from Pseudotsuga menziesii, assembly GCA_001517045.1. Classification (NCBI taxonomy): domain Eukaryota; kingdom Viridiplantae; phylum Streptophyta; class Pinopsida; order Pinales; family Pinaceae; genus Pseudotsuga; species Pseudotsuga menziesii. The sequence continues at coordinate 569,347 of LPNX010900221.1, read as the reverse complement.
CCTGAGCACCTGTGTCCTGGAACCCATGGTTCCTGACAAGTAAAACACAATTTCTTCTGTCTGAAGTCTTTCCTAGTGTCATCGTCTAACCATGTTTTCTTCGGTAAGTCCTGCTGGAAAGGTTTCTTGTCCTTGTCCCTAGCTGGAAAGTTGGTCTTGAGTGGGAACCTGTTCTTCAGGACCGAGTCTTGGAGATCTCTGGCTTGACTGATGGCTCCCTGTAGAGTGGAGGGTTTGTAGGCTTTCACCCACCCCTGTAGTGGCTCCGTCAAGGCCTCAGTAAACAACCTAGTTAACCTGCTCTTCGACACATCTGTCACCATAACAGCTACCCTCTGGAACTCTGAGATGAAAGCCTCGACGCTACCTTTCTGCTTGAGTTGAGCCAACTCTCTGAAATGTATCTTTGGATCTTTCCCGTCGAACCGCTCCATGAGTTTCTGAGTGAACTCACTATAGGAGTTGATGGTGTTGTGACCCAATGTCACTAGTCCGTGGTACCACCACTCATGAGCCTCTCCGTCCAGGTGGAGTGTAGCTAATTTAATGGTATCTGTCTTTGTCATGGGATTGAGTTGGAAACAGGTATCCAACTTCTGAACCCATATCCTCGCTAAACCTCCGCGAGCCCCATCAAAGTTTGGGATGGTCAACCTGCCCAAGGTTTTCTGCAACTCATAGTTATGATTGAATCCCTTGTTGAAATTCTTAGGCATGTTCCTACTCTTCATGTTGCAAAAAAACGAAAAAAGACATGGCTGCATGAAATTCGTCCCCGAAGTCCCTGTATTCCCGCAAATAGGCCCCAAAGGGTTCACTAGGCTCTACGTGCATGACTGGACCTACTACTGCATATGCTAAGAAGTGAGGCATAGTAGGCTTGCTGGAAGGTCTGTTATATATGTGGGGTGTGTTTTGCATATTGGTGCGTGCATGTTTCCCACTACTTCTTGTAGACCCTCTATCTACCGGTGAGAGAGGTGTACTGCTATTACCTGGTTCTGGTTTCGCCGATAATCTGTTGATTGCATTAAGTACGTCATTTTACCCTTTGGCTAAGTCTTGCAATGTGCATACTAGGTTGCGAAATTCCATTATGTCCTCATCTTCTCCCGTTCCTTTTCCCCTGTCGGAGTGTATACCTGTTGGGTCCATGTCTGAGTTGGTATCTTCTAGTTAGATATCCTCAAATTCCTCCGTGTACCCACTCCTCCTTCTCCTATTGGTTACAAAAGTGTCCTCTTTTGTATTCATCTACTTCACATGTTCAATCCCACTGCTGGCAAGGGACATGCTCTAATACCACTGTAATATCCCAAATACTGATATTCTCTAATGTTCTACTGCAGTGCTGACTCGCACATTCAATCTCACACAAAAATACGAAATAATTGGGTAGGCAAACTTGCCATGCAAAAATGCCCTAAAATGTAGCTGAATTAGGACTTGGGTTTGTAGATAGAAATTAACACTTACCACTGATATCCTAGCTGATAATGATTCCCTGCATGCATAAAGATCTGGATAGGTGGTCTAGTAGTGCTCCTTTCCTCTGGTGTTACCGCCCCACAGTACTGTAAGAACCCTCCAGACTAAAGGTGACGATTTTGTAGGAGGAGATGTCAGATTGGGATGAAGCTTTCTGAGCTTGTTCGTCTGCTGATGCCAGGGAGATGGACTGGTGCATGCAGAGGTTTGGCTGCGTCTAAGTGCCCTAGCGAATTGATCGGCAGTTCTACTACTCACACCCCCAACTTCTCTGTTTGGCTGATAGCTACTCCAGGTGAGCAAACTAATGCCTGATAATCACTGTATGCTGTAGGATAGGCCTGCTGAGAAAGAGGACGCTGACATACGGAGGAAAGACAGGGTTTTGTGGTCCCAACGAATCCTTCTATGGTTTCCCCGGTACTACTGGCTGCAAAACATGGATCCGCTAATAACTCTTTGAAATGTACTGGATCTTCGAATACTGAAGTATATGATGGATGCTGTGGATAAACCTGGATGATCTATCCCAATAAGAGACTAGGGCAGATATCTCACTGTTGAACCCTCGCTAGCTGAAGACACCATCTCCAACCCCAACTATCGTGGCTACATGCTATGCTACTGCTCGAAACTCCAAAATCAGTCAACAATAATAATAGATCCTCTCTTTATTCTCATAACCCTCTTAAATAGAGTCTCATGTACTTTTAGGGTTTCTGCTTCACTTTTGCATGCATGCAATTCTATTTTGATGTTGACTTTTAAGCCTAAAGAAACAAGGCTTCTTTTATTCGACTGATGACTTAACACTAAATGAATGTCCTGTTCTGCTCTAAAGTATCAAATGCCCTCAGTCAATTCCCTCTCATGCAGTAACCGCTCGAACCTAAGGGAATTAAGTAGGTTAGCGGGTGTTTTTAACTCTTTCATTGCCCTATAGTACCGCTACCTGAAACTGATATTGATAGCCGAAAGGCAACTAGCCCCCCCAACTCTCCCTCCCCCCCCTTTGTCGGGAAAGAGCTATGCACCTTGCTCGATGCGGACAAGACCTCACTTATTTTCTCTCCAACAAGCGAAACTCCAACTGGTTATGGATCAACAGGTTAAACAATAAAATCAATTGGCTATGGGTCAACGAAGACCAGACACCCCAAAAGGCGAAGCTAAGCAAGCAAGCGGGACAAGGAAACAGAATTGAACGACCTTACCCACTACGCATACTCTTAACGCCTTGACGTAATAGCCTACAGGCAAGGAGGGAGTTGTACGTGGGCCCCCTGTAAAACCCTCTTGAATGTTCCCAGTTGCTGCCAGGTCAGCCTTTTATGCTCTAAACAAGGGGCTGATTACTTTATGTAAAGGCTTGGGGTTTATATTACTTGGGATGCTTAATTAGAGGGGGGCATTACAAGAAACTTCAAATCCAAAAATCCTTCTACATAATGACAAACACAAAATGTGCAAAATGGCTTCAAGTGCTACCATAATACTTAAATATTGGAACCAATTTTGGTTGCTCACATGATAAAGACAATGTAGACCCTATGATTTCCCACAAAATATGCACGAGAAGAGTATAAGAGCAAAAATACTCAAAAAATTCCCAAAATGAAAACCTAAAGGATTATTCAAACCTCTAAGAATCTTGTTAATGATTTTTAAACAATGTCCAAGAATACTAGTTAATGGTAATGGTATTGAACAAGCCATACACTATTTAGGTTTGTAAAGTAATGCATGAATGTGAACTATTGAAGCTTGCAAAGTATGGAATGGGGTAAAGGTTGTCGCTATTTGAAAGATACAAGAAAGAGCATAGTCTTCAATTTGTCACCAAGGGAGTGAGAGATATGTACTTTGCAACTTAAAACCATCATTCCTTTGCCGCTACAACTTCAAGAGCGAGTGTTCAAGTCAAGACTAAGGACCACCATATTTGAGGGGGGGAGTGTGGGGTACTGGAGAAAGCATTAATATCAAGGTAGTCAATTCATGGTTGACGTAGAGCAAATCTCAAGACATGTCAAAACATGCAAGGAGTATTATGACGTACATGAGCAATGATTAAACATTGTTGGAAAATGAGACATTGCATCCACTACCATGTTCATGTTTTAATGAAGGAAAAACTCAAGTTACAATGTTGAACTCATAAATTATAGAAATTTAAGTAAAAAACAAAAATTTCAAGTTAACCCATTTGAGACCCCACAATTGAGATTACTCGAAGCAATCACAGGGTTATAAGCTAAAGGACAAAATATCATATTAAGGTCCACCTAAACCAGTTTAGCTTATCAAGCATGTATTAAGCCTATTTGTTGAAGAAAAGCAACTCAAACATGTCTAACCCCTTCCCCCTCACACACACCCAAGCGCTCTACACATCTTGGGGTCTCACCTTGGGTTGTTGGTTGTTTTCATGGGGATACTACTTGCCAACCTCTAAACCAGTAAATAAAAATATCGTGGGATCTCCTCCTCTTCCTTGGAATATCCGGATGGAGAGCAACTCAACTGCTGGCCATAATAGTGGCTGGTAACCCTAAGGGACGCGACCATATTTGAACTTATGACCTAAAGCCTCCTCAACAACAACCTACCTTGGGTTGATGGTTCAAGCAATTGAGTTAACCTTGGGGTTATTATCATTTTATTACATGTTCATATACGTATTATTTATATCAGTTATGTTTCCAAACCCCATTGGTACCTACAACTCATGTGCTTCAACATATAATTCAGATAAGGCTGCACCATCAACCCTGCAAACCATGCCAACAATAAGTCTTTTATTTACCGTACATGAAAAAATGAAAGTCCACCATCTCTTAGACCCCACAAGGCAATGGCTCTTTGGTATAATCTCCATTTATTTCTTGGCTTTACTCCCTCATTCCTATAATATAACCCCAAGGATTTAAGGTTAGCCATTCTCAAACTCAATATGATTATAAAATTCCAACCAAAACAGTATACTATTGGGGTTTTCAAGTTCAAAGGCAATGCACAAAGTAATTACAATACATGTTTCTCCTACCTAATGAATCTCCTTACCAAAATCAACTTGAAAACATTACTTATTTTTACCTTTATGTTCTACATGACGTGGCCACAATTTTATGTGCTCACCATGACCTTACCCCGGTGACAATCAGGGAATGCCACAATCTTCTATGCTTGCTCTGTGAACTAACGCTGTCCATCATGTGCCAACCACGAGCTGATCATGCAGTGCTAGCACACCAAATTTTCAAGCACCACCACTCACTAAGCAAGAGTTAGTTGTAGCGATAACAAACTCAAGGTTACCCAACATTTTTGGTTAGCTATTTGCTTATCATATAACACAAGGCACTAGGTTATTTAAGGACTTTCTTAGACTTGGCAGGGGCCGTCTATCTTAGTGGTGACCGCACTAACTCAGCTTTAATATATTGTCTTGAATACTTTCAGAAATATAGCATAAATAAAAAACTTAACTCCATAGATCAAATTAACGAAGTAGAGCACTCAGAAACGATATAAAATATGATTTTGTGAACAACGAGGGTTGCCATGCAAGTGGATGATAATAGATATCACTTTTTCAGTGTTATTTTCGGTAATATTGATTTCTTCATTCATCTTTAAAAAAAATATAAACTCGAAAATTTGCCGATTAGTTAAGTACTTAATATTGCCTAATCTGCCTACTATATTGTTCTCCTATACTATATTCCAACCTCCCTGAAGATGTGGTGCAAACACTGATATATTTTAAATTTCAACTGTTATTTTTTACATTCAATATCTAAATTGCTCTTCATCGTTAACTTGTTTCCTTTGATTAGTACGAGATCGGTACCTTGTTTCCTTTGAAAAGCATGAGATAAAGTCTTTTATGTGCCTAGTTACCCCAGGCATCTTTGTTTTGCATCTTACCAAGTATTCGTCTCGAGGTTTTAACATCCTTAGTATTGTACAGTGGTTACCGAGTATTTCTCTTGAGGTTTTAACATCCTTTGTATTGTACAGCGGTTTTTGTTAGAATTCTTCATGTAACATTCCTTTAAGTTTTCTAGCTCATCAAAGTAACATGTCTTTCAAATTTTCTTTCTGCCAAATCAACACATCACAAGTCATCTATGACTAATCCAATGTCCTTGTGCTGTAATCCTACATCTATTCTGGCTGTGTGTTCACAGTTCCAAGCCTAAGCTGGTTTCACGTTTGATCAAATTAGAAGGAACAATATTAAGCTGAAAAGGCATAACTAATGAGTGGAAGTTGTACTATAAGACACATTCACATGGGCAAATAGTTTCCAGTTCCCTAACTCGGATAAACAGACAAAAACCACTAGATTTTACAATACACATTATAAACTGTAAATCAAGAACAATGCAATGACGGATAGAGCTTATTTGAATCTTCGTAAACTTGCTGTATAGATTAGTGCCTCAATATAGAAGATCAATATGTTGAATCCACTGTCATAAACCTACAGGTAATCTCATGTAAAGAATTAGCATCAGATACCCTGCCAACTTGAAAGGTCAAGTATAGCACAAGAGCAGGTCACTGTGTTTTCTCTTTTTACATTGCGGAAAGACCCAATAAAGATTCCCGTGTAAAGCTGGTAAATTCACACAGTGAAAGCTTCTCTTAATTGTTAAAAGAATTAGACCTTTATTACAAAATCTTTGTAGGAACCATTGTTTTACTAAAAACAAAACAATAACAGATGCCCCCGCCCCAATGTTTATTCCTCCTCCTAATGAAACTTGGCGTTTTTTTTCTTTAAAATATATGCAACAGCTCATTGTCCTCTCACTGAAACTAGAAGATTTTTCGTCTTTAAAAAATGAATCCCATGATTCAGAAGAAATCAACAGTTCCTGTCAATGTAAACGGCTCTTTGAAATCGATACGTATTGCACGACCTTCTGAAACTAGTCGAGGCAATGTGTTTGCTTCTTTTGGAGTAGCTCCAGCTCCTGTCCAGATCTGGTAATATACACACTTCTGTTAGCTGAATTCAACAGTGATAATATATTTCCTTTGTAACATATTTTATTAGCTTTCTAGCACTAAACATTCTAACAAAATATTATGAACATTTCATAATAAAAACATAAACCATTAAGGAAGCTTGGTAAATTGCAACAGTACAGCAGCATTATTCTGCATGCATATCAAAGTAGTTCGGAGGCAAACAGAGAGATGGTAAGCAAAGATGTGGTAATGGACTACGAAAACAAATTTAAAAGAGCAAAGTGCTGAAATGCTACATGAGTTAACTATATGAGTTTCATGATCCTTTGTTTCTTCTTTCCAATTGAAATATGTTTATCTGAACTTCTGAAATGAGAAGCCAGTATCCTAATAGAACTATAAAGGAGCATAACGTAATGAAAATACAGGTAATCTTTTACAGCTAAAAGTTATTTATTTATTCTGCATAAAACCACTATTATTTATGCCTTCAAGTTTAACTTAATAGTACTGGGATCCAATGGTTCAAAAGGACAAATCCCATCTATTGAGTTCCATCCTTCTAGTGTGTCCTGCAGCTCTGTAGAGGATATGATGCTTTACGCCATTTAATAGAAATATTAAGTAATGTGCTTCCAGTGATCAGTCAAGTCCATCCTTTCAATTATAAGGTCTCTTAGAATACTAAATTATCAACAAGGAGAATAAGCAGTTATGATAGTGCAACTTGAAGATGCAATATGGTTCACGTGGCAATTTACTTATCCTTCCAAAAATATACATCTGATCCTGGAAGCAGTAGCTACCACGATCGCTTGAGACTTAATGAAAGTAACTGACTAGCTGAACTGTAGACTTGAATAAAAGTAACTGTGCCTCAGCAGTATATATCGATTTCAATGCAGTATATATCGACTTCAATGTTTAGCATCATGTCTTTACAAATATATCCTATATTTACAGAAAAATATGTATAAAAAGCAGTACAAAAAGTAGAATATTACTCTACAAATACATCTTATATTTAGAGAAAAATATGTATAAAAAGCAGTAGAAAAAAGTAGAAGGGTATATACCATGGACATCACAACCTCTTCCTTAAAAGCTATTAATGCTCAAATAAAATCAGAATATCTATTGGATCCAAAGATTGGACATCTTTGATCCAGGATCTGATGCTGTAACTCATCCCTCCACATTGAACAAAAGTTAGACAGAGGGCCGACTTCATGATCAAAAACAGATTCACCCCTGATTTTCCAAAGAATATATAATGCCAGGATCCATAAGCAATGCATCTCCAAACAAAGCAGAATGCCAGTGAATCTTGCCCTAAAGCAACATTGAATGCTGATCCTCAAGATGACTCCAGTAATGTTTGGCAAACTAACACTTCCAATTTGCTTCATTCATGGATGGGTAATACCTCTCACTACATGTCACTTTCAACATTTTCAAAGAGAGAACATAGATTCCAAGAAACAGTGGTGGTGACTAAAGACACTGTTGCATTGAAGCAAAAGGAGCAAGCTCCAAACTTCAAAGAGCATGAAAGATCTCAACATTAACCCAATGATCCAATGATGATAGACCGGTCCAAAGAAGAAATCTATAAATGGGTACAAGTAGGTACCTAACTAACAACCACGGGACCACATAAGTCATTATTGTACATGAAACATGGATCTAAAATCCCCAAGTGGACACGATCAATGCAAGATTTAGTCGATAGTCGACTTCCTCAAATGGTCGACTTCCTTGATTTGACAAGGTGAGGTTACCAAAGAACCTATAGTTCCAACACCCCCCGTAAACTCAGCTTGGAGTAAAGTAAAAATTACATACATTACCCCCTTAATCTCTTGTGAACTGCAAACGCTGATCAACTACGATACCGTAATATTTTCCAAAGAAAATATAAACTGTCACCATCAAATTGATCAAAACTCAGGTACAGTAATATTTCCATGAAGAATTTTGAAACACTATCACCTTCTATCTGCAAACAACACTTGAGCACAACTGCCACTGCAAGTACAATAATACTTCCATGAAGAAGTTTGAATACTGTCCCTTTCTATCATCCGATCCATAAAATAAGATTGCAAACTGCTGTCCAAAATACAGTCCCAGTCGATCAAACAACAAGACATCAATTGGGTTTACAGTTACACACAACATTAGTTGCATCAAATTCTCCCCACCTTATACACAACTGAGGGATCATCAAAATAAAGTAGCATCAAAATTTCACTCGAAACTCTAGTCAATTAACATCTCTGCTCGAACCTCAGTCGACCACTCCAAAGCAGCAAGAAAGAGGAGTATTGTACGGTTATATATTCGATGATACACATTTGTATGAAGTCCTCAAACATATGTTCAAATTATTCCAAGACCATTCATCGATCCAACCACAATCAATTTGAGTGGCCAACACTGGTCCACCATTCAATCTTTCACATGTTTTCTGCAAAGTTCTAAAGGCATAATTGCCATCTTTCTTAGAATACTGATTCCTGGGAAAATTCCTCTAAATTTTATGATGAGGGTGTTAATATGGCACAGATTTTTGTTCTGGCTGAACAAAGGGTGCAGGCTCAGGTTCTGGTTCACTTACAAGAGTAAAACAAACTTGCCTATCAACAACAATGTTATCTGCAATAACATTCTCCAATTCTAGCATGTTAAGAACAACCAATTCATCAATTTGGTGAACATAATCAGCAATAGGTTGCTGTTCTAGCAGCTCAGTCTGGACTCCACCAACATCAAATAAAACTTTCCCAAATGAAGCAAGGCTAGGTGTATGAAATGCAACAACAACATATCCAAGACCAATCCTAGGTGATTTCATCTCAAGGGTAATAGGAACAGCAGTACCCTGTCCATTCTTCCCAACTCCTCCAATATATCCCATCTTGCTCAACAATCGGGACCCAATACCTGTAGTGTATTTCTCAAAACTAGGAGAAATAACATAATAGTAGACAAAGCAACATGCGGAAGGCATACACACATCAACAACATCTTTCTTACAAACATCTAGGCTACAAGCAAGAGCTTCCAGGGTGAAAGAAGTAATAGGAGAGCCTCACAGTTCAACAACAACAATCTTCTTCTCAGCATTCTACAGTCAATTGACATCTAGCTGAAGATTATGTTTTCAATCCTACAAGCCTTGAGCAATCTCATCTTTCTCAATGAGTTCTAGCAACAAATCATCATAATCTTCTTTCAAAATTTGATATTCATAAAAAATCTGTTATTATTTGCTTGAAGGGGAGCAACTTCTTCATAAAGCTCATCAATAGAGGCATGTAGATGGGAAACCTCATTAGCTAGTTGGGTATTAGTTTCTTCCAATGTGCAAATATTGTCCCTCAAGTCATGGATTTCTGACTGAGAGAGGGCTTTCATTTCCTACTCCAGATCTTCAACTATATCTAACTTATCTCCAAATTCATCCACAAGGTTCTGGAAAATAGTTTCCATGGTGTTCTCAAAGACAACAAGTTTTCTAGATTTCTCATCCATTCCCCGCAAGAATTTATCAGAGCAATGATGCCTATGAGATCTATAAATCAGTTACCATGTGGTTGCCTTATGATGGTTCCTTGTCATTTCAGCGATTGTATTAGATGCATGCCTAGAGGATATACTTATGGATTATATGGTTTTTAATGATTGATGTACCGGGTGTCTATAAATTCTACTTTACACTTGTGAACTTTTATGAGCACGGTGAATAGGATTGATGCATAGTATAGTATTTATGCACATGCCATTATTTAGTATAACCTCTTGATTATTGCATAAATCACACCTTTCCTCTTGGCTCCATCATTGGCCTTATCATGCTCCATCCCATGTCACCCCTCCTTGTTTTAAAACCCATTGATCTGGATTTGACAGAGTGACATAGGATTTCTCATATGTGACTTCTTTATTAGGTTGGCCTCTATGTTATCTCAGCTCTAATATCTGTAACAAAATTCTCCAAAGCCTTTGTTATCCACTAAGTTGCACTTAGGTGGATATCTAGTGAGCAGTCAAAGACTTGAACAAATCAATTGTTCATCACATGTGTTTTGAGGTCCATTAGGCCAATCAGTGGCCCTTTTTTAAATATTTTTTGACATGTTCATACCCTGCGGGGAATTGTAATAAATGGCTTAGCATGATGAAATTATGTAAAAGGTTTGGCTTTCCTAGGACTTAGTCATCAATACTTACTCTAGGGTGTTTTTTCCTCGAGAATTATATGTTGTTTTTTAATGACTTATAATTTTCGAGTTTTTCACCCACTCCTCCAAAGCTAGAGTAAGTGGCTTGGTGGCTAGGCCTTAGGAGCAGTGTAGTTAGACTCAGACGCGGCAAATACTCGGCTGGATTGGGACTTGGGAGACTCGCTGACTCAGATCAGAGTCAGCAAATACTCGGCTGGCTTGGGACTTGGGAGACTCGCTGACTCAGATCAGAGTCAGCAAATACTCGGCAAGTATGAAAAAAATAAAAATATAGTAATTTCTATGCACAGAAAACATATGTAATGACATTTCTAATCCATATAAGTAATAAAAAAAATTCTATGCAGAAATTCATTAAATCATCTCATAAAAATTGATCAATGATAAGTTATAACACAAAATTTGACACTCCATAATACCATATTTCTATGCAAAATAGTGAAATGAAAGAAGATTCCTTGAACACATTCCAAAATAGTACCAAGTTCAAACTTCAAAGTTCAAATACATAACTCAAAACATAGCTAGCTGAAAATAAAAAAAAGATAGTGTCTCCAAGTCCAAACTTGAGTCTCATGCATGACTACGAGTAGTAGATCGCCTAGCGTAGGCCCTACTAGAGCTAGTACCAACATCACTAGACTGAAAAATCAATTATGATGCAGGTGTGTTTGGTGTTTCCATTTCGGAAAATGGAACACCAAAGGGACCCTCGGTCTCTTCATCAAGCCAACTCAAATTAGCAAGAGCTTCATCCTCCACTACCCAATCAGAGACTAGATCAATTTGATCCAAATCCTTTGCTCGCAACTGTTTTGTGAGCATCCGATGGTTGTAGTATATGTAGACCAACTTCTCCAACCTCTCATGCTCCAACCTGTTGCGCTTTTTGGTGTGGATATGCTCGAATACTGGCCAATTACATTCACAACCTAATGCACTGCAAGGTTGACTCAGGATTTTGATGGCAAATTCCTGTAGTTGTGGTGCCTCAGTGCCACAATCTAACCACCAATGGGCTGTTATAAAAAACAAACAAACAAAGATTACACGTTTTGCAATGTCAAACTTGAAAAAAAAATAGTGAAATAAAATTTAATGATTTACGTAATTGAATCTTACATAGCACTTTCTTCTCCTTGAGATGTTGTGTTGAGCTAAATCCAAACATGACAAATGATTCGTTGTACATATCTCGCTGCAGATTGATTTGGTCTTGAATCTCTTGACTTGGGTACATCCTCTCAATGCATAGCATCACACCTCTAATCACCTCAGGATCTTTTTGAATTTTAGACCCAACATGATAGAATATGCTTGGATTGAGATATGCCCCTGCTGCATGTAGTTTCCTGTCCCACCTAGAATCAATAATACCCCATATAGGGAAATATTTAGATTCATCCCCCTTATAGAAGGCCTTGATGGCCTCTTTGGTCCTGTCCATCCCCTCATAAATATATCCCATTGGTGGTTTATTACCATCCATGATCCTCAACACTTTCACAAATGGCTCTATCATCCTGACAATCTCAATGACTTCCTCCCATAAACTATCTCTACCGACAGACAAACTCATAGCCATTGCATTTGGTTTTGTGCTATCTTTATATTGCATCCATTCCCTGCTACTAACCATTCGTATCAATGCTTGGTACTCATTAAGAACGCTTTGGAGGGAGAGAAAGTTTGTTGAAAACCATGTGACAGCAAGGCGGCTGAGCTCACCTTCTGTGTACTCTCTCATAATGCTCAACACCCAAGCATGGTTATATATGTATTTGGTTATTTGCTTACACTCGTGAACAACATCCTACACCCATGCCAACTTCCCAATGTCCTCCAACATCAAATCTATACAGTGGACAACACAAGGGGTCCAAAAAATAGTAGGGTATTTTGCACAAAGCAATTTACCTGCTGCCACATAATTTACAGCGTTGTCCGTGATTACTTGGACAACATGTTTGATCCCCACTTCTTCCACAAACACTGCTAACAATGTAAAAATCAGATTTGCATCTTTCACATGTGAAGATACATCAACGGATTTCAAGAACATGGTTCCTTTAGGGCAAGCCACAAGAAAATTTATGATTGTTCTATTCCTCTGATATGTCCACCTGTAATATCCCAAATCCCGATATTTTCTATTTCTAAGCAAATATGCTGATACAATTGGGCATGCAAACTGCCATGCAAAAATCCCTATTTTATAGGAAAAATTAGGGTTAGGGTTTGTGAGATAGAATGGACACTTACCACTGATAAGCCGACGAAACCGCTTCGGAGAAAGTATGCAAGCACCGAGAACTGGATCGGAGATGGGTAGATCTCTTCTGCTTTCGGTGAACCCCCAGCAGCAAGAACCCCAGTCAAAAAAGGGTGACGCTTTCAGTGAAGGAGGTGTCCGATGAAGCTACCGATTTGCAGGACTGATAGCCTTCCCGTGCCGGAGAGAATGCCTGGTACATGCGGGATTTCTGAGACCTCTAGGCAGGATAGCGACTTGCTTTTGAGAGACAGCTGCTCACGCCCTTGGAATCTCGAAACTGCTGATAACTGTTCCGGATGAGCACAGATGGATCTGATAATCACCGGGTACCGGAGTATGATGCTGATGATGAGAATGGTGCCTGAGTTTCGGAGTAAAACCGAGATCCTGAATAAGACTAGGATAGATGTTTCACTGCCGAAATCCCGTTAGCTAAAGACTCCGTCTCCAACCCCAACTGCTGTGCGGCACACTGTGTTGCTATCCAAGAGCTCCCAAAATAATCATAATCCAAAGTGAAGTCTCCTTTCGCTTTATCCTCTATTTATAATGTTCAACTGCGAAAACCCTAATCTTTGACCTAATTAGGTCACTTTATCTTCTAATTTGCCGTTGACTTGCATGCATGCGGATGGAGACTTAAAGAGTGCATGCATCATTAAATAATGCTTGGATGGCATGCACGAAGGTGGCCTTTTGGCCCCGGTGGCCCTTCTTGACCTAATGATGATGCCCTAGATCTTTTATGGATGGCATCGGTCCTTAGCTGATTCCCTAGCTGTCAGTAACTGCTCGAACCCACAAGAATCACATAGGTTAGCGGTTTTGGGCCTCAAGGCCTAATTGGAAGAGGACATTACAGTCCTCCTCGCTTGAAATTGCTTGTCCTCAAGCAACTTCAAATTGGGATGCTGCAATACTTGTTCACCTTCCCAGGTGGCATCCTCTGGTGGTAGCTCCTTCCATTGAACCAAGTATTCTTGGATTATCCTGTTCCTGAGCTTCCTCTCTCTAGTCTGTATGATTCGTTCGGGAATCAGTATCAGCAGTCCTTCATCATCTAAGGGAGGCAGTTCGGTGGATGGAGCAATGTGTTGCCCAAGGGTCTTCTTTAGATTAGATACATGGAACACATTGTGAATTTTGCTTTCCTGTGGAAGTTCTAGTTCATATGCCACCTCTCCCACCTTCCTGATTATTTTGTAAGGTCCATAGAAGCGGGGTTTTAACTTCTCTGCTCCTTTCTTCTTAAGTGAGGACTGTCTGTAAGGTTGGAGCCTTAAGTATACTAAATCCCCTACCTCAAAGCTCCGCTCAATCCTATGCTTGTCGGCATACAACTTCTGTTGATTCTGGGCTGTTTGTAAATTCTCCTTCAATATTTTCAAAATGTCCTGACTGTCCTGTATCCAATCCTTAGCCTTAGGAGCCCTACTATCTCCAAATGCCAAATTTGCATAGTCCAAGGCCTCGTAACCATATAATGCCTTAAAAGGAGTCATCCTAATAGACATGTGATAAATAGTATTGTAGCAATACTCTCCTAGGTGTAGCCATTTGATCCAGGTTCGCTGCTGCCCTACCACATAGTTCCTTAAATATCCTTCGATCCACTTGTTGACTATTTCTATTTGCCCGTCACTCTGGGGATGATATCTCGTACTAGTAGCCAGTTCGGTCCCCACCAATCTGAACAGTTCCTGCCAGAAGGCACCCGTGAATCTGCTATCTCGATCACTGACAATGGTCTTAGGCAACCTGTGTAACCTGAAGACCTCCCTGAAGAATAACTCAGCTACTTAAGCTGCCGAGTAGTCCGATGATATCGAGAAGAAATGTGCAAACTTGGTCAGTCTGTCAACTACTACATATAAACAATCTCGTCCTTGGACCTTGGGCAAGCCTGAAATAAAGTCCATGGAGATGCTTTCCCATTTCTGTTCTGGAATTGGCAGTGGCTGGAGTAACCCTGCTGGATGGGTGTTCTCAATCTTGTTCTGCTGACAGATGCTACATTCCTGGACATGCTGCATAATCTCCCCCTTGAGGCCCTTCCATGAGAACCTCTTTCTGATCTGCCTGTAGGTCTTTAAGAAACCTTGATGCCCTGATAAAGGAGAATCGTGGGCAGCCTGAATGATCTTTTTCCTCAATGTGGATTCGGGAACGAGGTATATCCTGTCTTTGTAATAGATGGTGTCATCCACAATCTTGTACCTGTCATCCTGAATTTGCCCGTCCAATAATTCGCAAGCGAATTTATTTTTGGAGTACTCCACTAAGAGAAGTGCCCTCTAATCTGTGGATATACTACTGAGAGATAATGGGGCTGGACGCCTGGATAATGCATCAGCTACTACATTAGTCTTACCTTTTACATACTCGATCTCAAAATCGTAGGCTTGTACTTTGCTGACCCATTTCTGCTGTCGCTCATTCAGTTCCTTCTGCTCCAGGAAATACTTGAGGCTATTATGATCGGTTTTGATTTTGAACTTACTGCCCACCAGGTACTGTCTGAATTTTGTGAGAGCATGCAGGATGGCTAGCATTTCTTTGTCATATATGCAGTAATGGCGTTTGTAGTTCTTCAGTTTACGGCTCTCAAATGCAATAGGATGATGATTCTGCATCAACACTGCTCCTAACCCTTCCCCTGAGGCATCACATTCTACTACAAAGGGTTGTGAGAAGTCTGGTAATGCTAGAACTGGACAAGAACTCATAATAACCTTCATCTCCTTTAAATTTTTCTGTGCTAAGTCTGTCTAAGTGAATGCCCCCTTCTTGGTGAGATCTGTGAGGGGTGCTGCAAATTGGGAGAATCCCTTAACGTACCGTCGGTAATAAGTGCACAAACCGAGGAACCCTCTCAATTCTGTAACTGTTTTTGGCGCGGGCCAATCTCTGATAGCTCGGATTTTCTCCATGTCAACCTGTACTCCTTCTGCATTGATTACGTGTCCTAAATACAGCATTTCCTTCATGCCAAACTCACACTTGGACATTTTCGCATAAAGCGAATGTTCTTCTAAAATACTCAATGCTTCGTCCAGGTGTTTCAGATGCTCTTTCCATGTTTTGCTGTAAATCAAGATGTCATCAAAAAATACAAGCAAGAACTTACGTAGCTGTGCTCTGAAGGTGTGGTTCATGCATGATTGAAAAGTGGCCGGAGCATTGGTAAGTCCAAAGGGCATGACCAAAAACTCATAGTGACCATAGTGACAGCGAAAAGCTGTTTTGGAGATGTCCTGATCCCTTACCCTGATCTGATGGTACCCCGAGCGAAGATCGATCTTGGAGAAGTATTGAGCTCCCCGAAGCACATCCATGAGTTCGTCAATTCTGGGAATGGGATACCTGTTCTTAATGGTCTTCTTGTTGAGTGCTCGATAATCGATGCACATTCGCAGTGTACCATCCTTCTTCTTGATCAGTACTACTGAGGATGCAAAGGGGCTAGAACTGGGCCGAATATATCCAAGCTCTAG